>JALBCR010000165.1:0-600000 GCA_030710515.1 Abscondita cerata | reverse complement strand
ATTGTAATGTAAGTGTTATGTATGGTGCCCCAGAAGGTCAGTATAAACCTGTACAGTGTGGTGACGAAACCGTGTGCAATTGTGGATTGGTTCGTCTTGGCAAAGCATTTACTTCAAGGTTTAGGAAAACCACTAAAACCTAAACATGCCAACCCTTACCCACCCTAGTATTCACATGTAATAATATTAATTAAGCGTTTAATGTGATTGTGTTTTTGTGAAATTGTGTTGTACTTTTATATTATCCGGGAGGGTCTTTTGATGACCAGGTCCGGAAACCAAACTGGTGATTCTCAGGAACAACATGCTTTTCTTGTTGACCATGGAGTACTGTAAAGTACTGATCACCTTCCATATTTTATATTTGCACCAAAAACCCCTAAACAACAGACACGAAAAAAAAACCTCTAAAGAAAATTGACTTTACGTTTTGACGTTTAATTCCGGAAACCAAAGTAGTGATTAGTGATATAGCATAATAAGAGAGTAATGAAGTTCTTATATTAAGATCCATTTTTCTTGCCAAATCTAATCCACACAGTAGAGGGCAATTTTTTATAATAATAGATCATCAACAGCAACACGTCCGTATCACGACTAAGTACCACTAGTGTATCAAATCCGTTTCATTTGGTATCCATCCCATGAAGGACAAATCTTGTATCGGCCTCTTCATGGTTGGATTTTGAATGGTCAACATTTCTGTCGAAATTAGTGCTTACCGTTTCAGCCTCGGTAAAGCCACCAGAACTCAAGAGCTTGCAACTTGGGTTGGCCTTTGTTGCTTGTTTAACGATTTCCTTGGATAGAAATTCTGCTAACCTGACTTTGTTTTCCAGTGAGTGGATAAAACGCTCTCAATTTTTAGGAATGGCTGTCTCTCTATTTGTAATGGTATATTCAATCGTGGACAGTTGAAAGCTCCAGACTTTGATTGAAATTTTCATGATAACGATCAAAGAGAACATGAATACTATGACATTTTTTAAAATTAACATCACAGCTCAGCAAGAGTACGTTAAGTGAGATCACTCTAAAGTAATACTTTTCAATATTTTTTAAGTCAATGTGACGACCATTTTCACTGCAGAAAACATCTGGCGCACTAATACATCGGTATTTATTAAAATTTCATTAGTAGTTTTCTTGCTTGCTAGCTTTATAGTATGCAAATGTTTGAAGTCTTTTTTCAAGGGCTATAGAAATCAACATCTTTTTCTATTAATCGAGATGTCAAAAATTCTTCAGCCAACTTCGAACCACGGAACTGAGCAGTTAATAAGTCATTTTCAATTTCACTTGAAAAGTAATTTACACTACTGAATATGTTAACCAGTCTTAAATTCTTTTCGTCAAATACCTCCATTTTCTGTAAAAACTCAAACAGTTTCTTAACATCTGCCTTGTCTTTTGTCGAGTTAGAGAGATAGACGTCATCTTCAAAAGAGTCTTCATATTGTACATAAAGGAGTTTTCTACCAATATCTGATAAGTGTGATCGGTAATTAAAGGTTAAACACCAACGATCCGTGCTGTGTCCGTTTTTGTAATTCCACCGGATATTTTATGAAGTTTGTTTACATGTTCAAGAGTTTAGTCGGGGACTTTTCGTTGAGCGATTTTGGCGTTCCTTTCAAAACAAAGTTATCGTCGACAAATTAAAGATAAACTTCCTTAGCAATATCTGATAAAACTTGCATGACCGCAAGATATACGGTACCCCAGCGTGCATAATTTTAATGGTCGAACAACCAAGGCAGCTATTTGGGATACAGCTTCAAGATGAAGAATCCAGTCTCCTTCACGTTCAGCCTGTACGAACTTCCGAAGCAAGCCCGCTAAACTAAATATGAACGCCAAAATTTGTACAGCAGTAGAATGAGGGCACCTCGGACTTTGGAACCCTAATTAGTAAAAGTGAACGGCAGCTAGCCTAATTAGGCTAACAACCTCTCACCTACCTCTCACCTCATCAGGCAGTTCCCTAATTAGGCCTCTCACCTCATTAGGCTGTTGTTGTCAACAGGCTGTTGACGCAGGCATTCTATTTAATTACTTGTTTTTGTTTTTGAAGACGTCAATGGAAAATACGGCCTCTCACCTCATTAGGCTGTTGTTGTTGAAGTTGATTTCCATCATGGCGGATGTTTCGGCGGTCGATTTGAATTTCCAACATGGCGTCCCATCATGGCGTCCTAAAGTTTTTTTATGAATTTAAAAAACTTGGTTGAGATTCGAACTTGCAACCATTGCATTACCGAGCCAAGGCTTTAACCACTAGGCTACGGCGACAATTGAAAGATGGAGTTTGAAGTTTGTATATAGCTGTAAAGGTTGATTAAGATGAATTAATGATGGTGTAAAATGTAGGATAAGACCTAAGTTGATTAAACATTTAATAAACAAGATGAAAAAGGATAAAAAACATATATTTATCACTCTCATTCATTATAAACTAATTCACAAACAAAAATAACACTCACGTAGCGCCATTTTGTATGACGTATGATTTAATAAACAAGATGAAAAAGGATAAAAAACATATATTTATCACTCTCATACTTTATAAACTAATTCACAAACAAAAATAACACTCACGTAGCGCCATTTTGTATGACGTATGATTTAATAAACAAGATGAAAAAGGATAAAAACATATATTTATCACTCTCATTCATTATAAACTAGTTCACAAACAAAAATAGCAATTACGTACCGCCATTTTGTATGACGTATGATCATTTAATAAACAAGATGAAAAAGGATAAAAACATATATTTGTCACTCTCATACTTTTATAAACTAGAAAACAAACACGAAAAACAATTACCTAAAGCGATTCAATATGGCTGTCAAACCAACATTTTTCTTTATTAATTACATTAACCATGGCTTTAACAACTACTTTTAAAGTTATGGCTGATTAAAAAAAAATTTAACATACTGAGGTTCGAACCATTAACGTTTGATACACAAACTTTTGTAAACAGATGACACCATTTTCTATGGTGACGTATGATTTTAAAAACATACCTGTTCAACATGTTAATTACATTAACCATGGCTTTAACAACTAGTTTTGAATTTACATTTGATTAAAAAAAACTTTAACATACCGAGGTTCGAACCATTAACGTTTGATACACCACTACGTATTTAACAACTAGTTTTTAACTTTACATTTGATTAAAAAAAAACTTTAACACTTCAGGGTTCGAACCATTAACGTTTGATACACCACCACATATTTAACAAGTAGTTTTTAAAAAAAACTTTAACATACTGAGGTTCGAACCATTAACGTTTAAACCAGCACTACGTATTTAACAAGTAGTTTTTAAAAAAACTTTAACATACCGAGGTTCGAACCATTAACGTTTTATACACGTATGTGTTAAGGAAAATAAAAAAAAAACAACAAGGAGGATAAAATTTTATTTGCATCTCTGTTACACAACACATTTACAAGTACCAATAACATATATTTTTAATTGGAAGAATAAAGAAAGCAGGAAACAAATTTTATTTCTCTCTCTGTTTCACACACAATATAAAATTATTTTACAAAAATATGAAACATTACAACTTCAGAGTTCCATCTATGAATGGCACACCATATCTAGCATTCGTTTACCAGTTTGAGAACCATTTTACGATGTCACCAAAAATTTTCTTTCTGCAAACGTAGAGTTATTCCTCTCCAGCATCTGTAATTTGAAATAAAAAATAAAACCACAAACATTTTTAAAAAGTGTTAACAAGAATCAATTTAACAACAAAATTTAATACTCAAAAAGTTGAGAACTATTCATTAAAAATACGTGAATTGAAAACAATTCATTTTTAAAAGATTAAAATTAATAATAATACTCACCTCTTTCGATTTTCGATAGACATACCAATTTTAATGATGTGGAAAGATCTACATTTAAATTCAGACTTGACGCATTCACAAGATTGGGCATGGAGAAAAGCCATTATTAATTTTGTCCAAATATATCGTTGTACACTAACAAATATATATCATTACCTTGTATTTTATACCCGAAAATTCGAAAATAACATCGTTAATTGTGTTTTCTACATTAAAAAGTGAAAGATCAACTTTCAAAAATTTCCTGCTAATTAGGTTTGTTACCAATTTATTGATGTGGAAAGATCTACATTTAAAACAATATTTCAAACTGTTTATATAGGTATACAAACCCACTAATGGATTTGTTTACGGAATATCTCTATTGTGTGAAAGTTAAAAACAACTTTTCCGTCACTCAATTAAGGCGATTGTTAAAAAAACAACAAAAATGTAATCATTCAAAATACCTAATATGTTTACATGTAACCAACGAATTTGCACAAACTTAATACACTGCTTGACAAGATAATTAATTAAAAACTTTATTGTACAAAAATTCGTTTGATATGCAAAACTCTGTTTTAAAGGATTGCCTAACAAACAAATTTAACAAACGTATTTGATTTTAAATGAAACTACTGACTCTCTTAAAGATTAAAAATTCATCTCTCCACACAATCTGCAGAGGGTGAACATAAATTTGCGATTGTCTTTCAAAATGAACCAAAATATTTACCATATGTTAGTTCGTAAATTATAAAAAACGTTATTGAAATCCCGACTCAATAATAAGTTGTAGGTTTCTATAACTTCTAAATGATTAACACTTTAGATTCCGCCAACTTCTTAATAGATTTAAAGATATGCAAATTGTATAATTAAAAACGTAATGATGAAGTTAAACATTGTCCAGTTGTTTCATAGAATTAGTAGTTTCATTTAAAAAATTAAATTAAAAGATAAAAAAACTCTTCAACTGGATAAAAACCTTTATTTTAAAAGTGGTTAATGTTGATGTGTGTAATTCACTGATCAATAATTTATTAGGGTTTCAAATTTTTATAGAAAAGACGTTTAAACCTACTCAAGTAGTTACATTCAAATTTTTCTAATGCGTATAAAAGATTAACATTTTTTCAAATTTTTTAATAGTTTCAAAAGAAGATGCTTCAGTGTTGAAGAAATTAACTAACGATAGTGTTAAATACACATTTTTAATATACACCTTCAAGATTAAAATCTAAAAAATCAAATATCAAAACTTAATTCAATTACGTTTTAAAGATTAAAAAATTAATTTCCTCATCTCATCTAATAGATGACAAGAACATGTAAAATATGATTTATAGCATACATCTTTTAACACCTGTAAACAACTGAAACAAGTCATAAAAAATCAAACAAAAATTTAACTTCTTAAATATTATTTTCTCAAACATTGTTAATGGAGTTTGAACCAAGTTGGTAACTTTTTCAATTCAAGACAATATTGAGAACATATAAACCACCAAGGTTATTCTTGAAATAAGATGAATGTTTAAAAATAAGAATTCAATAATCTAGTTTTAAGATTACCGTCCTGAAATACCTTACTTGATAAATGCATATTTATTTAAATCTGCAAAATGGATGCGCTTGATGTACACTTAAAAGGTGGTTAATGTTGATGTGTGTAATTCACTGATCAATAATTTATTAGGGTTTCAAATTTTTATAGAAAAGACGTTTGAACTTACTCTAGTAGTTAAATTCAAATGTTTCTAATGCGTATAAAAGATTAATATTTTTTCAAATTTCTTAATAGTTTCAAAAGACATTGTTGAAGAAATTAAATAACGATTATTAGCATGATATCGAATATTATAAAAAACTCTTCAACTGTTTTTCTTTTTGCAAAATTGTCTTATAAGGTTAAACTATTTTAGTTACTTTCAACAATATATCGTATTATCTTCAAACTCTATAAGATACATATTTAATCTTTAGAGGGTGGTTGAAGTGTTGACAGAGGAGTTCACCAAGAGTTTACAACCTGAAGCAATCGCATTGATTAGTTTAGGTGTAAAATGTTCATCTGTTAATCTTGTATTCGAAAATATTTGATTTAATAAATATTTTAATACTTTATTTGGTGTTATTTTTAAATAATATTCGCAAAATAACTTACTTTAAAAATATTCATAATCACATCTGTTATAACGTTTAAATAAAAACCTGATTCATAGTTCTAGAGAATCAAATAAACCAGACAATCATACAAAATTCTTTAACGAATGAGATGTTTTTTCTAATAATTTAATTTAGATTAAAAAGATTTATTTAGTTAAATATAATAATAAATCGTTTATTCGTTTGCTAGAAAAAACGTCTACAAGCAATAACTTTTAAATTAAATCAAAAAACTAAACATGGTTATTTGGGTTGACTGATTATTACTTATTTTTAACTGAATCTAACCTACTAATTATTGTAAGTTATTAAAAAAATCATTAAACTCTCTATTCATAATATTTAATCCTTACAAAATGTATATTTTATGACGTTTTATTTTTTTCTGTAGTTAATATAAAAAGTGAAAATAAAACTTAATAGATTTAAAGATATGCAAATTGTATAATTAAAAACGTAATGATGAAGTTAAACATTGTCCAGTGTCAAGTGGGTTCCCAGATACATTTTGTTGTGAATCGTATATTAAGGATTCACTACTAAATTTCAGAAATTCTAAGATAGTCACGTTATAGATCGTTACATAAAGTCACATTGAATTGTCCTCGGTACAAACCAAAATATTTTTATAATATTTACTTCATGACCCTTTACATGTTTCCCACACAATGTCCGTGGGTATTTGGTAGGCCGCCTTATATAATTAAATTATATACTTTAATTGGAAAAAAAATTTGTGTAAAACATTATTGAAAACTTAATACAAAATAATTTAAATGTTCTTCTTTAAAATATCCTTTTGTAAACTAAACATTTTAATTTACATTCTCTAAAAATATTTTCGAAAATAAAGTTTTTTTTTTACACTTTCTACATTCAAAATACATGTTTGCTTATATCATCTTATTATAAAATAAAATAAATTACTTATTACCTAACACTTTAGATTCCGCCAACTTCTTAAAAAATTCAGTTAATTATTGTTATACGTCATTCTATTAACAAGATTTTTGAAAGTTGTTTTTTGTCAATTTTTATAATAATGAAATGGTTTTACCAGCTCATAAAACTAAACTATACACGTTGAAAAAATATTAAGACCCGTATGATCTATATTGGAAATACTTTATTTACATTCACGTTAGTATAAATATAAAATATGTATATTTTGATTATTCACGAAGTCGTATTTTTAATTTCATTAATTAGAAAATTAGTAAGTATAGTACAGGTCGTGTAACAATAAGTTTTTTAGTATATCTTAAAACATATTTAATTGCTTCCTTCAAATTTTTATATTCGTCATCTGAAGCTGATTGAACATCATTACAGAATCATTCAAGGTTCAGATTATGGGAGTTAACATCTTTTACTTTATTCAATATAAACTCTTGCATTGTGAATAAAGTTTGAAGACTATGATGTTTAATGTATAATTAAAAATTTCAATGTGATAAATTGCATTTGTCAAACATGTACATCTCGAGATACTTAGCATCATTGTTATGTGTTCGCTTACATGTTACAAAAGAATCTTATGCGTTATCGTTGTAATGTTTCTTTTTGATTTTTGTTAGAACCACTACAGTAATAATAAAATGTTTTTTTTGTAAACGTCTTACACTCTTCCTTAGAATGATTCTCGGTTTAGGCAAATTTTCTACTAATTTAATTGTATTTTTTTTGATAGAATAAGATGGTTTGAAATTAATTTCTTTTGATATAACGCGGGATAGAAATTTAGAAATAAAGTATGTTGGTGAAGATTTGTAATTAACTATTGGTCTAATAGGATGGTTGGTTTTATGTATTTTAGGTAAAGAGTATAAATTTGGAATTTTTGGATTTGAGATTTTGATGTTTGTAGAATATACATTAAAGAAACTAAATGTTCCTTGAGTTTCATAAATGATTTTGGAAGTTAGTAAATTAAATTTATTGAATGGTGAAGATTGTAATTTTGTGAAGTCAGATGAGTTAAGAAATAATTGGTTTTATTTTTAATTTAATAGTATGCAATTTTGGGAAAGTTGTAATGTCAGTTTCACCAGCGAGACATTAAAAGTCCTTGTGGCTTAATTGCTTTCAACAAATTTTTAATAGTAGAAAAGTGCATTCTTTAATTTAATTTTATCATATTGTATTTTGTTTAATTTAATTCATTTAAAACGTTTGTGTTTTTTCAAAGTTTTTGTTTTTTTATTTTATTTATTAACCACCTATATGGTTTACCCGATTTACTGTAGGTTTAGAGCTACAGAGTGAGATTCCATATAATTTTTTATTGTGGGGATACAAAATGTGGAAATTTATTAACTAAATCTTGTAATGTAATATTCTCCTTGTATTTTTCATCCATTAAAATAGTTTAACCTTATAAGACAATTTTGCAATTATTTTATTTATTTTTATCTTACGAAAACTTATTTTTAATTGCATCTGTATTTGTGAGATGAAAAGATGAATTTTTTAATCTTTAAAAGAATTAGTAGTTTCATTTAAAAATTCTGAATAAAACTAAAACGTTGAGAAAATTAAACGATACTACAAGAACACAAACATTGTAAAAGTATAAAAAGAATACAGACTCCATAACATGTTGATCTCATGTTAAAAATTTGATTTAATAAATATTTTATTTGGTGTTGTTTTTAAATAATATTCGCAATATAAGTTAAGTTGTCAATAAACTTGAATTGTCGATAAAACATCGATTATTTAAATAAATTATAAATAAGAAACTGAAATAATAATTTTATTGTACATCTTATTAGAAGCTGTAGGAAGTACTTATTACAGATTTTAATTACATAAATAAAATAATGGATGACACAGTTAATCATTTAGAAGTTATAGAAACCTACAACTTATTATTGAGTTGGGATTTCAATAACGTTTTTTATAATTTACGAACTAACATATGGTAAATATTTTGGTTCATTTTGAAAGACAATCGCAAATTTATGTTCACCCTCTGCAGATTGTGTGGAGAGATGAATTTTTAATCTTTAAGAGAGTCAGTAGTTTCATTTAAAATCAAATACGTTTGTTAAATTTGTTTGTTAGGCAATCCTTTAAAACAGAGTTTTGCATATCAAACGAATTTTTGTACAATAAAGTTTTTAATTAATTATCTTGTCAAGCAGTGTATTAAGTTTGTGCAAATTCGTTGGTTACATGTAAACATATTAGGTATTTTGAATGATTACATTTTTGGTTTTTTTTAACAATCGCCTTAATTGAGTGACGGAAAAGTTGTTTTTAACTTTCACACAATAGAGATATTCCGTAAACAAATCCATTAGTGGGTTTGTATACCTATATAAACAGTTTGAAATATTGTTTTAAATGTAGATCTTTCCACATCAATAAATTGGTAACAAACCTAATTAGCAGGAAATTTTTGAAAGTTGATCTTTCACTTTTTAATGTAGAAAACACAATTAACGATGTTATTTTCGAATTTTCGGGTACAACGATATATTTGGACAAAATTAATAATGGCTTTTCTCATGCCCAATCTTGTGAATGCGTCAAGTCTGAATTTAAATGTAGATCTTTCCACATCATTAAAATTGGTATGTCTATCGAAAATCGAAAGAGGTGAGTATTATTATTAATTTTAATCTTTTAAAAATGAATTGTTTTCAATTCACGTATTTTTAATGAATAGTTCTCAACTTTTGAGTATTAAATTTTGTTGTTAAATTGATTCTTGTTAACACTTTTTAAAAATGTTTGTGGTTTTTTTTTTTTTATTTCAAATTACAGATGCTGGAGAGGAATAACTCTACGTTTGCAGAAAGAAAATTTTTGGTGACATCGTAAAATGGTTCTCAAACTGGTAAACGAATGCTGATATGGTGTGCCATTCATAGATGGAACTCTGAAGTTGTAATGTTTCATATTTTTGTAAAATAATTTTATATTGTGTGTGAAACAGAGAGAGAAATAAAATTTGTTTCCTGCTTTCTTTATTCTTCCAATTAAAAATATATGTTATTGGTACTTGTAAATGTGTTGTGTAACAGAGATGCAAATAAAATTTTATCCTCCTTGTTGTTTTTTTTTATTTTCCTTAACACATACGTGTATCAAACGTTAATGGTTCGAACCTCGGTATGTTAAAGTTTTTTTTAAAAAACTACTTGTTAAATACGTAGTGCTGGTTTAAACGTTAATGGTTCGAACCTCAGTATGTTAAAGTTTTTTTTAAAAAACTACTTGTTAAATATGTGGTGGTGTATCAAACGTTAATGGTTCGAACCCTGAAGTGTTAAAGTTTTTTTTAATCAAATGTAAAGTTAAAAACTAGTTGTTAAATACGTAGTGGTGTATCAAACGTTAATGGTTCGAACCTCGGTATGTTAAAGTTTTTTTAATCAAATGTAAATTCAAAACTAGTTGTTAAAGCCATGGTTAATGTAATTAACATGTTGAACAGGTATGTTTTTAAAATCATACGTCATAGAAAATGGTGTCATCTGTTTACAAAAGTTTGTGTATCAAACGTTAATGGTTCGAATCAATATGTTAAATTTTTTTTTAATCAGCCATAACTTTAAAAGTAGTTGTTAAAGCCATGGTTAATGTAATTAATAAAGAAAAATGTTGGTTTGACAGCCATATTGAATCGCTTTAGGTAATTGTTTTTCGTGTTTGTTTTTCTAGTTTATAAAAGTATGAGAGTGACAAATATATGTTTTTTATCCTTTTTCATCTTGTTTATTAAATGATCATACGTCATACAAGATGGCGGTACGTAATTGCTATTTTTGTTTGTGAACTAGTTTATAATGAATGAGAGTGATAAATATATGTTTTTTATCCTTTTTCATCTTGTTTATTAAATCATACGTCATACAAAATGGCGCTACGTGAGTGTTATTTTTGTTTGTGAATTAGTTTATAAAGTATGAGAGTGATAAATATATGTTTTTTATCCTTTTTCATCTTGTTTATTAAATCATACGTCATACAAAATGGCGCTACGTGAGTGTTATTTTTGTTTGTGAATTAGTTTATAATGAATGAGAGTGATAAATATATGTTTTTATCCTTTTTCATCTTGTTTATTAAATGTTTAATCAACAGGTCTTATCCTACATTTTACACCATCATTAATTCATCTTAATCAACCTTTACAGCTATATACAAACTTCAAACTCCATCTTTCAATTGTCGCCGTAGCCTAGTGGTTAAAGCCTTGGCTCGGTAATGCAATGGTTGCAAGTTCGAATCTCAACCAAGTTTTTTAAATTCATAAAAAACTTTAGGACGCCATGATGGGACGCCATGTTGGAAATTCAAATCGACCGCCGAAACATCCGCCATGATGGAAATCAACTTCAACAACAACAGCCTAATGAGGTGAGAGGCCGTATTTTCCATTGACGTCTTCAAAAACAAAAACAAGTACAGGCAATCCATTGTAACTTAAGAAATCTCGCGCAGGAAAAATGTAGCTGTTTATAGAATTTCAAGGCGTGACCAGACAATAGTACACTCCGGGCAGAAGTAGGTATTACTAGCATATAATACAAATTGGTGCAAGATAAATATTAATTATTACACCAATAATTTATTACTTTTCTGGTTAGTAGGTACACAATATACAAAAAATTCAAGCATTTTATTAACAAATTATGCTTTTACAATAATAATAATTAGGTAAATACAAATAAACAAATAAATACAATAATAAATAAAATAAATACAGAGCGATCTTTTATTTTGGATTTGAATACCTAAACTATAAATCATTAAGTTTATACTAATTTTGAACGAATAAAAATAGAAATATTTAATGAACACAATTAAATTTGCGGCAATTCAGGGTAACAACGACGCAGTATTAGAATCGTCATCTGAGCTGCAACTGAACCCGAAATCATCACTATCAGTTTCAATTCCAACATTAATAATTAACGATTCTGTAACAAAGTCCATAAAAACTTCGTTTTCGTAATATTCGTCTTCCAGTTTCTTGACGTTAGCGCACACCTTGTTCCAATCTTCTACCGTAATGGAGGCAAATTTTCTTCCGCTAATTTTTTCGCATCTTCTAACTTAAAAGTTACATTGTGGGATGCTACAAAATTTTTACGGTAGCCCAAATCATCTCGATTGGGTTAAGTTCGGGGTGATAAGGGGTAATCTTAACACAGTATGACCAGCTGCCTGCATTATTGTGTCTATTTTGAATTTTTAAGTTTGTTTTTGTTGTTTTTTATTAAAAAATAAAGTTCAGCTTTAGTCAAATCCAATGATGCGGGAATATCGTTTTGCGTTAACCAGTCAATCATCACTTGTTTTCTGCTGTTTGAATTGGGCGCTGGATTTATTTGGACATTATGGTATGGCGCGTTGTCAATCACTAACACCGATTTTTCTGGCAAATTTGGTATCAGCTTTTCGGTGAGCCATTTTTCGTAATTATTGAAATTCATCTCATGATGATAATCTCCTGATTTGGTTCCAGATTTAAAAATTAATAGTGCATTCTTCACAAAACCATGACTATCCCTCCTGCATGCAACATAATTAATCGTTGTCCCTTAGAAATATTACCAAATAAACCATTTCTTGTTTTGTCGGTCCACGATTTTGAAACTGTATGGCTGCCATGGATGTAAGTTTCGTCCATGTAAATGATTGGTCGATTGTCATTGCGGTACATTTTAATTTTTTTCAAAAGCAATTCTTAAGTGTCTTATATCGGGCTTCTCTTGTAATAATTTTCGATTATTTTCAGCCGAAGAAAATTTAAACCCCATTTTTTAATAATTTTGTGTAGTGAAGACCTGCCACCGACATAATCTAAATCTTCTTTTAATTTTTGTAACAAATTCTTAAGAGTTACCCGTTGGTTGTTTGTTTTATGGTAATTATAAATGATACGCCTAATGTGATGCAGTTCTGTTTCATGTATGTCAGTAATTGGAAATTTTTCTTTCGCTTCCTTTTGGAGATTTAAAACATTGGCGTCCTCTTCAGCTTCAGGATCATTTGGTGCGTCATTCCCTTCCTTGATAATTTTGTAAAGCATACTCTGTGAAACACCTGTAGCCGCTGATAAATGGCTTTTTAACTCAACCTCAGAAGCATCTATGATGTTCACTTCATTGTTGGCAATTTTTTAAAATATTGAAAAACTTTAAACACTACTTCGCGAGTTTGAGCACTAATAGCTTTTCCCTGTCCTAACTTTGACATTTTCTTAATTTAAAACTAAATATATAGACCTAGCTATGCAAGTAAACTGATAATGTTCAACTAATACTCATTTTTACCCGGTTGCGTAAAGCATAATCTTTAGTTAACAAAAGATATTAACAATTTGTTAGCCAATCAGAGGATTTAAGATTTAAATTTTAACCAATCAGAAAGACATTTACTTAACAATAGAATTAATTTTGTTTTGTACATCCAAGCTTTTGTATTCTAAATTAGTCATTTTTAAAAGAAAGTTTTACATTCCAATGATATGAATTTTGACCCGGAAGTGTAGTTATTAAATTAAAATTAGAAAGATAAAAGATAATTTATTTATTATTAGATAAGATTTATATTGTTAACGCACATTACGAACTTAACATCTTTTAGGCATAATTATGTTAATAACAATTAGCAAACGACGTCATTATAATCATATAAAATTAAAATTGAATAAATGAATGTGAAGCAATATTTTAAATATCTACGGTGTACCTACGCTGATATCTTATACCGCCAGTGTTTCATGCTGGAATAACCAACAGTTACGAAATCATTTTACCTTTGAGTGTACAACCGGGTCCCTACTCCAACACCTTACCTGCGCAACGTGCAACTTTTTCTACAGTTACAATGGATTGCCTGTAATTAAATAGAATGCCTGCGTCAACAGCCTGTTGACAACAACAGCCTAATGAGGTGAGAGGCCTAATTAGGGAACTGCCTGATGAGGTGAGGTAGGTGAGAGGTTGTTAGCCTAATTAGGCTAGCTGCCGTTCACTTTTACTAATTAGGGTCCAAAGTCCGAGGTGCCCTCATTCTACTTACAGTTTGTTATTATCGTTCTGAATGTCGTATTCCTTTACTAAATTCAATATAACTTCAGATTTTGCTTCCAGTAGGTTCCATTTAGAATTTAGTTCCAAGCTAGGTTTAAAAGAATTATTAAGCGAGTCAATTAGACCTAAATATTCATTAGGTAGCTTGTCTGTACCAGCGATCCAATTCATTATTATAATTACAAAGCATCGCAAGCCAGTTTTATAGCTCGTATTCAACGGTTGTATTGTTTACCATCAATAATATTCAGAGCAGTGTTTTCACCAAAAATGTATGTCTCGATCCAAGCCTCAGCTAAGCCAGAACTCGAAAAATATTGACCAATTACGCGCATGAAATTTAATACGAAGTGAAAACCTCCTAAACGTATAATAACATTATTAAAATAATCCCCGTGTTACAGTATTAGCCAAAATAAACAGTACTGAAACTGAATCAGCTGTAATTGCCTTCTCGATCAGCTAAGTAAATTGTTGATTGTTGCAACGGCTTTGTGTTCATTACTTCTTTCTTATTTGAGGTTAGTTTTTGCTAATATGGTGCTAACAACGATAGAGAAAACCTTAATCGTAGAGCATTATCTTCGCTCATACGGAATTAGACGTGCGGGTGGGCCAAGTTTGTCACACACTGCATTACGTTTTCAAGAACATTTTCACATCACATTTTCTGTGATTCTTAAATTTTGCTTCTTTTGACTTATATGTGTTGGTAAAATTTATATGTAATGTTACTATGTGTACCATAATAAAATATTACCATTTCAGTACTGTTTATTTTGGCGCATACTGTATTTGTTTTAGCTTACAGTAAAGTGCCTCATCACATGTCATCACTGTATGCTTTTGACCTAGAGACTTCGATATGGCTTTGCAGCGCTTTAATACTGAAAGTAAAGTATCTGTTTCGTAAGCAGGTTGTGGGATTAATAGAGTATAACCTACTGTTGTTATTGGATGTGATTTATCGGATATCACTTTGTATGTTTCTGTCCATGAATGTATAATTTGTTCAGAAGACTTCACGGAACGACAAGCCAAGTTAAATCAAGACAGTGCAGGGAGCTTTTCTTTTCTACTTCAGAAAATATGGTTTTATTTATAACAGACATTATTTTTATGGGTGGATTTATTATTACAGGTCCTTGTTCTACAAAATCACGTGATACAGTGTGAAGCACTTTTTCGCGTTGCAATGTAACAGAATCGTTAATTTTCTTAGAAGGTCCACGTTGGAACCCAACTATCTGCGTTGCATGAAATGTACCTTTAACATCAATTGTTTCCTTAATTACATCAATGTTGTCCGCTGCAAAATAAACAAATTTGTTGGTCTGGAGATTTTTTGGAATGTATACGTTATTATTTTCCTGATATCTCTTCAATAAATGACTTGCTGGTGTTTTGTCAATGCGCATTACTGTGTCGTAGCTGATACAGTCACCTGCCGCATGAACTTGATCTACAAGTAACTTTGATCTTGTGGCTTGATGGATAGCTAAACCAATCCCTATGTGTTTAGGAATGAGTTTCCGTTGATTATGAGCGTACATTACGTCTTGGCCTATATTAAGTACCAGATTTTCTCTCTTTGGTATATTTATATCATTTAGAATCAAATTAAGTGACAACGTCAAACTGTCTGGTACAACTCGTATAGCGGTTTCTTTTGTAATTTCTGTTATGTTTTCTAATTCCTCAGTTTTCTTTAAATCACTCTTTATTTTTCTGCAACATGATAAAACTTCTACAAAAAAATTGGTCTTGGTCTTCATTTTCTTCAAGCAAAGAGGCAAACCCGTCATTATCAATGTTTTCCTGAACAGTTCAATGGTGTATTTGCACTGCAACGGCAGCAGAAACTCTGGGGAATACAAGAGTAGATTAATTTTTTTTAAATTGCGTAACTTTATCCACTTTATTTGCGTAATACTGTGTAATTCGTTTAAGAATTAATTTTGCTGAATATTTCGGATCCTCTTTACACATCGAGAACAAAATGTTATTGTATGTGTCACAAAGAGTCTTAAGGGTGTATATGTGGCTTACTGAAAACCCAAGGTACAAGGTTTCAGTTGATTTTTCCTGCTTTTTTATTTCAAAAAACCTGCTTTTGTAAACAAGAAAGATGGTATTTTACTTCGGAAGCAATTAAGTCTGCAGTTTCTATTCGACATTTAATAGCACTGCTATTACTTTACTAATAATTACTTAAAACGACTAAAACTTTTTTCTGACACTTTATGTAACTTTCCGCTTTTTTTACACTGACATATAATATAAGAATTCTAATCAATTGTTTTATTTCTTTGACGTAATGGTAAACTAATATCACTACTTAAATCCATGACTTGCTGTTAAAATAGACAACGATTAGATAAACGCACGTACGTTCACATCAACAGTATAATCACAACTCGAACTAGAGTATAAGTAAATCGACCTAGGGTGGACGAGAGCTGATGTAATTAGTCATAATTAAAAATTTAAAAATTCAAAGTTTGCAATACACTTAAACAATGTACCTAATTATTTACTGCCCAAGTTTTGGTCTAATTTATATATTAATTGGGTACATTACACATCAAATGTATTGTGTTTAGAAAAAAACACTTAAAAACCTAATTTTTTAAAATACTTTTACAATAAAAGTTACATTGCACGTTTTGTTAGGAATTTACTTAGCTGTCATTTTATACCTTGTTTGCTCAAATAGGATAAATGGTTATCGCAATAATCGACAAAATCTAAAACTAAGAGGCGCCATCTTTGTGTCGTCATAGATATACATTCCACCATTTAAAAAAATGACAACATGTGGACCACGCTGATTCCGAGGTTAGAATTGTCGGTATAAACCTTTTCAGTCTTACGACAATTACTATTCTTCAATTTGGCCTCTCTACAACTTGTCGTTTTAAGAATAGATGAAAGAAAATCGACGACATCGATGAAGTGATCATAGTATTACTCTCTGTTATTACAAATGTTTAATGTAATTAATAATACAGTTTTAACATGATTAGTTTGAAAAGTAAAAATTCATGCTTCGACTACCAATACATTTAAAATCCTTTTTAGATGTATTTCGAATTGCTATATGTAAAAGAACTTGACTGAACAACTGAAATGTATTTTATGAAATATACAAAATTAATAACATTCACATTTTATTTACATGAAACTACAAGATATGTGAGTTTGCTTAATTAACTGCGAGTCAATTACAGTAAATTGAATTATTCGACGCATGACTAAATGGATTTCGAGTTAAGTCACTACTGGTAAATTCTTCTTAACTTTCACCACTTTTTTTCAAATAGTATAACCCCATCGCATTTAACCACTTTTGCAAACCAGTTTTTTTCCTGGCACACGTTGAATTAGGCTTGATAGGAATTTTATGGTATAAAACTAGCACGGAGTTAAGCTAAACATTTAGAATTAATTTTTCAGTTCGATTTAGAAAGTATAACAATGCGTTTGTCTTTTTAAACAAGAGCTTTTGCTCCCTTGCTACTATCGTACTATTTAATGCAACTTGAATGTGACTTGTGCAGATAAAGATTCCACTTATTGAACAATGATCCTGCCTTCACCAAATTTTTTCATTTTTCTCAGTAACGTAGTACGCTTTGATCTTATTGCGGAAGTTTCTCGTAAGACCTTCATGTTGTCGATGTTCTTCTGCTATTTGAAACCTACTTAATTTTGTTGTTGAATAGATATTTCCTTCAACAGCTGCAATCACCTTTTGCATTGTTTGTTTTGCTTTTAAATACGAGGCGTGTTTTTAAAGTAAGTACCGTTTTCAATTTTCGCCACCGCAGCGCTGCGGTCTCGGTTTAGCGCATGCGCGTAATGTAGCTACATCTGTTGGGAACCCACGAACGCCATTACGGAATCTTTCGTTCAAGTCTACATCTGTGTGCGTGATTGTAAAATGCCGCCGACTATTGAGAATCCCGCCGACTGTGAAGTGCGTGCTGTAATACGTTTTCTCAGCGCTAAAGGCTTTAAATTAGCTGACATTCATCGCCAAATCAGTGATGTTTATGGTAAAAGCATTATGAGTGATGGAATGGTGCGGAAAGGGTTAGGGCATTTAAAGATGGCAGCACAAACATTCATGATGAAGAACGAAGTGGGCGACCTTCAGTCATTACCAATGACTTGATTCAAAAAGTGGAGTCTAAAGTGAAAGAGAATAGACGATTTACGATTTCGTCCTTATCTGAACAGTTTCGTGCTGTCTCAAGAAGTGTTCTTTATAAAATTGTGTCCGAAAGCAGGCGGCGTCCTTCTTTGACGATGGAATACAAAAGCTGGTTCCACGATACGATAAGTGCCTTAATATTAGTGGAAATTGTGTAAAAAAGTAGAGTAAAGTATAGTCTTTCAAATAAAAAAATTTTGTTGAAAATATTTATTTGTTATTTTTTATTGCAAAACGGTACTTGCTTTTAAAACACGCCTCGTATAAACCTCATCTTACGACTTTTAAAACACACTTGTCGATGGTGGATTTAGGACGCTGGCTTGTTTTCCGTGGTAAGTTAAACCATTGTTTTTATATACTTGTTAAACTTACTTTCTTCAGGTTTTGATGTACTTTCCTTAGCAATCCTTTGAGTCGATCTTGACTGTGAACAACAACCCCACTCACGTTTAAACTAAACCTGATGAAATGATAAATTGTGTGTTGAAAAGAGAAAGTAAATGACTATAAATTTACCTATGAGTTGAATAGTAAGGTTTACTCCGAATATGTACCTGTAAAACAGGGTGTATACATACGAGGATGTATTGATATCTAGTTAGCCTAGACCAGTTCCTTGCATAAACAAAATATTGCGTTACCATAGGAACGAACAATAACTTATTAGAAGTGTCAGTGTAAAGTTTGACGTCAAAAAGTAAACCAGAGTCACGCAATAAATTAAATGGAAAAGATGTCCAACGAAATTGTGAAAATCGAAAAATTGGAGTATCGAGCCATCATCAAGTACCTGTATTTAAAAGGGTTAAGAGGTAAGCAGATTTACGAAGATATGCTTAATACCCTTGGTGATCAATGTCCTTCGTATGCGACCGTCAAAATTGGAATGCAAGCTTCAAAAGAGGTAAATTTTCCATTGAAGATGATGACCGATCGGGAAGGCCAGTTTCTGTATCAGTCTCCGAAAATATCGATGCAGTTCATGACATGATTTTATCAGACCGTCTAATTGGGCTAAAACGGATATCTGAAGCACTGAATATTTCATACGAACGCGTTCATCATATGGTTCACGTCAATTTGGACATGAGAAAAATTGCTGCAAAATGGATCCCCAAATGTTTGAATGTTGACCAAAAGCGTGCAAGGGTAGAAGCATCGCGTTCGATCTGTGCTCGATTTGAAAACGATGTAGACTTCTTAAACCGAATTGTTACTATGGATGAGACTTGGGTACCAGCAACAATCGATGGAAGGCGACACTCTGGTTCTCCAAGACCTAAGAAGTTTCGTGTCCAAATATCTGCTGGAAAAGTTCTTGTTTCAGTTTTTGGGATTGCCATGGAGTAATCATGATTGATTTTTGGATAAGGGTAGAACAATAACTGGAGATTACTATTCGACATTACTGACCACTCTACGGGAAATATTAAAGAGAAAAGACGCGGAAAGCTATCCAAAGGTGTTTTGTTTTTGCAGGACAACGCCCCTGCACACAAATCTCATGTTGCCATGCAAAAAATTCGTGATTTAGGGTTTGAATTACTAAAAACACTTTGAGGACATATAAACCGGACTTTTCAAATTCCCCCATGTTAAACAGAATGAGATTTTTTACAACGACAGAAGCCGTTCAGAGAGTTGAAATTTACAGACTATCACGGAATAATATAAATTTTTTTTAGACATTTTGAACTACTGTCTCGACTACACTTTCTATCTATCGCAATTATCTCGAAAATGATTTGCCGCTATTGTTCGATGTACACATGTAGTTTATACACGACTGTGCCCCTATGCAATTTAGTACATTAACAAACAAAATACTCAGAAAATGTCTCTTACAGAATTTAAGGAGTACACACGACATTTCAATGCATTTTCATTTTTTTACTTAAATCCATCAAAGCAATTATTATTAAATAATTTCAAACCCACTGATAAAAAGTTTTATATTAAAAATAAAAACAATAAAAACCGACAATTGATTCTGCCTAAAACAACGCACACATTATATACGATTCATCGTACTACAGGTTGTACAACACCAAGTTGATTCGACTGTTGGAACAACGGTTGGAAAGTTAGTGGCGCTGTAGTACGACTTGCAGTAAGACGCGGTCGTATCGTACGGAAGTACGGCATGTAGAAAATCTGTAGTACAACTCGGTCGTATATACGATAGATTTGATAGTCTGTGTGCAAATACAAACTTTGTTGAAGATATCGTTTCCTCATTTTGGATATTCTTTAACGGTGTACTCTGGTATAAAAATGGATAATGCAAAGTTCTGGTCCGAATTTATAGAGATATATCGTTGTCATACATGTTTGTGGGATGTAAAAAGCAATGAATATTTAAATAAACATAAAAGAAATGCAAGTTACGAGATTCTCTTGCAAAAATTAAAAGAAATAAAAGCAAATGCTAATCTAGAATTATTGAAAAAGAAAATTAATAACATGCGGACTGCGTTCAGACGGGAATTAAAAAAAGTAAGTAAAAACGAATGTATGTGTGCAGTAAACATTATTTATATTTGTATTATTTAAAGGTACAAGACTCATAACGTACAGGAGCAGGGGGAGATATTTATGAGCCAACACTTTGGTACTATGATTTGCTTCTATTTACAGCACAGTCGGAAACTGGTAGAAAAGGACAATCTACTGACGAACGGGAAGAAGAATTCGAAGATAGGACAGTAAGTAAATTTAATTTTTTTATTTTAAATGTATTATTTAAAAAAACAAATGTGAATTTTTCTGTTTTACATTATGCTATTATTTGTTTTTGAAATGATAATTTTCCGATGGTATTATAAAACTTCTTGTAGGAGTCTCTTATTGCCTTGGCAGAATTACTTGCATTTGTTGATTTGGTTCTTTCTATCTCTAACAAATTACCGATTTGCCTCCATTCACCTGGTATAACCCTACCATTCTCAGTATCTTCATGATCGACATACGTCCCTACAATGTATTGTTTTTTCGAATTTATTCGTAAGAAATTATGAAGTGCACAAGATGCAAGAACTATGGCATCAACTCTTTCTACAGTAACAGCCATAAATTGCAAGAACACTCTAAAACGTGCTGCCAAAATGCCGAAAACATTTTCAACAACTCGGCGGGCTCTACAAAGTCGGAAACGCTTCGTCGCCAATAAACACGTAGGGGAAAATATCCTCTGTAGCAGTATGCTTCCTCGGGCTAGGTATGTTCAGTTTATTTCCTTTTACTTTTACACTTGCAAATTCCGTTTTGCTTCATATTCCTCCATTCGACACACGTCCATTAGTGTCAGTATGAACATACAAAAATTCATAATTTGCATTAACTATTGCAAATAGTACGACGCTAAACATGCATTTATAGTTATAATAATATGATCCAGTATTTGGTGGTTTCTTGACGAGAATATGCTTTCCATCCATCGCCCCCAAACAGTTTTCAAAATTCCACATATTTTTAAAATCATCAGCAACTTTTTGCCATTCTTCTATGCTTGATGGAACCTAAAAAATATAACATATTGGTGTATAGAAGGACAACATAATATGTATATAAAAACTACTATAAAAAAATGATTAAGGGAGGGGGTCAGATCAAAATTATTTCTATCTGGGTTATTCTGTCCAAGTTTAATTTCTTTTTCAATGTTACATACTAGTACATTTACATCTACATCTGTGTTTTACAATTTCAGGTAGATACTATAGATGAAACGGAATTTGAGAAATCGACAGTTGCACCCCCGTTATCTCCTGAAAGTGAATCAGAGATACACACAATTTTAGAAAAAGACGAATCAAAAGAACTCCACAAACAAGCAGATCTTCATCTCAGTGTACTTCAGATCTCAAAAAAGAATTAAGTCATGCTCAAAAACTGCTAGATAAATATTGCATTGCAGGAAAAATATTAGGTTATCAATTGAAGGGACTTAAGGATCAACAGAGATTTATAGCAGAAAAATTAATATCGGATGTTATGTTCTATGCTAGAATGGGAAAACTGACGGAAAACGCTGCTGTACACTGCAACAATGTATCTTCATTACAAGTCCCAATCAGTCGTTCACAAATAGTCCATCAACAACCACAACAATACGAATACTTGCTACCATCATCAGTTATGGCTTCACAAGGATACGCTGGTGCTGATTGTCCACAACAAGCTGTCTCTCGTGCTGTAGATCAAAGTGTATCTCATAGCACCGGAGATTTAAATTAAAATATAACTCAATATTTTCATACTTATCAAGACTAGATTATATACGAATTTTATTAGAATACAATTTTTGTTTTAAGTTTAGTATCAAAATATATATTATTAACAAAATCAAAATTCGTTTCTGCTTACCTCTAAATACTCCTTTTTCAAAGCTTCGTAAATAGCCCAGCATGTTTCAGGAACTATTACACCAATGGATTGAGGTGATATAGCCGTCCAAAATTTAAAGTCTTCATAAGAATTTCCAGTAGCCAAATATCTTAGTGTAACAATGAACCGTTCTTCTGAGCTAATCGCATCCCTAAACTTTGTATTTTGTTTTGTAATTTTAGGGCCCACTAATTCTAAGAGCGACTTAAAAGAATCTTCGTCAATTCGTAGGTAATTCTTGAAATCTGTAGGTTCATTGGTACTTAGTTCGCGTATTAATTTCATATGAGAGTACAATTCACGTTGTTGTAACCAATTTTTACACCATTTTATTCTTTCTTTGGGTGGTTCTTCGTCTTCGTATAACATAACTACCACAATTGCAGCTATTGCTCTTTTTGACAAATTCGATGCGTCGATGCATCGCGAATACGATAAAAATACCTGCTTCTATACGACAAGCCGTTTAAACGGTAGTTAAGTTTGTGGACAAAAGTGAATACGATCTGTCGCTCCAACAGTCAAATCAACCACTCATGAAATTTAAAACTTGGACACCACAATTTCTGTAAACAAAAGTTTGCACATTGTGAAGCGGGCTTAAGGGTATCATTTACAATTCTAACAGCAGGTAGTCTCAGCAGGGGTTATCTTATAGAAGGACTGTAGAATGAATCATTACACTAAGCACGTTTTAGAAAATAGGTAATTTACGTTGCTTACTTAATTTTTTCTTTAAAGAATATATTTGAAGGTATCGCTAATTAAACACCATAGCTCGATTAATTATCGAATCAAAATTTTGTTTAGGAAATGTTTACAAAATAAAATTAGAAATAATTTTGATTTAAAAAACGTCTACAAGCAATAACTTTTAAATTAAATCAAAAACTAAACATGGTTATTTGGGTTGACTGATTATTACTTATTTTTAAATAAATCTAACCTACTAATTATTGTAAGTTATTAAAAAAATCATTAAACTCTCTATTCATAATATTTAGTCCTTACAAAATGTATATTTTATGACGTTTCATTTTTTTCTGTAGTTAATATAAAAGTGAAAATAAAAACTAAGGCAATTCTTATTGTCAACGTATATATTTAGTTTTTTGACAAGAATTTATTACATAATTATAATTAAGATACCAAGTTATAGTTTAAAATTAAATGAAAACTTTTTTTTTAAATAAAGGTATTACTATATAAATAAATATAAGAAATCAATAATGGGTGTGACCTCCATTATTATTGATACATTCTTGGAGGCGTCTGCTCATTGACGCTATCAAGGTATCAATATAATTAATATTAAACGTATACTGGTATAAAATTTGGCCCTTGTTGTCTTCGGATAACAGCAAGTATTCGAGCCCAAACATTTTCGATAATGTTAAAATCTGGGCTTTTGCTGGCCAGGGTAACAGCTCCAAGTTATTTTCTCGTATCCAATTGCGCACAACCCGCGAAGTATGAATAGGGCGTTGTCCTTTAACAACAAAAATACATTATGAAAATGTTAATTCAACAGATCCCGAACTATTTTTGGAGAAAGTATAGTGAAATAAGAATACTTACTTGTTGGAAAATATAATCTTCGTCTGGATAAAACACTTCGACTGAAGGTTTCATAATAGTTTCCAAAATATCTAAATACGCAGCAGAATCAAGACGTCCATCGATAGCCCAACAAACTCCTGGACCCGCGCGCTAACCCAACCCCACACATTCACAGAAAATAACCACTTCGTTTTTAGGACATATGTGATTATTTTCGTAACGAGTTCCTTCCATTCTAAAACTTTTAGTGGTCCATCGTTGCGGCTATTGAACGTTTTTTCGTCGCTAAAAATCACTCGATTCCAAAATTCCAAAGGTTCGTTCACATATCGCCTTGCAAATTCCAGACGACGTCTCATATTTTTGTCACTGAGAACTTCTTTCGCAGCAGCATTATACTTCTTTATTCCCATCTCCTTTAATCTTTTTGTGCAGTTATACGGCATCCGGGAAAATGTGTATCTGCTATAGCCCTGAGTATGTAGCAAATGGTTGTTCTGTTACGTAATGAAACAACTCGAGATCTTGAGCACGTGTAGATACTTTAGGTCTACCACTTCCGATGGCTCTTTCCAAAGTGTGTTCAAGATTCCATTTTACTCGGTAATGCCCTACGGTGCTTTTTGGTATATCTAACATACGTGAAATTTCACGCACGCTACGGCCCGCCGCTAATTCTGAAACAATCCGCGCTTTCAAATCAGCACCGAGATGAGGTGGCATTTTTACAACACTTGAAATTTTAAACTAAAATGGAATTTACATTTCTTACTTTATTTATTGGTTCACACTACCCTTCTCAAACAGTAGGTAATTGTTTATTTATTACATACTTCTAATGACCAATGTAACAACCCTTAGAGCAATATGACTCAAAGGAAGTAAATTAAACAAGCAAGGATATTCTATTGTTATTGAAACTTATTCATAAAGTAAAAGCCATTTCCTTATAATGCTAATGGACAGGATTTTTTTTAAGTATTAAGATTACAATAGAGGACTTATAAACTTTCGAAAATATCTAATTATAAATATTTACACTGCAATTGCGCTTTTTCCTTAATAATTTCTTAGCAATAACATACACGTTCTTGGTTTTAAGTTGTCATAAATTTGATACGATATAAATTTGTGTTTCTAATATTACATCACAAACTAATCTTTATTTGCCAAAAATTGTTGCTTAAGTTGTAAAGCTTCGTACACACCTGAACAACAAACCGAGCAACAAACATAACAACGAACCGAAAGTCAAACAGAACGACAAACGATCTTTTATGATTTCCACAATCCGAACAACAAACGGAACGTTTGTGCTGTTCCCATAATTATTTTCAGTAGTTTTCAGTTCATATATATTTATTATTGAGAAGAGAAAATTGCGGAAAACAAGAAGATAGTGCCAACCAAATTTTTACGCACAAAGAAGAGTAAAAATTATAATTTACTTAGCTTTTTTTTATTTTGAAATTTCCCGCCCAAATGATGCTAATAGGGACATCATTTTTTTCTTGCATTCTTAAACACTGATTAATTTAAAACATTTTTCTTCTGTCAACTCCATAATATTACCTAAAACACAACAAACCCACAAAAGGGAGGACAAAAATAAATAATTTAATTCTCCCGCATAAGTTTGTTTGCCGTTTTGTTTAGATTCGTCCAAACCTGCAAACGCATTTGCGCGCATTTTCTTTGATGTCGGAGAAAAAACCGACAAGTTGCGGGAACGCCGCAAACCGTTCGTGGAACAATCAGGACTTGCGAATCTGTTCTAAAATTCGTACGTAGCACCGTCCAAATTAATGTTCCGATTGCCGTTCGGTTCGTTGTTCTGTTTGTTCCTCGGTTTGTTGTTCAGGTGTGTACGAAGCTTTACAATAAGCATATTAATATGAACTATATCTTATGAAAGGAGAGTTATGTAACTATAATTAACGACTTAACGTTACGTTAGTAGATTCCATTTACTATTTACACATATTTTCTTGGAACATTCGATAATTAACTATCGGGATATGATGACCCTATACTTGCGCAAATACAAGCAAATAACTTGGAGCTGTTACCCTGGCCAGCAAAAAGCCCAGATTTTAACATTATCGAAAATGTTTGGGCTCGAATACTTGCTGTTATCCGAAGACAACAAGGGCCAAATTTTATACCAGTAAACCGTAATGCACTAATTGCAGCCATTGATACCGCATGGGAAACGATTAATATTAATTATATTGATACCTTGATAGCGTCAATGAGCAGACGCCTCCAAGAATGTATCAATAATAATGGAGGTCACACCCATTATTGATTTCTTATATTTATTTATATAGTAATACCTTTATTTAAAAAAAACGTTTTCATTTAATTTTAAACTATAACTTGGTATCTTAATTATAATTATGTAATAAATTCTTGTCAAAAACTAAATATATACGTTGACAATAAGAATTGCCTTAGTTTTTTATTTTCACTTTTTATATTAACTACAAAAAAATGAAACGTCATAAAATATACATTTTGTAAGGACTAAATATTATGAATAGAGAGTTTAATGATTTTTTTTAATAACTTACAATAATTAGTAGGTTAGATTTATTTAAAAATAAGTAATAATCAGTCAACCCAAATAACCATGTTTAGTTTTTGATTTAATTTAAAAGTTATTGCTTGTAGACGTTTTTAAATCAAAATTATTTCTAATTTTATTTTGTAAACATTTCCTAAACAAAATTTTGATTCGATAATTAATCGAGCTATGGTGTTTAATTAGCGATACCTTCAAATATATTCTTTAAAGAAAAAATTAAGTAAGCAACGTAAATTACCTATTTTCTAAAACGTGCTTAGTGTAATGATTCATTCTACAGTCCTTCTATAAGATAACCCCTGCTGAGACTACCTGCTGTTAGAATTGTAAATGATACCCTTAAGCCCGCTTCACAATGTGCAAACTTTTGTTTACAGAAATTGTGGTGTCCAAGTTTTAAATTTCATGAGTGTACAACCTGTAGTACGATGAATCGTATAATGTGTGGGTCGTTTAAAATACTTCGTCCATTATCAAGGCAATTGCTACAATTAATTAATATCTTAAAATTATCAATTACAATCTTACCTAATTTATCCACTTACACATGTTTTACAAATAACGTTAAGTTAACAAACTAATGTAACAATAAATACTCGGCCTCGAAAAGTGAAAACGCAACGACAATTATATCTATAAACTTGTATTTTTACATATAGTAGGTTCCGATGGAATTATTTCATTTAGTAAATTAATATTTCTATCTTTTTAAACTTATTAATGTAGTATTGTTCGTTAATACTTATAAGACTAAAATTATCGGCATTCATTAGAACTTCTGTGTTTCTAACCGGATCAAAGACATGTCCACTTTCCAAAATATGTTCTGCAGAAGTTGAATAATTATTACTATTATTATTATTTTTAATGTTCTTTGATTCTAGTAGCAACATTACGAGTCGTCATACCTATTGCAATTGTCATTACCACAATTTAATAGAGTACTGCAAATCTGCAAGCTTACAAGTATTAAAATGCGATAAATTGAACTCAAAAAATGCAGACATATATGCATCTTTTAAGCTATCAGTGAATAAAAACGACGTCGAAAAATTTCTTGATCCTACATACTGGCCTGTCGGAATATGTGTTAGGATGTTTTTTCAGAAAAAGCTGACGACCTAAGAGATAGCATTAATAATAAAAATATTTTAAATCAATTAAACAATCAACTAATTATTGCGCATCTAAACGTACAATCGGCGAGAGAAACAAAATATTGCAACTAAATGGTTTTGTTAAGGAAAATGTTAATGCAAACGAAAAAATTTATGTTTTGTGTTTAACAGAGCATTTCTTGAATGAAAATGAATCGCAAGTTTTCATTGTGGAAAACTTTAGTGTGATATCTTCTTACTCAAGGAATCAATTAAGAGGTGGAAACATCATCTCACGCCGCAAGAACATTGACTGTATTGAACTACCCGACGTAAGTGGCATGTCTATTGCACTGCATTGTGAAATATCTGCCGTTAAAATAACTAGTGAGAATTTAATAATTCTAACTGTTTATCGTAGTCCTGATGGAGTGTTCGATATCTTCTTAGATATTCTCAACAAAATTTTAACTTTTCTTGCTTTAACTAAGAGTGATGTAGTAATAAATGGAGACTTCAACATCAAATTTGACACTAAAAGTATAAAATCTAAAGACAAAAATATGTTAATTTTTAAAGATCTGATTGAATCTTATGAATTTAATATCTTAATTGCAGAGCCTACTCGTGGTAAAAACTGTACAGACAACATATTAATAAATTTTCAAAATAGAGCATTCAGCAGTGGCGTCCGGGATCCAGGCTTATCAGACCATGCAGCGGTTTTTGTCAATGTGTCGTCTACTTCAAAATTGAAAAACAAAAAAAAGTACGTGGGCCGTCCTATAACTGCAGCTGGCAAGGTAAGGTTTTTTAACTTTATTTATTTACAAAATTGGGATTTTGTGAATTCAATAAACTCGGATATTAACTCAAAATTTAATAAATTTATGAGTATTTTTGTGAGAGCAGTTGACGTTTCCTTTTCAATTAGAGTTAGTTACTCAAATTTAAACTCAGACAAGCTTAAGTTTAAATGGTTTAACGATAAGCTAAAATGAAAAGAGAAAACATTGGTTTTTTTGTCAGAATTGATAAGAATATGCCTAGTAAAACAACTCATTGTGCAAATTTTGACCCCGAAAAGTTAAACTCCTACTTTTAAACATTACAAACGAAATAAAAAAAATTCAAAATACAAAACAAATTTTAAAAAATACTTGAAATATTTGGAAAATCTAAACTTAAAGTCGTTCTCCTTTACACAAGTTTGCTATATACATGTGCGAGATGTAATAAAATCACTTACAAACAAAAATTCAAAAGACCATTATAATTTAAATCTTAATCTAGTTAAAAGTGTATTAATATAGTAATATATCCATTTACAAAACTTATAAATAAAATTATTCATACAGGAGTTTTCCCTAATTGTTTAAAAATTTCAAAAGTTGTGCCAACAAAGGAGGCGATACCGACGATATAAATAATTATCGGCCTATTGCTTTAGTGGCAATATTTTCTAAAATTATAGAAACTTGTCTAAAAACACAGATAGAAACATATTTCGAGGCGTCAGATATATTTTTCGAGAACCAATACGGCTTTTGTCAAAATAAATCTACAAATTGTGAGAAAAAATAAATTAGTGAGTTATATAGTTAATGGTATGGAAAAAGAACTCACTAAAGCGTTTGACTGCGTATCTTTTAAAATTATTATTGAAAAATTAAAATTCTATAATTTTAGTTAGGGTAGTCGCAATTTAATACATTCTTTTTTAACTAATAGAAAGCAATACATTCTCTTGAATGGTATTTCTTCCAAATGCGGAGAGGTCATCCATGGCGTTCCGCAGGGATCAGTACTTGGTCCGATACTTTTCCTTATATATATATATTAACGATCTTGCCCAAGCAGTGGGACCTGCTGACTTGCTTCTGTTTACAGACGATACCAGCGTAACGATAAGTGACCCAAATGAATTCAATTTATTTAATTCTTTAAATAACATCCAAAATCTTATTTTAGAATGATTCAGTGCTAATGACTTACACGTTAATTTAAATAAAACATCAAAAATCTTGTTTACACACAGAAACACAAACTTTATTAATCCAGTAAATGTAAAATTTTTGGGAGTAACACTAGACTGTTCTCTAACCTGGCAAAAAAATTCGAAAAGCATTTTCTTAATTCGAAACCTTGTAAACCATTTGCCAACTGATGTGATAAGACGGCTTACTTCTCTCTCGTTCAGTCGCACATGATGTATGCTCTGACTAGCTGGGGTCACTCACCTCACGTTAATAGAATTTTTAAGCTCCACCGTAAAATTATCCGTATTTTAGCAAAAAACCTAGAGCAGACGTAAACTACAAATTTTAACATTCCCATCTTTATATATTTTTCAGTGTAATTTAGAGGGCAAGTCTAATGTAGATGACGTGTTTAACAAAAACCTTCACAATTACAATACCAGACAAGCAAATTATATTTCCATGGATTATCTACGACTTAAATCTAGCAAATTTAGCACTAATTATTACAGCAAATTGTTTCTGAACAAAATCCCGGACGAAATTAAAAGTTTACCATTTAAACAACTTAAAAATACTCTCAAACATTTGTTTATTCAAAATGCCTTCCACGACATTAAGGAATTTCTTAAATATGAATTTAAAAAAAGGGATTGTTATAAAATAAACTGAATTTAGTAGTCATGAGCATGGTTCGCTTCAAAGTGCTGTAAGATTCTTTACATTTTATCTTGTTTTTTTATAATTGCGTTGCCTACCCGGATTTGTTTTATTAATGATATGTGATTCAAATGTTAAATGATTAACGAATTCTATAAGTATATGACAATTGTAAACATCTATGTAATAACATGCACATAAAAAATTAATTAGATAAACACCTGGTTTCTCAGTTTTTGAAATTGAATCCTTATTTTTTGTAAATAATGATTTTAAATTAAGAGTATTTTTAAAAACAATTTTATAGTAAGTTGTTGTGAACACTTTCCTTATTTTCTCACTTAGTTTGGGGATGTAAGGTATTGTAACGAAGTTATCTTTGCTGTCCTCTGTTGGAATTAATCCTGAGTATAATTTATTTTGTTTTTGAATTAATTTCTTTTTTAAAATTTTGTCCACTGTTTCTGTCGGGAAATAATTCAAATTGCTGTTTGTTTAAGAGGTATGGATTTATTTGAATCAATTAAATCCATCAAATTTTAAAATTCTAACTACAAAACAGTTCTAATAAAAATATTTATTTGTTTGTTTATTTATTCGGATGGTATTTTAATATTGTATTGTGATGTAAGTGTTATGTATGGTGCCCCAGAAGATCAGTATAAACCTGTATAGTGGGGTGACGAAACCGTGTGCAATTGTTCGTCTTGGCAAAGCATTTGCTTCAAGGTTTAGGAAAACCACTAAACCTTAAACATGCCAACGTTTACCCGCCTCCTAGTATTTATATGTAATAATATTGATTAAGTGTGTAAACATTATAGAAGGTAAATCATACACATAAAATCGAGTTTTGTTTTATTGTTTGTTTGTCTGTTTGTTTGTTTGTCCGCCTTCTCCTACAAAACTACTCAACCAATTTTGATGGTTGATGGCTCATTTTTTTCAGGAGGTCAACGCGGTAAACTTAGGTTTTTTACATGTTGACCTGACCTTTGACCTCTGAGCTGGTGAGGTTAAATCTTTGAAAATTGAAGAAAGTATAGGCATGTGATATGTCATGATATGTGTTCAGGACGTGAAGGCCGTGAAGCTATCAATTTCTATGCACTTCTTTCATTATTCTATTCTGACTACCTGAAAAGGTTGGATTAGGGAACATTCCGATGCTCTTATCTCACTCCGACATATTCTAGGCCCATTCTCTAGTATGAATAGGCTTGGTTCACTAGTAAGAACATAATATATAACAGCTATTACATGACGACATATTAATCGACCGGTCCAAGCGCCAGTCACGACAATGATGAAAAAACAAAATAATGGAAAAACAGATAATCAGGACAGACCAAAATATTACTTAATGGATCACATGTTCTTCAAATTAGTAAGCCATAATATAACTTCATCCGTTAAATTGTGAATGTTTACAAACCCTCCTTTAAACTTTGTTAATTGACAATCCTCCACAATATGTACTTTTCTGGTTGGTTTCCACATTTACAATTTGGATTAGAAATTGCATCCCATTAAACAACATAGAGTTGCATTTTGATTCTTATACGATTTACTTTTGACCAAATATTTATTTAAAACATCAAATCCAGACCATAATTTTTTCCACTCTTCAACTTCAGAAAAGTCGTAGTTAAGTAGTCTTGCAACCATACAGGACTTCGAGGTTTAAGTCTTTTAGCTGAAGGGTTCTCAATAAACATTCCAAATTAGCAAGTTTTTGATAAGTAGGCATTTATCCCATTCTCGCTTTAACGCAGCTCTTCGTCGAATGTTGGATGGAGTAATATTACAAAGAACAGGAAGTTAACCGAGAGGAGTAGATTTAATGGTTCCACTAATTATACTCATAGTGCAATTCAACTGATGGGTATCTGTTTTTTCGTATGATAACTATTCAACCAGACAGGACCACAATATTCTGCTGTAGAATAAACTAATGCCATTGCAGTTGTACGAAGTGTCTTTGCATCTGCTCCCAAAGTTGTTCCAGCTAATTTTTGAATGACATTATTTCTTGTTTTAATTTTTTGTTTGACTTTTTCGAAATGATTTTTGTAAATTAAAAACGTACCTAAGTTACTAGCAGATAAACAGGGTTATAATTATGGTTTACCTTTGTATTATTAAAGATAACATTAAGTTTTCTACTTTTTCTCTATTATTTAAATGAAAACAATAAACCTCTGTCTTTTTAAGATTTGGACATAATCGCCATTTTTTGAAATAATTTACCATAATACGCAAATCGAAAGATAGCTTTCTTTCAATTTCGAAAAAATCGAATGTGAAGTGAAAGAATCAGAAGTATATACATTTAAAAGAATAGGTGCAAGAACCGATCCCTGTGGATTACTATTATTTAAAAATCTAAATTTCCTGCTTTATGTCCAACAAAACTCTAAACTTCCGATTAGATAACATATTTTCAATAAAAAGAAATAATTTTGGAACAAGGAATAACGTTAACAATTTAAAAAGTAAACATTCTTTCCACACGGCATCGAATGCAGCAGTTAAATCCAAAAAAGAGAACTCCAGTTTTAAGTTTAAAAATATAAAAGAAAATTTAAAAAATTAAATTTGATAAGGTGCAAGTCAGCGGCGGGTGAGTTTAGAAAAAAATTAAAGACAAGATTCCATTTAATTTCCGATGAGGAATCATTTTTCTCACTGCACTTTATTACATATTACAAACTAGTTTTAAAATTTGAATACATTGATTTGAGGAAACTTCTATTTAAGCCATATGACATCACTAACTTCTGTTATGAATCCGTTACTCTAGTTTGGTCCACCTTTTTCTAAAGTCTTCTTCAAATATTTTTGACAGACCACAAATGGCGCTCACGAGAATTAGACATCTCTCTGGAATCCTTTCTCCGCTCTTGATCGGTGTGCTCTTTCGTGTAGGAGTAATACTATTTTTGTACGTTAACTGTTTTACAGCCGTACGTCATCTTTGTAGGGTCTTATGTTCGCGCAAGCACTTAATTTAATAATAGCCTAAGTTGAGGCCTTAGTTAATGTAGTGTCATATTTCGCATTTCACCGACTTAATCATCTACTTACTTTCATAATCCTTAACAAACCACCACTTTGATTAGACGACAATCTAATACGTCAACTGCTTTGAAGTGTATAGGGTTTTTGGCTAAATTTTTAATAATCGCTCTGTAACATTGTAGAATTTGATTAAAATTGATCTTTATATTTCCGTTAGGTATTCTTTCCAAACACTTGGTTTCAATAATAAATTCATTTAATAAATTGATGTGCTAACAACAAGTAGTTATTCTTTGTAATTAGAACTCTATACCACACCTGTCAAAACAAATTGAAGATCATTGCGACTGATCGTGTGATTGGTGTCCTCCACTTGATATAATTTATTCAGACCCCCACTAAATGACGCGATTGTGGATATCTATAATCGAAAAATCTCAATACGTTCCTTCTTCATTAAGTGTTTGTGTCTCATATTTTAGGTAGGTATACGTGTTTGGAAACAACTTGAACAACGTTTTACTTTACCACAATCGCATTGTATTGCCATATGTAGCTCATTTCTCACAACGTGTGTGCACTCATGAAAGAGATCCCAGAGAAGCATCATCTCATTAGCGTGCAGAAGACAGTCTTGCTGAAAACCGCCCACATCATCCGAAGGGTCCTCTAGTAGCAGAGTTCATCAAACCGCCAAAGAATTACCCAAGCGATGCACGTCCATCAGGTCCACTGCTTAAAAGTTATCTTTCATAGTAGAAATAGATTCAAAAACTTCCTGTATGGTAATATGTAGCATTCAAATATCTATTAAACAATTGAGGTTTGGTTTGTGATTAAGATCAACAACGTTTTTTGTATAAACTGCAGAAAAATGGGAAGCAAATAAATTAGAGATACCACAACCAGTATTACTCCGAATTGAAATGGTTAAAACTTAACTGTATTATTAAATTGCATTATCTATTTGTTCACCAGTTGATTTTGACTTCAATTTTTGATATAAAACTATGTATCCATTTCAGTAATGATCCGTGAATGCCAATTTTTTCTAATTTGTTTGCAAAGTCGGTGTATATAACTATCCAGTTGGGTATTCTGTTCAAAAGCCGTATAAATAAAATTTTGGTATACTAGTAGATTGGTATTGGTTGAACGATTTGGATAGAATCCATGTTGTTCATCAATAATTTCATTTTTAAGTATCGGGAAAATAGCTGATGTAACAATTTTTTCACAAAGCTTAGGTAGTACTGATGTTTTTGTTATTGGTCTGTAGTTCGTAATGTCAGTCGTACATTTACTTTTATGGATAGGAACAACAAAAGTAGTTTTCCAAAAAATTAGACAATATTCCGACTAATAAGGACTTACTGAATAGAATATATTTATTTATTTATTTTTTATTTATTTATTTATTTATACATCGTCCATCATAGTTAAAACTATTTTAGATTTGTCCATACGCATACACTTATATATATATATATATATATAAAATAATATCACATTAATTTTGCGAAAATCTGTTATAAGAAAATATCACAATAATGTAAACAATACTACTTACATAAAAATAATAATAACAGTTATTAAAGCTGTATGTCAGCAAGTAAAAATTCATCAGTGCAGTAAAAAGCATTACATTTTAGAAATTTAGTAAGAACACCCTTCAATTTATTAGTAGGCATCAATCTAATATTTATTGGCAATTTATTATAAAACTTTATCCCCAAATAATTACTACAATTTTGTGATGTAGTAAGTCGTACTTTATTTAAATTAATGTTCTTACTAAATCTAGTACCATAATCATGAAAATCAGTTGGTGACTGGTAGTTTAAAATATTGTCTTTAATATGGAGGATGGAATTTAAAATGTAAAAAAATGTAAAATATAAATTGGATAGGCTAATAGATAGCTACATTGTTTAAGTAAAAGAGCTGGAATATTATCAGGACCACAGTTAGTTGCATAATACTAATGTTTATTTTATGTAAGTTAACAAAATTTGTTGAATGCTGTGTTAGTTGAATCGAACAATTATTATTGAGTTTATACACAGTACTAAAATAACTAGCAAATCGATTGATCGTTTCTTGCTCATTTGTACTTTTAGATTGATCAAAAAACATTTCCGATGGTAAGCAGTTTTCTTTTTCATATTGTTTATGTGGGTCCAGAAGTACTTGGGATTACTTCTATCAACGAACTTCGTTCGTTTATGAAATCGATTTGTCGTCCGTGTGTGCGTCCGTCAGAGGCCTTTCTAATGGTCGGACATCATTGTGTGATACATCAATCGATTCAGATTGGTGTCCAAAGCTTAAGTTTTGATGTGCATTAAAATCGGGTAACGGGACGCCGAGCCCCCGCGATATTCATATTTGGATAATACGAAGTTCGTTGCGACAATGCCTTGCATTTTCAACTTGTTTTATTTTGAATATTGTTATTATTTGACTTGTAACATTTATTTATAAGAATTTTACATTTACTGCGTAATTTAGTAAATTTGGTATAAAAATATAGATCATTAGTATTTTTAAATAATTTGTGGTAGATATTTTTAGATTGAATCATTTCCCTTAAATCTGAACAGTACCAATTTGGAAATTTTTTTTGTTTTGAATGTGCGTTTAAGTGGAATAAATAAAGAACAACAATGTTATAAAACATTGTATAGCTTCGTCAATATTTAAAGAGCAAAGAAACTTCCAATTTATTTCAGATAAGTAATGACACAAGTTTAAATAATTTCTATTTTGAAAATTATTATAATAATAATACTCATAATTTAAAGATTTGTTATAGGAACTTTCAAAACAGATTGATAAAGATGGCTGATATTTATCTTCTGGGACTAGTTCATCTAAACTATTTTCCACTGTTAATCTATCTAAATTTGTAAAAACTAAGTCAAGCTTTCAGTTATCACAGTTTTTACACTATTTAATTGGAACATGATCCATAAATTCAAACACTCACATAAATTGTCAACCATTCCAGAGTTTAAGCCGTATGCAGATAAAGTATTATCTTCAGTGATATTCCATGACACATGGGGAAGATTGAAATCACCTACCTATATAATGTTAGAGTTCAAATGAGTCTGTAAAATATTGTCTATGGTGTAACAGATTTTTTCAAAGTGTTGAGAGTTACTGTTTGGCGGACAGAAGATAGAGCCCAAAATAATATTTTTGTAACCAATTGTACATAAAACAAACAGTTGTTCAATTTCAGGAAAATCAGTTGTAGGTATTATTTTAGAATCGAACTTTTATTTACTGCAATTAGAACTCCTCCGCCTTTCTTTCCAATTTTTAAAGGCCTATCTTTTCTATACACATTCATGTTATAAAATCCCAATTCATAGTTATATATTTTCGTATAAGCCAGGTTTCAGTTAACGCTATTAAATCAACTTCATTAGGTAAACTTGCATTTTGTATAAGTTGTAGTTTAGATCGAAGTTCTCTAACATTTTAGTAATGAAGTTGAATATTAGTGCTAGCATTGATTATAAAGTTACTGGGTGCTAGTTAAGTTGCTTTTTATTCAGTTTTTAATTTTTCTTAATATCCTTTGTAAAGCCTTTAAGTCTGGAACACATATTCTGTGACACCATGTATAGTGATTGCCTGAAATTATCTTCTCAATCACTCCTAAAGAAAGCTGAGAAAAACCGAAAACTAAATCTACCCACAGAGTATATCTTTAATTATTGAAGACTGTGTATATACTTCATCATGACATCCTGTATATTGGTAGTAACTCCAGTCTCGTCCATTAGAAAAGCCCATCATTTGTTCTTTCATGTGTCAAATTAATTTAAAAATGGTCTTTGTTAAATATATGAAGAAAATTTATCAAAATTTATAAGTTATACGTTATCCTATTTGTTGAATAATTAAAAAATTGTGCGATTGTCTACATCTAAGGTCCATATAATAATCTTATCTTTGCAGACACAAAATGGACTTTAAAAATGATTGTGATACACCAAAGGAAAATGAAATACACAATATCAAAGCTATTACCAAAATATTATACGAAAATTTTTATGGATGCGATATGTTGTTGTGTTTATTTATTACGGCCCTTCAGTCTTATCGTGTAGATAGATGTTTGAGGCCATTTCCGTCTATCTACATTAAGGATTCTGAAAAAGATATTGATCATCTCGTAAGAATAATCCACAACTTAATTTACTTGACTCATGAATTTCTTGCAGAGGTCAATCTGTGAAAACATACCGTCTTTAGATAAAATATTGAAAACGCCACAAATGTGTTCAAAGGAGATAATAAACTTATTGGTTTGGTTGTATTGCCAAAAAGATCAACCTAGCCTCCACAAAAGTACTTATGTAAGTATTAGTATGTGCAAATACTGGAAACCTGAAGATGAAGCAGGTTACCAGCATTTATAAGTGCAGGGATCAGCTGATTTGTTTTTATGATGAGCGTATAGTCACAGAATAATAAATATATTCACTGCGTTCATACAGAAATTTCACTGAGCGATAATTTTGGTCTTAGTAAATTTGTCGATTTCCGATTGTGCGGTATATCGTGAAATGCCACTGCTACAAAATGGTAAGCTTTCTATAACCGCTTCGCCCAAGTCATGAAAAATATTCTTGTGCGTGAGTACAGCACGTTATTTATGTAGGATCACCGCCTTCAAACATTCGACACCATGTGCTAATTTGCTTGCTTGTAATGTTCAGAGTTTACCTTAATATAATTGTTATGGGAACATGAGTTCTATTATTGGTAGCTCTACAGAAGATCACTTATTTCTTATTGACAAAAGCAAAATGGCAAGTACTGCATTCATTTTCAAGATGAACCGTAGATTAATAAATGAATGCGAAGTTTACATAACAGGGTGGCCAGAGCCGTACTTTGTGTTGCTGGAAATAAATATGTGAAAGTCCATATTCCAAATAAGAATTTTATTCAACACAGGCATTAAGAAATAATATTGTAATTGTAAATTTCCGCATCTGTGCTCGACATTATTACCTGCTCGACTGCCTACACAGGGAACTGCACTATACTACCATTACCTGATTATGCTCCTGTAACAGCGACCGCCCAAGCGCTGTATAACCAATCCGATGCAAGGAATGTATCGAGTAATCAAATAAGCGAGGTCATTGGCTGTATGTGAGGAAGGGTTCATTCTACAGCTTCCAAAAAAACTATCATATGAAAATTCACCATGACAAATCGCTGGAAATTATTTTCATGTTTCTAAATCCACCGCTAGAGGGTCCTGCTAGTCGAATAATTGCAATTTGCAACACAAATTTGCTAATAAAGTGATACTTTTGATTAACGGAAAGTTATCAACAAAACAAGTAACATTTAATTTCTCATATTTTTCGATATTTTCAATAATAAAGTAGTGGGAGTGCACAGTAAGCCGAATGACTATGAAACGTGGACAAAATTATTTATCGATAGAAAAATATTTCTAGAAGATTGTAAATGATACACGAACACTTTATATTGACTTTTCAATTAATTTTACTCAGGAAATTACTGACTCAATGAAGTCAATCGCTCTGAGAACGTTGCGCTTGACTCATCAGAAACTTTTCCTGACATGGTGGTCACTAAAACTTCCTCTTCTTCATTTGGTGGAGAGAGAAGCTGCAAAACTTCATGGGACATAGATTTTCTAAATTTAGGAAGCAATTTTCTGGCAGATGCTATATAGGGATCCGATGAGGCAAGCAACAGATTTAACAAATCTTGATTAGTTATTTCTAGTTCTAAAGCATGAGCAAGAATATCTGATCCATTATTTAAAATCTTATGCATCGAAGCAGGCTGTAGTAGCACTAGTGATAGTACGTATATGAACCCTTATGAAAAATAACAAATAGAATTAGTTGTGCATTAAAAACACTTACATTTAAATTTTTTAATAAGTTTACACAATTTAACAATGTTTTCTCAAGTATATATTATGGCAACATACGTTATATTGTTAATTTTAAATGATTCTTAAAATTTTACGTCATTACATATACTTGCAAATATTTCCTCCATAGGAAACGACATGTAGCAAAGAGCGCCGCGCGGCAGTGAGGGATTAATAGGTCATAAGTGTTGAATTGGCAGGTTTTGGCAGCTAATTTTTTAGGCATCAATAAGAATAGTATAATTTACATTTAAAAGAAGAAACTAAGCTACAGCTTGTGGACATTTTTATAGCTCAACTGAAAGTTGACTATGTTAACCTATTTTACTTAAAGATGCACATATAAATTCCTATGTGTGTATACAAAATAAAAACTATTACAATAACAAGTAGTAACCTTGGTTTAATTGATCCATGATGTTCTAAAGTAATAAAGTCACCATAAAACACTTAGCCGCACTTTAAAGTAGGGGCACAACACAAGAGTTTACAACTGAAGTCAACGAATACCAAAATTTGAGTGCTTGTAAAACGATGGTTTAAGGGTTTGGAACCCCATTTATATGTCATTCGAAAGCCCAAACATTCCTATGCGTATTACTCATAGTTTAAGTCAGCTTACAAAAAATGTGCCAATATTGCATTTTGTCTACAAATGCAGGTAGTTTGTCCCACTGTGGGGTGTTTTGAAAGTATAATTTTCAAATGGTTTTAAAAACGAGAAAATCATTTTCAGCAAATTGTCATTTGCCTTGGAATTGAATAAAGTATAGGCCGTTTTAGGTCAGTACGAAACAAACAAAGAAAGGGAGGTCAATGGCGAAAATCATCATTTATTTAGAAATCTAAAGGATGATAGTGATCGAATGAGATTAAGTTTCAATGTTGATAACATCGATTTTAGATATTTGTTTACTAAAGAAGTACAAATGGATTCTAATAATGATTAGCAGCAACAGGTATACCAAAAAACATTTCTGCGTGTAGATTAGCACTTATTACAGCAACCAGCTATCAATCCCAGCATTCATTACGGGAGTGGGTAATATAACCATAGTATGGATTTTCTTCCGGCAGGTTTACACTAATAACCTGCTTGCAGATTTTCAACTTTTACTATCCGCGTCACCGTGAACCCAAAAATCACAATGTTATGATTTTTCGTGATGTTGTGTAAAACTAAGTTTGCAGCTTCGAAAGACCTATGCTTATTCCGCTATGCTTGAAAAATTTTTTTTATTCACAATTTATACTCTGTACACAAAACAAAGTTGCTACAATTTGAGTGCAACCCCAGTTTCATATGTGCAATAGGTCACAAAAGCTAAATATATTTATCGGTATATTATTAATGAATTAAAGCTTTAAGCAATCCAATATTTATTTTATTATTTATTTATTAACTATACTCTATTCATTATAAAGCGAAGGTACATGTAAACAGTGATCAGTGCATATTCTTTACGTGATAGCAAACAAAGTGTGTGTTTATTTGTCAGTTGTTGGGTCAACACCCCTTTAGCGTAACATGAGCCGATTCAGTGCGGCCCTGTGACCATTCCCTAAGTAATAAATGTGCATACATCCAACGCATGCATTTGTTGTGATTCGCCTTCACTTTAAAATGGATAGAGTAAAGTTTCAACTAAAAATAATATGTGAGTCATCATCAGAATTAAAACTACGATTTGTCATATAACGTTACTCACATATTGGCACATAGTGACTCACATATTATTTTTTGAGTTGAAACTGGTTAATAAATAAATAATAAAACAAATAATAAAATGAATATTAGTAGTATGCATGAGCAATATTTATACTAAAGTATGAAACGCCTGGCCTAATTAAACGCCGCCCGGGTAGAATAGCACTGGGCATTTAATTGAGGTATGTTTTCATGTAGGATAAAATTAGTACACTATTGTTTTGTTTAACCGTAAAATTGTATTATTAGAAGAAATTGTAGGCAATGTGTCACACTACAATATTGCACCAAAGGTTTGATTGTACAGAAGTTTTTTTATTTAATTTTTTGTTGTATGAATGTAAGCTTTCGCGGCTGTTGTCACTAAGATTATTATCTTCCGGGTTGAGCCGTGTTCGTTCTTCCTTCCTACGTTCTCTGCTTGACGTTTCGCTAACCATGCTGTTAGCTTCTTCAGAAGTTACTCTAAAGACTGATGTTGTTGTCTTCTGCTCCTCGTTATATACCTATGTTCCGTTACGGTTGGTTGATGTCGATCAGTGACGGGTGGTTGGTTTTCGATGGTTGGTTGATCTTCTGTTTGATATCGATTAATTTTGTGGCGACATTTGTTTTCTTATTTTTGTGAAGAGTTAGTTTCTACGTGTTGCTTAATCGGTAACCATCTTCTCGATTGAACCATAATTTCTAAGGATTCTCTGATTATCTTTGGATAGTAGTTGTTAGTCCTTGATAGAACTTTAGCTTCCTCGAAGTTGATGATGTGTTTTCCTTTTTCGTGTAGATGTTCTGCGATTGCTGATTTATCTACCGCTCTGGACTTGGCGTCTCGGTGATGTTCTTTTAATCTACATTTTATGTTGCGTCCGGTTTGACCAATGTAGACCTTTCCACATGAACAATCAATTTGGTAGACCCTTTTGTTGAGAGTTTCGGCAGGTTATCTTTATTAGAAGGTAGTAGTTGCTGGATTTTTTCTAACCGTTCCAAACCTGACACCGATATTCTTCTTTTCCAATGATTTTCTTAATTTGTCAGTTACTCCAGCAATGAATGGCAAACGAGCGTAGGTGGTGACCTGTTCCTTCTCTTTTCGGATTTCCTGCGACAGGCGGCTCTTATTTCTTTTCTGGTATAGCCGTTCTTCATTAGGGCTTGTTGGACGTGTCGAAGTTCTTCTGCCTTGTGAACCTCGTCAGGAATCTTGTTAGCTCTATGCAATAAAGTTTTGATTAGAGACCGCTTCTGCTGTGGATGATGGTGTGATGTGGCATGGAGGTATCGGTCGGTGTGTGTCTTTTACGATATACACTATGAGCCAACTTGTTGTTATCCCCTCGTTTCACTAGAACATCCAGGAAGGGAAGCTCCTTATTCTGTTCTGTCTCCATGGTAAAGTTGATCTTTTCGTGCTGAGTGTTGAGGTGGTTAAAAATACAGTAAGTGCTTCTTTCCCATGAGGCCATATGACAAAGGTATCGTCCACGTATCTGAACCAGCATTTCGGTTTCTGTTCGCTGGATTGAATGGCTTCTTGCTCGAATGCCTCCATTAAGATATTCACAATAACCGGTGATAATGGTGATCCCATGGCTGCACCTGATTTTTGTTCGTAGAAATCTCCGTTCCATAGTAAAGTAAGTTGTATTCAGACATATTCTTGCTAGCTCTGGTATGTCTTCTCGTAACCCATGGGTTGTGCACAGTTGTTTTATGATGTTATGTGTATCGTCGACTGATACGTTAGTGAATAGCGATTCTACATCAAAACTAACTAGCATATCGTCATTGGTTACTTCCAGAGTCATCAGTAATTCGACGAAGTGTTCGGAGTTCTTCACAAAAGATTCAGTTCTTCCCACGTACGGTTGTAGAAACTTAGCCACGTAACGGGCCAGTTCATAAGTTGGAGATCCACATGTGCTGACAATTGGCCTTAGGGGTTACCAAATTTGTGGATTTTTGGTAATCCGTATAGTCTAGGTGGTCTGGTCCCGGAAGGTATTAAATTATTTCTATGCGTTGTTTATTAAAATAAAAGTATGGAACATAATACGGTTCGCTATAGGGTACTATATATCTGCATTAAAAAATAACTATAAATGTGCTCATGCAATATTAAATAATTAGACGATATAATAATGGAAGAGTTATTCATATTGAATACATAATATGTACCTATTTTCTAATTGCTCGTTATACCTATTACAATAATTAATTACATACATATACATACCATTAAATTACATTTTTGTGAAATATTTTTTGTATTGAGGTTTGCTTTACATTTTTAAGTTTAGTTTGTAAAACAGAATATTCACATTTTGATAAAATTTGAAGTACTTCTACCGCTAGCTCACTCTTATCATTAGAAAATAGAAAACTTTGCACATCTCTTAGTTTTTTCACACACTTCACCGACATCTTTAATGTTTGACGTAAAAATTTCGGATTCTTGTGCACCACTTTTATTGTTCGAATCACAGCCTTCACGATAATCTAATTTACTGATTATATCTTGAATACTTAAATTGGGGCTTTCGGTCAAAATATCACAATCAGTAGATGCATAATTTTCAAGGCTTACACGTTGATTACCTTCTAGTAATACAGGAAGAAGCTGAGCTAGTGAATTTCGTCTTCTTCATCGAAATCTTCTTGCAGGATCTTTTCCGAAAATCCTGCTTTCGTAAAACATTTAGCAATTGTAATAGGCGAAACGTTTCTCTAGGCTACTCATATCCAAACTAAAGCGTTGGTTAAATTGATACTTTTTTTCGCATCTTCAAAAGGACGTTAGGTATTTGTGAATGTTAGCATCCTTTTGATTAAATACTTCCTGGCTGGCAATGGGATGTGGTGTTTGGGGGTAGAAAAACAATGTTCACATTTTCAAGAGTCATTTTGGGATGAGACGTGGTATTATCCAGAAATAATAAGACTTTTCTATTTTCTTTTTTCATTTTTTCATCAAATTTTTTTAGCCAGGAAGTCATAATCTCTACCGTCATCCAAGCTTTTTTATTAGATACCCATTCTAAGGGCAATTTGTTGATATGAGAGCCTTTAAAGCATCTTGGGAGTTTACTTTTTCCAATGATTAACGGATTTTCCTTATCACCTTCCATATTTGTACAAAATAAAATTGTCAATCTTTGTTTTGCAGCTTTTTTATCACTACATTTATCGTTTTTTAAAGAGAACGTTTTGTTTGGCATCGCAAGGTAAAAAGTCCGGTCTCGTCAGCATTGTACACATTTTTGGGTGAATACTCCTTCAATATTACTGACAGCTTTGCTTTCTAAGCTTCAACAGTGTCTAGGTTAATATCAGCTGACTCCCCGCAAATTGTTTTAAAGGTTATGTTATGTCTTTGACAAAATTTTCAAGCCACCCATTTGAAGCTTTAAAATCCGTCATTCCGCAACTTCCAATGCTTTCTCTTTTATTAAAGGTTCATATATAGGGATATTTTTATTCCTAGCTTTACAAAACCAATTGTAAAGTACTTGGTCAATTTCTAAACCTTCAGTTCTAGGAAATTTTCTTCTTTTTAAATAGCTTTTTAAATCACATTTGTTTTTTTAAATATCGTTAACTTGTGTTCTTCCAACACTAAATTTTTCAGCAAATTTTCTAGCACTGGTATTGAACTTTTCACTTTCCACAATTATATCAATTTTCTCTTTAAGGAACAAACGTTTTCTTTTTAGCGACATTGTAATTTTCTGTACGTCTATATGTAACAGCACTGTAGAACATACTAACTCGAACTATGTACGCAAAATACGATTTTTGGGTGAGCTTAATGAGCCTTTTAATTGCACTTTTTCTGTAATGACTGTCTATTGTAAATCGAACAAATTCTTTAAATCCGTTCTTTTTTCTTCTTGAAGTCGCATATCCGTTACCGGACGTTGCCCACCCCTCGCATGTATATGTGTTGTGCGTGACAGTGGACACATATACATGAGACCTACAGTTTAACGCCGATTCCGAACGGCTTAGTTGAGAGGTTTACTAGGCAAGTATATCTCACTGGTTTGCCATTGCCTTGCGAGAGAGTACGACCTAAAAATTCGATGTTTGCACACAAAACAATTATACAGGGTGATTGTTTGAAACCGTACATTAGAAGAATCTAGAGAGGGATATCGTATGGCTCTGAAATTTTGTTGTTGGCCGAAGTTCGTTGTGATCTTTGTAACAATAATATTTTCAAGATGGCAGCACTTTTGGAAATACCGGATGTGGACACATACTCTCTTATTTCAAATACGATTACATATTTTTATGGCTTTTTGGTTTTACCAGTTAATTTTAGATGAACTTTTATCAGCATTTCCTATACCTAACTGTAGCCGTTCTTCAGATATTTTAACTGCGATATTTTTTTACATTTTGTAACGTCACGCTTGACGTCATATACCGTCGTTACTTTTGCAGATATAGCGCTAAAATTGGGACGGTGCGCAGCGGTAGTATTATTTTTTTATCGCAATTACGCAAAATGATATAGCTTCTACAGGGTGTCCGAAATTTGATTTCCAAACAAGACAATTTCAAACCACAAAAACTCAATTTTTTCAAATACGATGCTCTACTTTTTCGATTTTGATACAAAATTAAATAAGGAATCAATCATTAATTAGCATTCCTTATACCTATCTGCCATCGTTTTCGACTTATTAATGATCTTTATAAAAGACAAGAATCCGTTTGGAAATAATTGAAAAAATTCTCACAATGTACTACGTCAAAATAAATAGTAATTGTCAATACCGCTTATCAATAATTATCATTGTTAAATTCTTTTAAGATGGACAATCAACAATATTCACACACTGATATTTTGAATTTATTTTGTATACATGGAGAATGTAATCGAATTATACAAAGAACATGCCGTACGCTCAATGAGAGATACCCTCATCTACCTGCAATGAATCAGAGAAAATTTCACCGAATACAATTGAACTTCATAATGTATGGAAGGGTAATATCTGCTAATGGTCGTCAAAAACAAATGATGAAAATAATGAAATTAACGTATTAGAATATTTCAATGCATTTTCCAGCCATCCAATTTGATCTGCGACAGAAGATCAGGGCGTAAAATAGTAAAATATTAAATTGTATTACGAGATTAAGAGATGTAGTGGAAGACTTTCTACTAGAACTTCCCCTCAATACTTGGCGAGATTCCTGGTACCAGATGGACGGAGCTCCCTCTCATTCAATCGGGATGTGGATCGAGAGCTAACACAGAATTTCGAGGATAACTGGATGGGCCGCAACAGTCCTATGCTTTGGCCACCAAGGTCACCTGATTTGACGGGGTCTCATTAAGAACAGGGTGTATGAGGGCCCAGTGCAAACCAGAGAAGAATTGGAGGAACGCGTCAGGGTAGCATCCGTCAGTTGAATCCAGAACATATTTACAAAACTTGTGCAGAAACTGTTCATACAAAGATCAACCGTTATTTACAAGAAAATGGAGGCCATATATAGCATTTATAGCATAGTTATTTGTATATTAGCTTACCATTGATTTAGTTAATTATCCGTTTCCTTACATTTTGTTAAAAAATTATGTTTTCATAAGTTTTAGTTTTTGTAGTTTCATCATTTGTTAGAGGTTTTTGAGAAACATTAGCAGATTTTATTTAATTTTTATTTTTATTTTGACCTACAATGTGAGAATTTTTTTCCAAGACATGCTTTTTAATTATTTCCAAACGAATTCTCAACGTTTATAAAGATCGTTAATAAGTCGAAAACCATGACAGATAGGTATAGGAAATGCTATTAATGATTGACTCCTTATTTAATTTTGTATCGAAATCGACGAAAAAGTAGAGCATGTGTTTGGAAATTAAATTTCGGCCTGTAGAAGCTTTATCATTTTGCATAATGGCGATAAAAAAACAATACTCCTGCTGCGCACCGTCCCAATTTTAGCGCTATATCTGCAAAGGTAACGACGGTATATGACGTCAAGCGTGACGTTACAAATGTAAAAAATATCGTAAAGTTAAAATATCTGAAGAACGGCTACAGTTAGGGAATGCTAATAAAAATTTATCTAAAATTAACTGCTAAAACCAAAAGCCATAACAAATACGTAATCGTATTTGTAATAAGAGAGTATGTGTCTACTTCCGGTATTTCCAAAGTGCTGCCATCTTGAAAATATTTTTAATTACAAAGATCACAACGAACTTCGGCTAACAACAAAATTTCAATGCCATACGATTTTTCCATCCCTAGATTCCTCTAATGTACGGTTCCAAACAATCACCCTGTATATTATGCACAACTTGAACGCTAAGCTTACTTAAGAATGGCCGGAAATGGGAGGTAGAATTACATGTATTTTTCCAAGAATGTTTACAAATAAGTGGCCGTGGCCGTTGTCGAGAGGTGGTCGCTATTTCGAGGATCATTAATATGGATATTTCCGTATAATTGGTTTTTGACTTGGAAAACTTGGCCGGTTTTAGAGGTGGCTGCTTTTAAGATGTGGCCGAAAATAGAGGTTTTACTGTATATTCACTTCAAAAATTAAAAAAAATTGGCTACATTAAAAAACTTAAAAACTTTTTAAACATTTTTATTACTAAAATCACTTAAAAGAACAAAATCAGGTCACTTCTTGGAAGTTATGAATTCTGCATTTTAAATAATGGCTGTAGTTGTCGTATTATGGCGTTTGTAAGTCGGGCCGGTAGAGGATGTGCTTGGTGTTTCCACTACATATAGAATATGCTGTGGGGGGACAAAGCACTTGTCCTTTCTTTCAGGTAAATGAAATGACTTGCTTGGACCTGCAAGGGTCATGAATTTTATTTTGACATCATCGAATTCGTCTGAAATTTCCAGGACGATTCCCAGCCTCCATTGATCTCCATACACGCAAGCAACGTATTCGCCAGGTTTGCATAAACAGTTGCTATAAAATCCGAAGTTCCTAGGCAGTCGACAGTCGGCTAACTCTAAGCTGGTAGGTGTTTACAGGAGAGAAGCAGTGATTCCCTCTTGTTGCTTGGACTGTTTTACAACCTCCTAGTTGTGCTTGCAAACTTTGAACGTGCTGTGACACTTCTGCTTCAGAAACTTAGTTTAAATGACAAATTTGGTTTGATTATCTCTAAAACTTTAAAAGTTATTCACGGAAATGTCAAAAAAATGCATGTGCAGCCTAAATTTTGATAAAAGCTATGAACATTTTTATTTCAAAAACTAATCACTTTTAAGAGTTCCAATTTTGGGAAAGTATCTACTTTATACCTATCTACAACTGTACCAAATTGGATAAATTTCTGAGATGGTCATATGGAAACCGAAAAAAATATTTGTCGATTTGACATGGAATCACCCAACTGAGTAATTGGACCTTTCTGAAACGCAATCATTTGTGTTTCATAGAATGAAAATTCTCGGCTCATTAGATCTGGATGAACAAGTTCCCCAACTTCACGAAAATAATCCGATATAACTTTGATCAATAGTCTTGTCACTGTTATCAATTTTCTTTGTATCGTTTACAAACTGTCGACGTTGTGTAATCTTTTCCGCGATTCAATTTTTTTTCAAGAGCTCTTGATTACCATCCGTAATTTTTGTTTTCTATGACTGTTACTACAGTCTGTTTTAGTTTTAATATTGTGAAGTTGTATTGTTACACATGCTGAATGATAATTTAATTTCAGATACAATCAAATCACTTTCGCCTATTCTTGCATAATATATGGCCCTATGTAGTAATATATCTTATTTTCCATATTTTTAGTCATGACTTGAGTCCTATTTTCGAATCATGCGACCAATTCGTTGGACGACTTTCTATCGCTTAAAAAATTCGTAAGCGATATTTAGTTGGTATTTTCGAGTTTTACCGATGTGCAAAATACCATGCATACTCGATTTTACTGAAAATTTTGACAATATTGTAATAATTCAGTTTTCGACGTTTCTGTGCTGGGTTTATTTAGTATTTTAGGTTGTTTTTAATACTTACATTTATACAAGCTTGAATAAAATTTGGATAATCAGAAACAAAGAGTTGGAAACATATCAAGTGCTCAAAAAATTTGTTCTTACACAATTTAATCAAAATATTTGATTCTACATTAAATTTAAATTATCATTTTCTTCTTTCTATTTCCTCTATTCTTCTATTCCTCTTCTTCTCTACTTTTTTTAATATATGTGTTGCAGGTTTTCCAATCCGTCACTGCCCAACCTACAATTTCTTTTTGCATCTTCACACTAATATTTATTTTTATTCTTTTCTTCTTTTTCACACCTGAATCTTGCTATCATTATTCTTACTGACGACTTTTTTTTCCTTATGTAATTTGACGTGTTTTCTATTACTAACTCTCCATATTTCTACTTTTTCTCGCGAATTCTTGCTCTTCCCTTCCGCGTTTGAGTAATTTTATCACTTCTAATATTTTCTCCTCTATATTTTTACCCACCTCCTCTCTTTCTATTTTTTTCTTTACGCACCCTCCTCTCTCGCAATAATTACTATACAACACTACTTTCAAACAGTGTTATCTTCTCTTGTACGTATCCCTTCTTGATATTTCAATGCTATCTTGTTTTATATTAGAGTAAAGTAAATTCGCTTTCCAGTATTTAATTTGATTTTCTACATCTTTTGAATTAAGCATCCCACTCAGGCTCCTGCTCTCGTTTGTTTTCTAGTCCTTCTCTCCTTTTTTTGTTTCCGTTACTCCTAATATATAATTATATTTTTACGCGTTTGTTCGGTAAAAAATAAAATACTGAATTGCTTCGCTAGCTTTATTTCGATAACAACTGTTACGAGTTAGTAACATACGAATCAACTGATTATAAAATACAACTTATCTAGTATTTATACATACAATTATCTTTCCCCTACAAGAAGGGTACAATGTTCTCACAAACAGAAACATAAATTAGAAGATTACATTTGGTCTTAAAATTAAAAGTTGATAAACAATTTTGTTAAATTAAAATAATTAACACGATTAGATAGAATAATTTATATGTCTGCGACCCATGGCTTTACATCCAGTGATGTACGTTCCATGTCCAATTCTGAATTTAAAAAAAACTTTTATTTTAGAGTCAAGTCAATGTTCCTAGTCCACTAAAAAAGTCTTTGCAACCACATTACGTTTATGAAGTAATTTATCCTAAAAACAGAAGATATATGGCAGAAAACGAAAAATTGTCGAGCATCATTTTGGCATATCATGGTAGTCAGTTGGATAATTTTTATTCCATTTTAAAAGTAGGATTGCAGGATTTGAGTATCGGAAAGGTGACAATAAACTAATTTAATACATTCTTGTATGGGTAAAATCAAATTGTAGGAATTGTTGTATGGTGAAGGGATTTACTTAACCACAGAAATTACAATAAGTATGCCTTATGCACCATTTGGTGATACTTGGAGTAAAAGTTGTCTGACTGACAAAATCAGTGTTATAGCTGTGTGTGAAGTAATCGATGATTTAGATAAGGTCAAATGCAAAGGTAACTATTATATTTTTTTAAAGCGTCTCTAAGCATATTTGTTTTCAGATCCCAACTGTAAGGAAAGGGCTGCAAGTCAAGATAGTATGTCAGGAAATATCCCAGAAAAATATTTTGTAATAACGGATAGCAATATGATTCGTTTAAAATATTTGTTCGTCTATAAAAAGAACACGATTAATTTCTTAGAGTCCTGGATATTTAAGAATATTTTCACTGTACTTATTTGTACTTACTTTTTTCTTTATGTTGCATAGGTTTTTTCAAGGTCGAACTTGGCCAACAGTACAGAGGCGTTTATATAAAATGTTATATTCTCAGTAATACTTATTGAGATTGTCTAAATTCTAGTACATCGAAATTATTATTATTTTATGTTACCAATGAAGTAATATACTTGTTAGGCTTTATTTTAATTCTGACAACATACCGCTTCTCGATGTTTCCGATAAAAATCCTCGACGCCTCAGTTTTGTATTATGTAATACTGAAGATTAAAACAGCTTTAGTTTCAAAAAATGATATAAAAATTGAAATGCCATTTGATGTTCATTTACTGCTTAAATTTTTGTTAATTTCAAATCTGAAACTAATGTTGCAACATAACTGAATATGTACCCAATCACTAAATTATTGTATTAATAAAACATCATATTATATTTTTCAAAATGCAATTTTATATTCTTTTTTAAATGAATTCATTGTAATGTGCAATCTGACAAATCTGAACTGATATTTATGGTACGCGGTGAGAGAATTAGTGGGTAACTGGTTTGTAAGATAGCTTCAAATGCGCGCAGCAATTGCTTACTGAAAGTACAATCGGAGGCATAAAGTCGACGAACGGTACCAGGCATATTTTTGTGTTTACACGGATAGGTTATCCTTTCAATTTTCTCGAATTGTTCCTATAGCATAAAATTATTTTTTCGTCAACAACAAAAATAAAAGGTATAACGAAAAAAAATTATTAAAACATACGGTGATCAGATGGTTTTTTTTTTAAATAACGCAATATCCAATTAAAAAAAAAGTCGATTATGGTTGTCAGCATATTAACTTATTATAAAAATTTTAAATGTGTTCCGAACGCGTTATACTCGGAGAACTGTAACACCGACTGTACTACCCCGAGATGCACTCTCCAAGACGAGAAGCAGAAATGAGCTCCTCAGCACGTGTCTCATTTTGGTTACTGTACCGGGTGGCCAACTAAGAATGGACGCCGGCTATATCTCGGGAATTATAAATCTAACAATATTGAAAAGAATATTTAATAAGTAAATCGACTACGAGAAATTGCGGAAATTATTTTCAAGTTTGTAAGATAGCCGCTAGGGGCGAAACTGTTATGGACGATCATAAAATTGGCTCTTTCTCCAAAAATATGCAAATATAAATATATTTTAAATATTGCCGTAGTAAAGACTGCAAAATTTCAGATTTTTTTGTTTGGGGTATTTTACTCTGTCTTAGAAAATGTAGTGGTGGGGAACGTCAAACATGTTTTTATTTAAATGCAAATAACTCCGGTATAAGTTAACGGAATTGAACAAACTAGATATCGTTTAAAAGAGCTCTTATTACTTAATATGCATTATAAAGATAGTCCAAATAAATTTTGACGTGATAGCTAGAGGGCGCTGTTTAACATTACAACAATTATTGCGCATTATCATGAGATTTTTAAATAGCACCCTATGTATCTTTTTTCACAGTTAAATAGAGGACCAAATTCCTAAACAGTCGGCGCAAACCGCAACTTCCTATCTTTTTTCAAACCGAAGATATCAATAAAACAAATGTTTGACCGCTGACTGTGCATACATCTATTACATATTTTACGTAGAAAATGAATTTAAATTAATTGAAACCATTTAATTAATGCCGCCCTAAATGTTCAAACAGTCGTTCATCGTTTTCGATTCACTTAAGCATCCAAAATCGACAATGTATGCAAAAAGAAGAAAATAAATTGGTAAATAATAATCAGTTCTTAGCGAAGGCACCCGTCATTATATTAGTAGGCTGTGAAACAAAATTGGAAGCAATACGTCAAAATATTGGAACAATTGAATTTCATGTCAATATCATTTAGTTGCTATTTTTCAAAGCTTGTTCTCGATTTTGTTATAGCGTGTGATTGTTTGAGTTTTTCGTCTAGTTTTGAGTTTACTTGTTGTTTGTGTTACGTTACTGATAGTTTGTTAGTTTTTCTTGTCGTTTTTTGTTACGTGAATGTTGTTAGTATTAGTATTAGATAGTCTTAGTGCTGAGCTGTTAAGTGTTACAAAATGTTTTATACCAACGAAGAGTTATTTGACATGATAGGTGTCTATTTTGAATGCATGAGAAATGGTACAGTTACTGAAAGGGTATATGTGCAGCAATATCCCGATAGATGGCACCCGAGTAAAAAGGTTTTTCTGCGAGTTATCCATCGTTTACAAACAACTGGAAGCGTCCATGTCCCCGTATACCGTAGACAACACAGGAGACGTATTGAAGAGAACATTATTAATGTTTTACCTTATGTGCAGTTTAATTCACATCTAAGTACTAGACGTATTGCACAGGATCTGGGAGTAACTCGATCTACCGTTCAAAACATTCTCAAAGAGCACAGGTAAGCGAATCTTCAATGTTGAAACTCTACTGTAAACTTACAAAGGTTTACTTAATACTTATCCTACTGTTGAATCAGTAGTTGATCATCTTACATCTTTCAGGTTACATCCATATTACATAGTCTTGCATCAGGCATTGACTGCTGCAGATTTTGATCGAAAACTAGACCATTGCCACTGGCTCTTGGGTATGATGGCAGACGATCCCCAAATTCTATCACGTATATTGTGGACAGATGAGGCCACCTTTCATAGTAATGGCAGTGTAAATGTCCATAATATGCACTATTGGTCAAGAACGAATCCGCACTGGATGCAAGAAGTTCAGCACTAAAGTCGTTGGTCTGTAAATTGTTGGGCACGGATCCTAGAAGGGCAAATGGTCGGTCCATTCTTTTTAATAACCGACTAAATGGTCACAATTACCTACAGTTTTTAACAGAGCAATTGCCGATTCTGTTAGAGGAAGTGCCTCTAGAAATTCAAAGACGAATGCTGTTCCAGCACGATGGCTGTCCAACCAACTTCGCAGTGAATGTTCGTCAATTTTTAGATGCCAACTACCCTGGTAGATGGTTAGGACGGGGCAGCATTTTTCCATGGCCGGCTAGATCACCGGATTTAACATGCCTGGATTTTTATTTATGGGGTCGAGTAAAAGATATAGTTTTTGCAACCGGACGCACTACACGTGATAACATGATTGGACGAATAAGGGACTGTATGCAAACTATTTCAGTAGCTGAACTAGAGAGTGCAGTTTGGTCTACGCGGGAAAGGATGCTTAAGTGCATCGAAAACGATGGACGGCAGTTTGAACATTTAGGACGGCATTAATTAAATTGTTTCAACTAATTTAAATTTGTTTTACGCGTAAAATATGTAAATAGTCAGCGGTCTAACATTTGTTTTATTGATATCTTCGGTTTCAAAAGATAGGAAGTTGCGGTTTGCACCGACTTTTTAGCAATTTTGTCCTATATTTAACTGTGTAAAAAGATACATAGGGTGCTATTTAAAAATCTCATGATAATGCGCAATAATTGTTGTAATGTTAAACAGCGCCCTCTAGCTATCACGTCAAAATTTATTCGGACTATCTTTGTACAGCGTATCATTAAGAAAATAATCAGAAATTTTGCAGTCTTTACTACGGCAACATTTAAAATATATTTATATTTGTATATTTTTGGAGAAAGAACCAATTATATGATCGGCCATAACAGTTTCGCCCCCTAGCGGCCATCTTACAAACTTGAAAATAATTCCCCGCGATTTCTCGTAGCCGATTTACCTATTAAAATTTTTGTTTCAATATTGTCAGATTTATAATTCCCGAGATATAGCCGGCGTCCATTCTTAGTTGGCCACCCGGTACATACCAATCGATATATCAGTTCAGATTTGTAAGTAAGTTTCCAATATTCTTCATATTTAAGAAATCCATCTATTTACTGTTTGTTTATCTTAATAATACGGTCCCAAAATCGAAAATTTTAACATTTAGTTTTGGTGTAGTTTATTACATCAATAAAAATATTTGTACAAATGAAAAATATATTGTGCTCTTTGAAAAGCATTTGATAATGTGACAATAGTTATTTGTCCAACAAGTGAGGAAAGCGATTCTTTTTCCCACTCGAGCTCAAGTTGCATTAGAGTGAGGGGAAAAGCGCTTTCCTCATGTGTTAGACACAACATTTTTCTACAACATTCCCCAAAAAACAACCTAATGAAAGAAGTACCATTTATTTTAAACGTAACTTATTGTTACAGAATTTCGTCACATTTTCGTACGTAAAAGCAAAACTTGATAATAGTCTTGCTACAGTATTCTGTGGTATCGGTGTGGTCTGATCTGTCATAGCGCACCCGCGAATTGTAACCAATAAATGTAGGGTAGCTATTTTTAAGAGTCGAAATATAAGATATTAAATTAAACAAACCTGATTGAATACTCAATTAAATTGTTTAACTAAGTACTAGGCGCATATAGTTCTAATGACACATTCTTATATTTTTTTAAAGAGGTATTTTGTAACACGACATTATTTTCCTCGCTAGTGAGGAAAAACCAATTTTCCTCACTATTTGTAGAGAAGAAACGTCCGTTTTCTAAGTATGTCGTGGAAAAAATGTTTTACCTGCCGATTAAAGTTTTGTTGTGTAATAAAAATAACTATACAATGGGAAAAAATAAGTTCGTGCATTATAATAGTTATTATATTACCGAGGACGTAAAGGTACACTTTTTGGCCGAGCTTGTGTTTGCTGAGTCCATCAAACTGGCGAGGCCAAAAAACCATATTTAATGAGGTAAATATTAAAATTTTCCGGAGACAAATAATCGACAAAACAGAAAGTTAATGTTTCGCTTGCAGAACCAATTAATCAAATATTAATGTTTTTCATTTTTAGATTCCTCAGGTAGCAAATAAAGGGCCACTGCCGTTCCCTCTTCAAGCACATCTGGAAGAGTGCCAAATTTCACTTTCGGTACTACTAAATGTACCACGATAAATCAAACTGAAACTTCTACTAAAAATACACAAAATATTTTTATTTGAAATAAGAACGATTTTGTTTGTCTCGACGTACCTGACAAAGCTAAAATGCAGACGTAAAGTTATGACATTTGAATAAGTGACATTTTACGTACTGACATACGGACGTAAAGTCATACTTTAGGGTTACGTCGACGGTAAAATAATGTATTTGAACATTTAATAAAATATTTGTGTAGTAAGTTCGAGTTTGCAATAAATTGGTTAAATGAGCAGGTTTTCGGATATGTGGTCAGTAGCTCACAGAGACTCCGTAACCCTGTGTCTTAAATAAATTCATTCGTTTTAGTAAATCGTATAAACTATATGGATAGTGGAATAATATTAGTTATCAACAATCAAGTTGTAATACGGCAATTGAAATGCACATAAGAAGGCAATTATGTATTCACGTTAAAAATTTTTGCCGATTTGTGTGATTGCGTGTTCGTGTGCGTTCCATATGTAACCATGAATGATTACTACTTAATGTTTATTGTGGGAACAACGTCTGGGTAGGTCTTGGATTTCACAATTATCTCTTGCTATTTATTTATTCGCATGGTACATTTTCATTATTGTATTGTGATGTAAGTATTATTACAGATAAAAACACCTTACAGATGAACCACCGTATGTAATAAATTGGACGTGAGTTTTTGTCGGCGAATTGGAAATAGTTTGGAACCGGCACACTTTTAGCATTGGCGCTGCACTAGCGCTATAAATACCGCAACTATTAGTATACAGATGGCTCTTGTAAACATTTACTAGTTTCTTACATTATAATCATTGAGCATTAAGAGCGCGCCCCACATAGTGAGAGCTAATAGATAGCGGTACTTTAAAAAAACAGACCTTTCTATTTTTCTCATTATTTTAAATTACAATTAATATATCACTTTCAATTAAACTGCAAGGTTTTGTGAACATACCAATAATGGCAATGACAAATTTTGACGTATATATACATTTATTTTGTAATGTAAATCCTTTCCTAAAGTACGTGGTAATTTACAAAAAGTTGTATCCACAGCGATTTCATATTTGTTTATTGCCTTTAGTATATTATTTTTATTAATTATCCAAAGTTTGAGAAAGAAATATGCAATATTTTTCGAGAATATGAGAAAATTGTGTACAAACTAAATTTCAAATTGCGTCATGGCTTGTATTTTGAGTGTAACAGTTCAGCTATTTCCAAAGAGGTGTCGCTTGTCACTTACTTAAATTTAACTTTCTCAGAATTGAGCTTTTTATAACGGGGATAACAGTGATGCATCACTAATATCTCTGTTTATATGCGAGTGCGAACTTGTAACGAGTACCTATTAACCTAGTGAAACTGTTTTTAACATTAAGAAAAAAAATAATATAAGTCTTACTTTATTTCTTAATTTATTATTAGAATAAAAATTACCAAAACTATCCAAATACATAATGTTATGTTTACCGGTTCGACAGGTCACTCCACATAAATAGATGTTAACCAGTAATGTAAACAATGCACAAATAAAAAGGGTATAAGCAGGTAACTTTTCCCTATTTATTGTTACTTGAACATAAAAAAGGTCAAAATTCGATAAAAAAACTAATTCTGAGCAAAAATTCACTATACACATTTTTTCGTAAAATTGATATTTTTGGAGTTATTCACGACTGAAGGTATAAGTTTTTCATCAACTTGAAAAGTATTTATTTTATCGAAAATTGAGCTACCTCTTGTTAACGATTAGCTTTTGTTCGTCTGAGAAAAATGTGCATTTTTTGAAGAAAATTCTAACTTCGTTTTTAAAGTATTTAAATAAACTTTTCTTTTAAAAACAAAAAACAAGCGTTTAGCGCATAATTCCACATCGCCCCGATAAGCAAAAATAAAATTGCGTTTTAGAAAAAAATGGTTAAACAAAAGCTTTAGACAATAGAATTTCCAACAACTTTTTTCCTTTAACTTTTTTGTAAAATTGATATTAGTGGAGATATTGTTACAACAATTATTGACACGTGATTGTTATATCTCAGTATATTACTTATTGGATCAAAAATAGTTTCAACAAAATTTGTGTATAATTAAATTATAAACAACTTTTATTTGAAAAAAAATGTGTAAAATGAATATTTTCTAAATATTAAAAAAATCGAAATTCTGTGTAGGTTAACGACTCTTTTGGCTACATAAGATATGCCCAAAATCTAATCAGATCTGCGGAATTATAAATAAGGTCCATGTACAAAGTTTCGTATACATCTGACGAGTGGTTTTCTTAATATCTTGTTTACATACGGACGGACGGCCGGCCATCGGACATAAAAGAGAAAAAAAGGAGTGTTAAAGTTTGGAAACGTTACATAACTCCCCATCTTATTATTCCACATCTTATAAATAATCTCCACCAATTCAATTATACAAAAAAGTTGAAGTGAACTTTTTATGATAAAAAAAAGTTTTGATTAAAGGACTAATAAAAATTTTTTTCGAAAAGTTATTTCCTTCAACTTTCGAAAATGATTTTTTGTAGTTGCAAAAATGGATGCGGTGTCTTAAGTGGCTGCCTGAAAGTTGGGATTTATGGCAACTCAACTTATTGGATGGCCTACTGGCGAGGATTACAGTGCTCCTCCAATTGTAGAAGATGGGGATGTATACCATGACGATGATGTTATCCATGAAGACTTTTAAAAAATTAATAAAGTTATTTACTTATAAAAAAAACTTATCTTTGTCTCATGTTTATATACAGAGTGTATGAAAGTATAAAAAAATTGTAGTTTAGTAAAAAAAAGTTTAGTAAAATTACTAAAATGTGCTATTTGTTCTTTCGAAAAAAATGCACGGTTTACTAGTTATTTGGAAAAATAAAAAATGGTTTAACTGCTGGAAGAGTAGGCTATGGAAACTAATTGTTTATAGGTATTTGTGTTGGTTAATGTGTCTGAAAACATCAATATGAATTTCTCTAATGAAAAAAATCTGGTATGATAGTGTTATATTTTGTCATAAAAATGCCATACAAGCTACGCAACGATATTTCGAGCTTGACGCATACCTATCACATGTTTTTCGAAAAAAAACGAAATTAACCTATAGGTAATTTATTTACAAAATAATTATTGCATATTTTATATCATTGGAATTGTTGCACTTTTATTATGAAGCCAATTATGGTTTCCATTAGAAAAAACAGAAGTTTGTGTCATAACCAAAAATTATATGTTAAATAAAATTTCGACTATAGATTTTATTTATTTTATTACCACAAATATACATAAATTTTTTGTGAAGTAAATAATAATAAAACAACAAGCAACAAACGAATTTACCAATTTTTTTCGAAATATCTAGTTAGCTGTGCATTTTTTTAAAGAACGAAAACATTTACTAAGCTTAAAAACTACAATTCTTTTCCCCATTTAACGGTCTCTCTACCTGTATTAGTTTCCAAGATCTTTATGCTAAACATAAAAAACTCACCGTGTATATACAGGGTGTAAATCAATAAGTACGAAAAATGTAAGTGTTAATTTTTGTGAAAAAAATATAATATAAAAAATTCATATGGACTCCCTGCTTAGTTACGCTTTCTTAAAGATAAAGCAAAAATTGTTTTAATTTTTATTGAAAACAAAAAAGTTAGAAAATTTAGAATGAGCGAACAATTCTTATTATCGAAAAAACATTAAACGAATATTTTGCAATATTATCGTATAATTTCAAGAGAAACAAAAAGCCATTCTTTTCTCCTGTTTTAAATTTCATTATTTAAAAATTAATTTCTTACCACTTAATTTTTTTTCTAAACAAATAATGTCTCCTGTATTTTTTTCGTAGGATCAACGATTTTGAGAAAAATAATGTTTTATCAAGTACATCGTATGAATCAGGTTAGAATTTATTGTCATATATTAATATTTTATTGGAAAACAAATTATAAATTATTAAATAAAATCAAACTAAATGTTGAAAATGGCCACCTTCAGTCATTATACACAGTGGCGGCTCGTGGTCAATCATACTGGGAGGTCAAAAATTAATTTAAAAAATAAGCATACTTAAAAAAATATAAATATTTTACCTTTAAATTCCGCTTTAAATGGTCTTAAACTGGAGGTCCATTCTTTGTTCTTTAGCAGTGGAAAGTGTTGAATAACACGTTCGTTAAAATCGCATATTCCTTTTACAAATGACTTTCAATACTCAACATCGCTAAAGCGGATAATCTGTCTTGCCGCATGGTGTTGCGTAAGAAGGTCTTTATTCTATTTAAGGTCGGAAAACAACGCTCACTTTCAACAGTTGTCATAGGCAGTGTGCACAGTAAAGTTAATAAATTGACAGTTTCAGAAAACGTTTCACTCAAGTTATTATTCGTAAAAGTTGAAGTAGTGGAACAGCCCCAGAACTACCGCTGAAATCAGGACGATCATAAATATATAACTTGTAGCTCAGTTTTTAGTTTTAATAAATTTATAGAAGGATAGTCTTTTTTAACCAATTTTAAAATATTATCTGGAAAATTGTTTTGTAATTTTCAAACTGATCACTATAAAACAGTTGGCTGATCACTAAATGATCACTGAAACTAACCCGATGGTGCATTTCAGAAATGATTATGTCTCAAACTTCCAAAGCCACTCGACGCTTAGAATTTTCATTTTTACGTGATCGCTTAGTGGTATTTGACGAATTTGTAGGCATTTCCAAGGATAGGTTATTAAAATTTTATCGCGAATTGCTTGGATTGAACTTTTAAAGGAGTGGATATAATTTTTTACAGATAAAATGTCTATACTACGTTTTTGAAGTTCTTTAAAAAGTATGTCACAATGGGGCATTACAAGATAGAAGAAGTTCAACCAAAATATAAAATCTTCATTTTGTAAAAAGCTTTTTAAACCAATCGCTTGATTAATCGTCTTTGAATCTTCACAACAGAATGTCTGCACTATAAACAAACACAGTTTCCACACAACGTATGTACATTAAAATATCACCTCGTGGGAGCTGCTCTAGGTAAGCGAGCTTTTACAAACTCATCCAGAACCGCTGTGTTTTTATCTTTACCTGCTACTTTTTGTAAAATTAAGTTGAATTGGTGGGCATAACAATGTATAAAATTGGCGGCAGGTAATGTTCTTTAATTTTTTTGTACGCTTCCAATTTTCCGCTCATTGTCGACGCCCCATTGTAAGCTTGCCCAATTAATTTTTTCTGGAAATTTATGAATGTCAAGATATTCTAATTCATGAAAATTACATTTGTAAGGTGTGAAGCTGTGGTTCCTAAAGGATTTACAAATTTTACAAACCGTTAGTGTACAAGGCCAGACAAAATATAACGAATTATAAAAACCACTTGGGTTTAGTAGAACTGTCGGTAGTTTCGTCCACTTGCACAGCAACATACTTAGCTAATTTAATTTCTTGCTTTATTTGTTCCTGAACTACAGCCAGCATCGAGTCAAGTAGATCGTTCTGAATCGATTTGGATGTTCCTATAAAACGGTTGCCATCTCCACATGTCTTAAAAATCGGATCCAACTCGACTACAAAATCAATAAGTCCTCGAAAAACTCCTGGATTATCAGATAAAGCCGTTTCATCATGGCCACATAATGCCAACTCAAATTTTATACAATCTACAATTTTGTTCAAAATATAGCGATTTTTCGAAACATTTTCATTAAAATCTCTAAGGATTTTCTATGCATTGTCTAGCTGTGTACGAATATCAACATTTCCTACGGTTGCAAAATTTACCGAGCATTTCATGTGTTCTGCAGACGAAACATGTTTTTTATTTCCTCTTTTAAATGTTTTAAATCTCTGACACCGGATTTGGACTATAGCGAGTCTGACGAGTCTTTAGAAAATAATAAACAAACAAAACAGTAAAATACATTTGATACTTCACAACCACATATCCAGTTAGCTAAATCGTACATTACCTTGCGAAAGTTTCGATGAACATCTTTATTTTTGTCTTTGCTAGTTTGTCGTAAACTTAGTTCTGGCAAAGGACGACCATTTGCCTTGAACTCAACTAATTTTGTAAAACTAAGTTTGTTAGCACTTTTTAGTTGTTTAATTTTCTGCACTACCGACATTTTCTATAATACCGCATGCACACGGGAACCGAAAACAGTATTTTACAAAACAACACAACAACAGTAAAAATATCAATATAAATTTTAAAATTGATTTAAAACACGCGAAAATCGAATCAAAAATCGAGCGTAGTCGTACACTCTACTCGAAGCCGGCTTATGACCCAAAGTTGATTATTGCTTCGGAAGTTCGCGTTTATTCGGACGCTGCACGTTTTCGAGTTTTTCCGGGTAGATCTAATTCAATGAGGACAATTCGCACCGCCAGCCCAAGGTTAAGGAGGACGAATTACGAACGACGGCCGATAAATTTTAAATTAATAATACTTGCGACTTAGCGAGTAAATTACCTATTTTAATAAAACACGTAATAATTAATATTTTTTATATATTTTCAAAATTTTTGGGAGGTCATTGACCAATTGACTCTATGGACAAGCCGCCACTGATTATACATGACTCCATGTATGCGGTCAAAAATTCCAGCTACCCAAATTATATGATGTATTTGATAATACATTTTTTTCTCAAAAATGGTTGATCCTACTGAAAAAGTACAAGAGACCTTATTTGTTTAGAAAAAACAAGCTATATGAAATGAATTTTAAATAATGAATTATGAAACAGAAAAAAAAACGTTCAGAAAAAAAACAAATTGTAGAGGTGACTTATGGTGATTTAATGCTTTTTCGATATTAAGAAGTGTTTGCTAATTTAGAATTTTGTAACTTTTGTATTCAAAGAAAACAATTGAAAATTTTTTTGGTTCCATCTTTAAGGGACTGTAACTAAGCAGGGGTTGCTAATATAAATTTTGTTTATATGGGAGATCCACATTATTTTTTGACAAAGAATTACCACTTACATTTTTTCGGATTTTTTTATGTACACCCTGTATATTTTTGTGTATCAATATGCGATTATGGTCTTGTATACATAATTTTTTGTACATAATTGTATGTATTTTTTCAATTTATATCTATTAAAGTAGTTGTTGAGCATTGTAATGTTATAAGTGGTAGTTTTTAATGGTTAAAAAGTTGCAAAGTAAAGTTAAATTTCCTGTCCGAAAAACGCATCAGTGTGAAACCAGCCTAAGATTACTTTATGACTTATTAATTTTTTTAAGGTAAATAATTCTTTTTTTTATTAAGCTATCATGGGGTTAATTTTAAATGTTGAAATATTTTGTAATAAAGTTTCAAAGCATAAAATATTTATTATTCAACATTTAGTTATTTAAACAAAATTTTACTCAATCTAAGTCTTTTTGGATAAATACAATAGCAAGGCACACACGAACGTTCTTTCCTACAGGAATGTGAAATCGCGACGGAAAGAATGTGCGTTAGTGAGTATTAAGATGACAAAATAGTAGTTTTATTTTCCGCTTGGGAAGTATCGCCGTTCTTCACTGCACAGGTATCCCCTTGGATAGTGGGAGGCTGCGTATCATGCCGATTTGTTGTACAGCCGTTCATTTATTGCAGATCGTGCGTCGTGCATGTTGCATTTCTCGTGTAAGTAAATAACAAAGTATTTAGAAATGGATGACGATATACGCAATCCATTATTTTCGACGACGAAAAAATCGAACAAAATGATATCCTAAAAGTGTTTTGAAGGAATTTATTGAAGTTTACAGCTAATCCTGCCTTGTGGCAAATAAAATACAAAACTCTGTACAACAACAGAAACCTAAAAACTCGAGGTTACTCGGCGTTAGTTAACGTTTGGAAAAAGTATGATCCCGAGGCTGATCAGAAAACAGTGAAACTAAAAATTCAATCATTAAGAGGATCGTACAGAAAAGAACTTAAAAAAGTAAGTATTTTGAATGGTTCCTCACTTGTTAATTTACACAATCGCATTCTAACAGGTTGAAAAATCGCAGCGTTCTGGACGAGGTGTTGAAGAAATTTATAAATCCCATTTATGGTACTTCAATCTAATGGATTTCCTAAATGACCATGAACTGCCAACGAATAGTATTGACAACATGGAAGCTGCACCAAGCACTAATGCATCAGATGTTACGGTAGAATTGGGCGATCTTGACGAAGAACAGGAAAATAATGAGGTATAATTTTAAAACAACATAAATGTATATTCACGCATCAAAGTTACAATTTATATCTACAAGGATATTTAAATCATTAGGCTTTGCATTTTTCTATCATTTTGTCGTCCCAAGATACCTTACCATTTCCGTTAAAAGAATTTAATATATTCCTCCCGATTTTATTTTGCAGCCAAAGTTGAGTTAGTTTGAGAGGGATTTTGCAATCCATACAAATCAATGCTATCATTACGCCATTCGACGTCGTGTCTTATTTCATGTGTGTTTTTTGTCTTCTGTATCAACAGTTTTCTGATTAAAATAAGATTTACTTTTTCGGCGCAAAAATGATGTAGAACATATTGCTATTATGACATCATTTGCCCGTTCAGGAGTCAGTGAAATAGCAGTATTAAGTATTCTAAATCTGCATGAAATAATTCCAAAAACATTTTCGACAACATTTCTAGCCCTTGATAATCGATAATTAAAAATTCGCTTATGATATGTGAGCTCCAACTGACTGAATGGTTTTAAGATATGTTTTTGGAGAGCAAACGCTTCATCTCCCCCAAACACAAAATTCAATTTCTCAGTGTTATTTGTTCGTTCTGGTAAATATAATTGGTCTTTTAATAGTTTGTCGTGAAATTTAGTGTATTCTAAAATTCCACCATCTGAGTTTCCATTTTTCCCAACATCTACATAAACAAACTCGTAATCTGCATTTACCAACGCCATCAGAACAAATTTCTTATAGTTGTAGTACTTAGCTGCTGATTTTGCTGGACACTTAATTCGAATATGTTTTCCGTCAATAGCCCCACCACAATTGGGAAATTGCCAGCGGGATTCAAAACGGTTTCAATGTTTTCCATTGTCCCGCATTATTGGGAAACTAAAAACAAATAACAAAGTAAGAATAAAATTAGATAAATTATTATGAGTTTGATACTGCAAAATGTTAACGAGGGATCTACTCAGTAATTTTTATACATTTACAAATATTTAGGAATAATTTTTTTCCAGGCTGAAGTAAATAAACCATCATCAACCAAAAAACGTAGTTACGTGCAGGAAAATCAACTGCCAACAACCGAAGATGGAAGTAAGAAAAACATAAATTAAACGAAGAGCGGGAACGAAGACTCTTTATTGCTACATGTACTGAAGCATTACAATCCAAAGTTAGTGACTCTGAGGCGTTAGGTCAATACATAAGCACAAAACTGGCAAAAGTAACACACCCAGAACAAAGGATGTATGCTGAAGCCTTGCTCACCAAAGTTCTAAATAAAGCAATAATGAACAAGTTAACGGAGTTCACAGACCTTTCTACTACATCACCTCGTAAATTTTCCGAAAGCTACATATCATATGATAACTCGGCCCAGTCTCATTCTTCAAGCATTCATACTTATGCATCCCCTGTGGCGTCTCCACTTTTACAAACATTTTCAACATATTCAGAAAAAGAACAGAAAGCTTAGGGTCTGACATGGATAGTCAGCAAACATCACATGCAATAAGCCAATACTATAATACCATTAATGAGAATGATATGTAATATTTACAAAAATTATGTGTAAGGACGAAAGTTTTCTTAATAATAAATAGTATACTGTTAACAAGTTTACTTACTTTTAAATATTCCTTTCGCAGAACTTAAAAATTACTTTACAGGTTTCCGGAATTATTCGGCCAAGAGATTGTGGAGAAATTCCGGTACTGAATTTTAAACATTCGTAGTTTCTTCCGGTAGCTAGGTATCATAAAGTAACAACAAGCCGCCCTTCAGGTGGGATGCTGCTTCTCATTACAGTGTCTTCTTTTTGTAAATATGGAGCAAGTAATTTCAATAAATGGTCAAATGTGTCAGGATCCATTCTTAGATAATTTTTGAAATCGATATGTTCAGTTGACCTTAAATGCTGCAAAAGTTTCATGTCACTGTATAGCTCTCGCTGAATAAACCATTCTTTTGACCATATGCGCCGCTTCTTCTTTTTTCTATTAAACAAAACTTCACTACTTAGCCAATACTGGCTATTGCAATTTTCTTCTTGCTGTTCATAACGTATTAATTAAAAAACAAATAGCAACGTTAGTGCCAACGTTATTTTAAACTGTGAAATGATATATTCCGCACGTATTAAGTAATAGGATGAACAAACAGGACAAATGTCGCAAAAACCACTAAATTATTCCACTAACTGAAACGCATTCATGTAGAGTCAACTCTAAATTGCAAAAGTCCGAAGGAAAATAACATTACGTTAGTGGGATCTGACAAAATTATTTTTCACATGAATATTGAGAGGACAGTCTGACAGAGAAAACGTCAAAAAAGACAAGAGGAAACACTTGACGTTAGTGGGTAACCGAAGTTTTATAATCATTTTGAGATATTTGATACGTCATTTTGACGACGCGACGATCGGGATAAATATTTATTAGATTTATTGATTTGAAACTGAATATGAAAAAAAATTAATATAGCTAATTATTGATACACTCTTAGTCAATGCGTTTTATTTGTGTATGCATATAGTTATGGATTACTTATTTCAATTGATGAGTAAAATGTGTAAAATTTATTCCCATGTTTTAAAATGTTTTGAAAGTGCCATCTGTTATTCAGAAGTTGCAAACATTTTAAAAATGAATCAGTAGTAATGTTTGGTAAATGTTTTGACTTGTAGATTATTATGCTTACTGTCATCTAGCTGTCGTTAAGTACACTTTCTTCTCCTCGTGACGGCGCGCTCTTAAGAGGGCGATTTATAGGTTGCGGATTAAAGATGGCAGCACCGTAGTTTGGCGTTTATTATTTTTCGGTTTCTCCACATAAGTTAGTGAAGTGAAATTTACAAGTTTTTGTGGACGCATTATAAGTACATATATTAAAGTAAGTGCTCCTTATAAAAATATGGAATTTTTGAAAACTACAATAACAATAAACATATTTGTATTATCTTGTTTTTTTAATTTTGCAATCGCAATGTAAATAAAATTGAATTAAAAACATACAGAACATCTAGTTCACTATTTAAATGTACCCAGCCGAAATACCAAGTATAAATTATATCAATTGAACTATCAAATCCGTAAAATTTGCAAAATTTCATTTATCTTTTGATAACTACACTACAGCTGAGATACAAACCCTTAGTACATAAATAGTTTTGTAATAGATGTTGTAGTGCAATAATTGTGTATAATAAAGTCAACACCACCTATATAGAGTTCCTATACACGCTAGAATAAATCGAAAATCGGCCATTTTGGGTCGAAAATGAAACGCTAAATTCAAATATCTAAAAAAAATCTGTTAAACTCATCAATACCAAAGTTTGCTCCCTAAAACGTAAAAATAAGTAACCAAAAAATAGTTTTTGGGAATGAAAACGAAAACATTTATTTTCAACATACAATATATGTGACTAATATTGTTTACAAAAGTAACAATAAACAATTAACTGTTTACAATACCTCAAAACTATCAAGAAGTCTGCGATAAATCTCGTTTTTTGCAGGTAGATTTAGATCCATATACCGTCTTCTACAATACTATTATATTTGAAAAATTAAAAAAGCTTAGCGACCACACAAAAAAGTGTTTGTTGTTGGTGCCAATAACAACACTTTAAGTTTTCCCCATCCAACGTTTGAGCAACATCTTTTTTTGCAAAAAGAGGTTTTAACTCTTTTTTGGAGTACTTTCCCTTGGAGTTAAGGAACCAGATTTGCATCCTTTAATTATAGATGTTCAAGGAACATTTTGATTTAAGGCACACCCTTTTGTTCATCCCCCTCCTGTTATGTATATGTATATACAAAAAACAGGGAAAAATTCAATGACAGGTAACTCGGTCAAATATTGACACATTAAGCTGAAATTTTCAGGAAAAGTAGTAATTATGAACTACAAACAGCATTTCAGCTAAAAAATTGATAGTTTTGCCAATATTTAACTTTCACTGAGTTTTGACTATTTGTTCAAAATGCTCCTAGTTTGTGTAAATGATCGTAGGAAAAAAAGAAACGTAGCTATTTTTATGTACTTTCACGTGATATAGCTCAAATTCGCTATTTACGATATATACAGTGTGTCCGCGGATTGAATTGAAAAGAGAAGAAACATTTTTATTATTAATTTTACGACAAAAATTCATTCTTTCTAAAAAGTTTTGCTTGTCGAAAAATTATATTTGCAATATATAAATCTAAAATCAAATGAGAGTAGCTTAAAATAAATTAAGAAAATGTGAAAAAGCTTAAGGAGAGAAGTGTCATTATTTATCATGTTTGGACACAATTTTATATGAAAAAGTTTTTTATAATTTAAAGCAAAGTCTAAATACAAAATTTGATTAATAAATTTAGAGTTTTTGGTTTTCTATTGTATTATTTTTTTAAGTTTAAATTTAAAATGAAATCAGTGTATCCACGACAATTGACAAAGTTTGTTAGGTGTCATTGTACAGCAGGATGGTTGCCCTCACATTGCACACTTTTGGTACGACAGTGGTTAACACATCACTTTGGTGAACGATGGATGGGAAGATTTCGACACCCATGGATTTTTCCCTGTGGGGTATTTAAAACAAAAAGGTTTATGAAATGACCTGCCGCATGACCTCGAAGTCCTTAAAGAAAGAATACTGGTTGCGATAAATGAAATAAATGTACCTCAACGATTTGTAAAGTCTACTGTAATTTCATTCAAAGGATGAAACAGGTGCTGAGGTTGGGATCTTAGGTAGAAACTTAATAATTTTTATAAAATAATGTTTGAATAGGAACAATGTGTCTTAAGCAGATATAAATTTTGTTGTTAACTTTTATTTCAAATTTTGCATTTAGACATAGTTTTAGATTTTTAAAGAACTTTTCAAATAAAATTTTACTCTAAAATGATAAATAATGGCACTTTCTCTTGAAGCATTTTTCACATTTTCTTAATTTTATTACACTACGTTAATCTAATTTAGATTCAAATATTGAATACACTTTTCGACATGCAGAACTTTTTGTAAAAAATTATTTTTTTGGCGTAAATTAATAATAAAAATGTTTTCTTCTCTTTTAATAATAATAATGGTTTAATTGACCAGCAGGGTAACCCCAATTAAAGCACAAAATGTAAGTACTTAATAATATTGAACGTACATGTGATTTTTAATCTAAACCAAAAAATAAAAAATTAACAATTAATTCAAATTAATAATGTTTTCTTATTTTAATATTAGAAATATTGTTTATTTAATGTCAAATAAGAGTTCATCAGATGTGTTTGCAAATATATCGCAACATAAGAGTTCATGGGCATTTTTATACATTAGTGTAATCGGTGCCCTAAGGGAATAGATTTGTGTTTTCTTTTTTAGGAAAAAAGACGGATGGGTTCGGCTGTTTGTGTGTGGAACATAGATATCTAGGTTTTGTAATAATTCAGGAGAGTCTACTTTATTATGAAGTATTTTATGTAGGAATATTAATAACGCGTTTTTGCCTGTCCTCTACACTCAATCATATCAAACGTATTTAATAATATTTGGTATTCAAAACCTCTTTTAGGGTAGGTGTTATGTTGTTTTAACCATAAGTATTTTAAAAATCGTACTGATTCCAATTATAGTTTTGTAACGTTTGTAGTATGGGTACCAAATAACTGATCTATATTCTAGCTTTGATCTAATAATCGAGTAGTACAGTTTAATTTTAACGTTTGTAGGCGCTTGGTAAAATCTTTTTTGTCTTTCTAATCAAAAAATCCAAGTAGTTGAAATGTTTTGGCCGATAACTTAGTTACATGTTAGTTGAAGTTTAATTCACTGTCAAATAGAACCCCTAGGTCTTTAATAGTGTTTGATCGACTTATGATAGTAGAGTTGATGTGACATTTGTACTCGATAGGTTTCAGTTTACGTGTATATGTCATCACTTTGTATTTGGTATAGTTTTAGTTTTAGCATATTCATATTACACCAGTTGAGAACATGGTTAAGGCAAGTTTGTAATTTTGTGCAGTCTTCACATGTTTATTATAGATAAGAGTAGCATTTTTAGGTCGTCAGCAAATAGTGAACACTTCGCAGTTGGTCCACAATTGTGTCTATGTAGAGTAAGAAAGAAGGGCCCCTAAGTTTTGATCCTTGTGGAACTCCACTCTTTACAATATAAGAGTTAGATGTATAGTTATTGTACTCTACAAATTGCTCCCAACCTATAATACACGAGCGGAATAGTTTTAATAAAGAATCCGAAAATCCTATCTCGTCCAGTTTTACTAGTAGCAAATCGTGGTTGATCTTATCGAAGGCTTTGCTGATGTCTAAATAAATAACATCAACTTGTCCACGGTTGTCTAAGCTTTCCGATAGGAATTGGGTTAGATACAAAAGTTGATGTAGCCGAGCGGTTTTCCATAAACCCATGTTGTTTGGTTGAGAGGACATTTTTGATGTATCCATATATGTTTATAAAGAACAAACTGAAATATTTTTTGAGAAATTTGATACGATTGCGATAGGTCGGTAGTTTGTTATTTGTGAAGGGTCGCCACTTTTTAAAATTGTTCAAACTCGTGAAAGGAAAGATGCCCTTGCGTAAACTAATATTAATAATATAACTTAGTGGTTTTATAAAAACACTACGGCAGTATTTTTTATGAAAAAGCTTGGCAATCGGTCAGGTTCAGACGTCATCGTATTTTTTTAACTTTTTAGTGCATCATCTACTTCAAACCTCACTAATTTGGGTAATTTGTAGGCTGCCAGAAATAGTATAGTTTTTTTCTATTGAGGTTCTATATGAATTAGAAAAGACGCTTTGAAAATACTTTGACGATATCCGGCGGCTTATCAAATGAACATTCATTGTTAAACATTTTTCCAGGAATTCTGCTTCTTTTTTCCGTCTTGTTTATATAGGACCAAAACTTACGTGGGTTTGAATATATCGATTGTTCTACAGTTGATATACAGGGTGTTAATACTAAGTGGTTACACCCGAAAATGGCAGTTAGGATGTAATTTTTAGCTAAAAATTTAGCATGCTGTTTGTAGTTTATAATAGTCTAGTCATTTTAGTCAAATGTAAGTGAGTATTTCGGAAATCGACATACTCAGCTATAAACTTGTATAACTTGTATTTTAACATGTCAAACCTTGTCTCAAAACTCATACATAATAGGATAGTCGCAACATTAAAATTTAGAGGTCAAAGGTCACAAAATCTATTTTTAAATATATTTTTGTAAATATCTCGATCCCTATGGGTTTTGCTCTATTCGTATTTATTAATAATATTGTAGAGAATTAAGTTTTCTACAATTTTTGATTAAAACATTTTGTTATTTGTCGAATCGTTTTCTTTATTACCAAACGTTTGCTCCAGATGAATTACTTACCACAATATTCTGTAACTGTAAGAGTAGTTGTGGTTCAGGGTGTGGATGAAGGAAAGCGAGGTTGCAGTGTTCTTTAGCTTGTGGGGATTCTCATGGGCAAGCTTGTTTCAATGCTGTACCATATTAGAGCGATTTCAATGAAGATACAACCTTTGACCCAGAAATCATAGAAAACTTAGAGGCAAATGTCGTTGAAGACGATAATGAAGAGAAACTTGAAATTCTACCGAAGCGGGACAACGACGACGATAAAGAAGAAGAAGAAGAAGAAAATTAAAATTAGAACTTGTTGTTCTTATAATTGTTATTAATTTTTTTCAATTGTGATAATCGTTTTTTTATTTCTTTTCTTTTGTTTATTTAAGAAGTTATTAGTAAAAAATTAGATTAAAATAAAAATATGATTTAAATTTTTCCCTTATCAATTTTTTTTAACTACACTGGCAGGTAAGTGTTAATTAAATTAATTGAATTAATTAAAATAAATAAGTAAAAAATAATTAAATGTAATGTAATAGCACATAAAAAATGATAGTATATATTTAGCAATAACTTATAAACTTCATAGTACGTATTTTCGATCAGGACTACCACTTGACATCAAATGATACTCTAACCGCACGCTTTCTGCCCTCTATCTCGAAAACGGTTCCACGTATAAAAAAACGTTTTTAACAAAAGTTTTACAGAAGTCAATTATCTACAATATTGATAATAAATACAAATGAGATATTTACAAAAAATGTTCAAAAAATTAATTTTTGTGACCTTTGACCTCTAAATTCATCATGTGTGAATTTTGAGACAAGTATTGGAATGTCAAAATACAAGTTTATACAACTTTATAGCTGGATATGTTAATTTCCAAAGTGAACTCCCTATAATGACTGGACTATAGTGACTACTTTTCCAGAAAATCTCAGCTCAATCTGTCAATATTTGACCGAGTTACAGGTCATTAAATTTTTCCGTGTTTTTTTGTATATACAAATACATAACACGATACATAACAGATTGGAGTGTACCTTAAACCAAAATGTTCCTTGAACATCGATAATAAAGGATAAGCTTATCTAGTTCTTTAACTCCAAGGAAAATAGGTCAAAATAAATGTTTAAATCCAAAAGTACTTCAAAGAAGGGTTAAGAAGGGTTGCCCCAAACGTTGGATGGGGAAAACTCAAAAATGTTGTAATTTGCACAAAACGAACATTTTGAGCCGGGTCGCTAACTTCTAACCGATATTTTCGCTAAAATTTCACTTGACTCCACTCATAAGTACCTTATTTACTTCGCCATAAATGTATAAAGGAACCCCAGTACCAATGTAATTTGCTCAATATTAAATATTTTTTACTTACAATTGTAAAAGGTTTGTATTTTGCCGAATAAATTTGTGTTGTTTAATGGAAATCTGTAGTCCAGCAATTTGACGATTTGTCAATTATTAAAAACGCGACACCGAATGTCACATAAAAGTGTTAATTTTTGACCGAGACCGAAAGTCGAAGTCAAAAGATTTTCTAACGAATTTACACATTTATATAAAAATTTGGGAAACACTGAATTTTCGATACATTGGGTTTATAAAAAATTATATTTAATAACAGTACCGTATTTTATTCGTATCAATTGTAAAAAGGTGTAGCTCATTAAATTATTTTTGGTTAGCAGCGTTCTTCTCACTTCTATTTAGGAGAAAGGGTGTAAGGAGATGATGAGCTCATTACTATACTTTATTATTTTTTATGTGTGATATTGCAATACGAAATAATTAAAATTTCGTACATTCTTGACGTGGTTGTATAAACCAGTATATAAACAACAATCAAAATAAATAATAATTTATTTTATACCTTCAACCCGATACTGAGTCCTGGATTTGAAAAGAAACTTAACTGCATAATAAACGTTACATTACTTCACCAGGTTTTGAGCCCCTGAAGAAGACCGTACTTTAAATATTAGTAACCACAGTATTACATCAAGCCTTATATTCATGCAACTACCAGAATCACAAAGTAGAACCTACGTTACCTTCCACGTGTTTATTGTTTTTCTAAATTTCGTACATTTTTTCGATCCTATAATTGCAATTCAGGCAAATTTAATTTTTATTTGCCAGCAAACGCGAATAACACAAAAATTGACATAAAATAAACACAATCTTAGTTTTCTTGCAAAATATTACCCCCACCAACAACTGATACCAATGTCTCAGTAGTGAAGATACTTTTAAGGTACCTCAAGGTCGGTAAGGGAGAGGTAAAAATCTCACTTGCTCAGTGAGCTGATTCCGTTCAAATATTAGTTCACTTAAAGGTAAAGGGAGATTATTTGAGATTCATGACAAAGGACAACTAATTACACAGATTTTTCTCAATTCACTTTTGTTTTTATTCTAACATCTTGTTATTTCTGTTTTCCAAGGCTTCCTTTATTTTTGAAAGAGAATTTCAACCTTCACACAACAGAGTAAAAAATACATAGTTTTCCATTTGACCTGTCAAAATTTTACTAAAAAATTGATTTTCTTTAATTCAGTGTGAAATAAAAAACAACGAAAAAATTTTTTATATAGCACGTATTAAAATTTTTTTTTAAATTTTAATACATGCGACGTCGCATGCTATAAAAAAATGTTTGGTTGTTTGTATTTCACCTGAATAAAGTTAAAGTAATAAATCATATATGTATATGCAACGTATTAATGAAGAATCCTACAACTAAAAATTGATATCTCGAAATCTGTAACTCCTAGATACAGGAAATGTGTAAAATAACGAAGTTGATGTACAACCGGTAAGTGTCAGAAAAATGAAAATATTTCAGTTGAGTTTACCCTATTAGTTTTAATCACTCTCAAAATTTTCAATTTTTTTCCATATATACTTTTCCGTATACGGCTAATGGCAATTCTCGGTAAGACACCATGCATATAAAACACATAACACTTTTAAAATGTTGTCAAATGTTGGAGAAGACCGGCAGGTGTTTGACGAAGTATTTGATTCGGGTCCTGCTTGTGAGTTTTCTGGAATAACAGAATCGCATTCTAAACTTATTTTAGGTGGGAATGGAACAACAGCAGATGGAACGGTGGTACTAATTGCGGTTGCTGTATTTATACATTTTAGCACCTCATTTTCTCAACGTGTGTTCCACGCTTTAATGGACGATTTTGATCTTTTGTTGGTCTTAGGATATCTTGACTTGTTCTTACTTCGTTTTTCTTCCCCATTATCCAATATTGATGTGCTTAAAGCAAACAATGTTTAAAATTAAAATTATAAAACTTCCACAACACAACGTAATAACTACGTTTTTTCTTCCTAATTTATGTCTTGTTTTGTCAAGTTTGTATTGAGAGAAAATAAATTTATTTCACAAAGGTTTTATGGGCTCAAAAATATATAAAGAGCATTAAGCAGCGATAATTGAAACTTAGCAGTTTTAATTATCACTGTTAATATAATTTTGCTATCTTAGTTTAAAATAAGCAACCGTTCACGTCAAATTATTGTATTGTATAAACATAAAGTCAAACATCACTACTAATTATGGTAAATAATAATAATACAGCGGTTACAATTAAAAGTAAAATTTTTATAAAGTAATAGAAGACAAACGATATTCAAAATTATATACCAGTTACAGAAAAGAAGGAGGAGGAATTGCAAAACTATGTGAAAACCCGAAAAGGAAAAGGTAATTACGGTTTATTAAGCAGAAGGCGATTAACTATAAAATTGTTGAACGGTGGAAGTTTGTAAGAAAAAGAAAGAAAAAGAAGAAATAAAGGTTTGTAGAAACTTGGAAGAAGAATATCAACATTATGAAGGAAGAATCGTGAAAACATTGTAAGAGAATACAAAATCTGTTTAAGGCGAAAAATATCTAAATCATAAAGATGTTACTGAAGGAGTAATAAAGAGATGAAAAACAATAAAATCAAATTATTAGGGAAGGAATTGGAAAAAGCTTGACTGAAACTGAGTTGCAGAAGGAAAAATTTTAAAACGTTGAAGAAAAAAGGACCAACTCAAAGTTAATTATGAAGAGTTTGCACTAAAAAGAAGAAGATATTACTATTAAAAAAAAAAGAATAAAGGACACTGGGCTGTTTTAAAACACCTAAAAGAAAACAAAGTGAACAAAATTAAAAATGACAACAAAAACGAAGAAGTAAAAGAAAAGAAAAACTATCAACTTAAAATTAATAAAGAATTTTGAAAGCTCAAGATGAATGATATGATGAGAAAAAAGTGAAATTACAACGCAAACAAAGAAGTAGAAGAAACGCAAAGAAAGAAGACCAACTCAAAGTTATTAACGAATTTTGAAAGCTCAAAATATATTATAAGAGTTTGCACTAATATAGGATTTTATTCTAAAAACAAATAAAAGACACTAGGCGGTTTAAAACACCCAAAAGAAAATAATTATGATAAAAAAATTAATACTAATAACGGAATCAAATAAGTAAAGAATAGAAAAGGTTGAAACCGTCGAAAAAGAAAGTTAATGAAGGATAAGAGTTTGTAGTAAAAAGAAGAAAATTTTATTATAAAATAATAAGGACATTAGGTTGTTTGAAACACCCAAAAGATGAGACAAAATATCAAAATAATAACGGAAACGAAGAAGTAGAAGAAAAGAAAAGCTTGAAACCAACGAGAAAAAAAGAGCACTGAAACACAAAAATAATTTGATAATAAAAAAAACAAAATTTAAAATAGCAACAAAAACAAAGAAGTAGAAGAAGAAGAATTAATATAAGTAGAAGAAAAGAAAATGTTGAGACCAACGAGAAAAAGTACCAACTCAAACTTAATGAAGAATTTTGAGAGCTCTAGGTAAATGTTAGAGTTTGCACTAAAAAAGAAAATTTTATTATAAAAAAAAGAATAAAAGACATTAAATTGTTTGAAACATCAAAAAAATATTATGATGAGAAAAAATTGAAAATAATAACAGAAACGAAAAAGTAGAAGAAAAAGAAGAATGAAACCAACGAGAAAAAAGCACCAACTCAAAGTTAATGAAGAATTTTAACCCAAACCACCTAAAAGATGTAATTATAATGAGAAAAAAATTGAAAATAATAACTGAAACAAAGAAGTAAAAGAAAGGAAACGTTGAAACCAACGAAAAAAAAGAGCACCAACTCAAAGTTAATGAAGAATTTTGAAAGCTCAAGGTAAATGTTAAAAGTTTGAACTAAAAGGACAAAATTTTATTATAAAAAAATAAAGAACAGTAGGTTGTTTAAAACATCCAAAACAAATAATTATGAGAAAAAATTGAAAATAATAACGGAAACGAAAAAGTAGAAGAAAAAAAAGGATGAAACCAACGAGAAAAAAAAGCACCATTTCAAAGTTATTGAAGAATTTTGAAAGCTCTTGCACTAAATTTATTATAAAAAAAAATAAATGATAGTAGGTTGTTTGAAACACCCAAAAGAAAATAATTATGACGACAAAAAAATATTAAAAATAATAACGTAGAAATACGAGAAAAGAAAGGGTTGAAACCAACGATGAAGAAAAAGCACCAAATCAAAATAATAAAGAATTTTGAAAGCTCAAATATGTTAAGAGTTTGCACTAAAAAGAAGATTTTATTATAATAAAAGACACTGGGCTGCTTGAACTACCAAATAAAAAGTAATAACAGAAACGAAGATGTAGAAGAAAAGAAAGATTGAAGAAACCATCGAGAAAGAAAGAGCACCAACTCAAAGTGAATAAAGAATTTTGAAAGTTCAAGATAAATATTAAAACTTTTCACTAAAGAACGTCTTAGTGCGTTTAATGCTTAAATTTGAAAACACTTAAAGAACGGTAGAAGAAAACATGAACTTGATTTGAATTTTTTGTACTTTTTACAATTATTGTTTCAATAAAAATGAGACCAAAGAGGTTGGCAACATTGAGGAAGAAAACTACTAACCTAAAATGTCTATTATTAATTCCAAAAAAGATTAAATCGTTCGTAATTAAACAAATTTTGAAGAAAAATCCATTGGTCCGAGTTTTGAATAAATTTTGAAAAACATTATTTTTTTCTTCTGTGACTTTAACAGAAATGAGTGTATGTCTACTTATTCAATACGTTTAAAGAGAGGCTAAACTAATATTCGCCTCTAATTATTGATTTATAAACAAAAGTTTGGAAAATGGTGGAGTATTGAAAATATTACCTGTTCAAAGTAGATATCTTGTAATTATAAGTTATATTTAAAGCCACTTACAAACAGTAAAGTATTTTTTTTTATACAATAGGTATACAAAAGGTGTTATAAGCGATCGACAGAGACATTTGTTGAAATGTCGGGCGGGTGTTATGTATATGAATGAATTACATCTATTTACCTTTTAAGTAAAGTATAATTGCAAAACAAACTTACATTCTGGATAAAAAAATATTACTCAAGTTCATATCTGTTTAAATTCCTAATATTTTTTAAAGGTTGTCAATAAAGAAACTAACACCTGATGCAGTTTTTAAATCGTGAAGTGAGGATTGTTTAATTTTAGATTAACAAAACATTCATCCGCACCACAGCAAAATGACACAATAACTTACAAAATTTTTTTCTTTATGGTATCTAGACCAAAAATTTTTTTTTTTTATTTTATATTTTCATTCAATAATATTTACAAATTAAAACAAAAAACCAAAGGTAATAAAATCAATTGAATAGTGTTTAGATTTATGCAACAGAAGTTAATTGAATAAGCTAAATAAACATTTAAACGTGCCGAGACACCTGTGTAAAGAATTGCGGCAGTCTTTATCTGAATGAAAATACCGAACACCCAAGGTTTAATAAAATTTGAGGGATTAGTTACCCTTACACTCACATACATATATATATATAAATATGTAAGTAAATATTTTGTCAACGACTTCTAATATTTTCACCTGAATGAATGTATACTACACCTGTACAATATAATTATCTATAAATTAATTATTCTCAGTGTTATTACAAAAAGTATCATTTTCGAAATAAGTTAGCTAGTGAACATTTTTATGACTTCTGCAAGTGAAAATATGTGCCAATATATTAACTGTGGAAAGTCAGCTAAAAGTCATCCTCGCTTGAAACTACCGATTTCCAACAACTAATTACCAAAAAAGGATCAGTAATTCGGGTGTGTTGCACATTCTTATTTGCTTATATGTTACATTAGCTTTTGTCTATGCAGAGTGTTTATTGGGCCTTATGAAGACGATGGTATATACGAACGAAGAAATATTTGACCTTGAAGAGCTTCGAAACTGTGTTGAACCAGCTGTGGCAACAATTCGACAGCAAAATTTTGGCTTTTAAGTTATGCTGATTCGTGGATTCATCAAGCCAGACTTTGTGTTCAACAATGGGGTGGTAACATTGAACATCTAAGATAATTATCCTTAAATTATTTACAAATAAAATTTTAAAAGCCATATCTCGCTTATCATGCAACTTTAATTAATGTGTTAAATTAACTTCTCTTAAGGTGGTTAATCACCCTTTAAAAATAAAGTCAATGTTTCGTAAACAACCAGTGCACGATCAATCATTTCGAAAAAGCTTATTTTATTTCACATTATTGTTAAAGAGTAAGAAGTGCGCATTTTTAAAATCCAGCGTTGAGGTTGATATTTTGTGATAGCGTACTTCCCACCGTCCTACAATTGTTGTTTAGTGATGGATTTTTAAAAATGCACTCGTTATAAGCACAGAAATACCCACTATTTCAATATCAAAAGTTTGTCGTAAGATTGTTTATTTAACTGTTTTAACAAGTTAGAATTAGTAAGTACTACATGCATTAAAAAATTTTAATTATTTAACTTTTAACTTCTTGCTTTTAAATAAATGAAATTTAATTTTGAGTATTAATTACTTCTCAAAATTTGAAACTTTAAAAGTTGTTACTGATTGTTTTCACTTTGTACTATATTGTTCCAGAGTAACATGTTTTGAATAAAACAAAAAAACTACTTTTGTGCTACCACTCACTCTTTTTTCCAAAAATCTAAAATTTCAATACCCTTCTACATTGTTCTAGTTATTTAAAAGTACAAATCTATAACAAAAATTATAGGCTAAAAATTTAAAAACAATTTTTGAGCTTGCAGGAAAATTTCGATACTGTTCTACATTGTTCTAAGTGTTTTGAACATTATTGCATAAGAAAAATTTATAACTCAAGCTATAATCTCACAAATTAAAAAAACTAAATTTTTAAATTATTTTTAAATACCGAAAAATTTGTTACTGTTCTAATTTGTTCTGGCTGTTCTAAACATTGTTAAGAAAAACAATCCATAAGTCAAATTATAGAATCTCAAACTAAAAAAAACATTTTTGAGTTCGCTCCTTTATTTTAAATATGAAAAATTTTGATACAGTTCTACATTGTTGTAAGTGTTTATAAACATTGTTGCAAAAGAATATAACTCAAGCTAAAAGCTCACAAATCGTTATAATTTATACTACAAGTTCAAAATTAAAAAGCCTGCATCCCTTATTTTAAATAGGAAACATTTTAATACTGTTCTATACATTGTTCTAGTGACAAAACTCATAATCAATAAGGAATTAAACTACTATTTGCACAGTGCACAACAGTGAAATTGATGTAAAAAGTAGTTACTAGACAATCGTAGAAATAAGTCAAAAACAAAGCAATTAGTACATTATTTGGACGGTTTAAAAAAATAATTGAGCAGTTGAATTTCAATTGAAGATCTAATGAAATTATATATCCGCAAAATATAGAGTGTTATATCCAAACCGAAATTTGAGTTACGGATATGTTCTTCTGGAACAATGTTTAGAACAACGAGAACAATTTAAAACAGTACCTATCAAAATTTTAAATTTTTGAAAAAAGGGGTGCCAGTTGAAAAGTATTTTTTTTTGTTTTATTACCATAAACTATTTGAATTAAAACAGTGTTACTCTGGAACAATGTAGTACAAAGTGAAAACAATCAGTAACAACTTTTAAAATAAAAAATTGAGAAATGAGGTGTTAACTTTACGGACGTCAACTATTGGCTTCTGAGCATCAATAGAAACAGTGACAAAACAATATTAAACGATGTGCGTTTGTTTTGTCACAATTTTTTATTTTAAACAATATTATTTTCAGACTTTCAACTTTAGATCCAAAGACTATGAAACCGTTATGTTTGTGAATGTCACTTTACAACTGAAACATTCACAAAACCATTCAAGAAACGTTTGTTTAAATCTTCCCTGCCTTTACCGTACAAATCCTAAAATGTATCATCTGAAACTTCACCTGAACTACTCTCAATTGAAACAAGAAATTAAATATTCAGACGATAATGAAACTCCCACGGTTAGTCCACAAACCTAAGACTTGTTAATTGATGTAGCATTGTTACCATTGTTATCATTAAGACATAATAAAAGATGGGTGATTGGTTCTCCGGGGAAAAAAATTAAGAAGTTTATTAAAAACAAAAAACAAAATGATAAAAAAACACAAAAACACAGAAATGTCTAAATTAAAAAAAAAAGATATTAACAATTAAAACGTTTCCACAACGAAAAATATCAAAGTGGTTAAAAGATGAAATAGATTTTGTAATATCTTTGTATTACAAATCCCCTACAACTTATAAATTTTATAATAATAATAATAATAATAAAATAATAACCTTTATTTAGTTAATAAGTATTAGCATCTTACATTTGACATCTACTAAGTTACAATTTTTTACTAACTAAATTTGTTCTTAACATATATTTCAGTTTCGGATTTGAAAGCAGACATATTACTACTATATTTTATTTCGTTGGGCAATTCATTATATAACTTTAATCCTTTATAGTAAAGTAAGTTTTGGCTACTAGTTCTATTGTATTTTAGTAATCTAAAGTTGTCTCTTTGTCTGGTTTCATAGCCGTGAAATTCTCGATTGTGAAATAAATATGTGTTTAAGTATCCCGGTAATTTGTTATATAAATATTTATAAATCAAAACTAGTACATTAAATATTGTATTTTGCCAACTACTGAATAAGCCAGTTTTTTCTAGTATGTACTTTACACTAGTTAATTTAGAACATCTTAATATAATGCGGAAAGCTTTGTTTTGTTGTTTTTGTAATTTATTTATTTCACCATCATTGCTTAAAAAAAATATAGTACTACAATAATTAAAATACGGCTCTATAATTGAACGATATACTTAATAATCTAAGATCCTAAATTATTCGAAATTCTTTTTATTTTTATTTTTCCGCATACTTTCTTTATTATTCACTACGCCCAAACGCTTTAAAATTTAACAATAAAACTTTTTGTGCGAATTGAAAGAAGTTGGGAGATGTTATCACTAAATTGTTTTTATCAATAGATATGTGTCCAAGTATCAAAGCTTTAACTTTATCAACTTTGAAATTACTTTTTACAATTTTTTTAAATAGAACACCCTGTATATTTTTACTGAAAGTGATGCAGAATTCAATTCCTATCTCTGTCGGTTTTTACAGTAATCGAGATTATTCAAAATTGTAACGTGTTCTTCTTATGAAAGAAAGGGGTTCCTGTCAATAACATTTATTGAAACGAGAAATGATAAAACACTAAGAAACAAGGCTGATACAAAACTGGGTAAATGTATTTAAAATAAAAACTAAACTCAAGGTAATAATAAACAATCACAATTACAGAGATTAAAAACTCAAATAAAAACCTAAGGCACTAAATGTTCAAAATGTCTCCCTTCTTGTTGTAAACAAAGGTTGACTCTGCTTATGAACGCTGTCTGAACTCGCCTTAATTTTTCAGATGTTATGCTTCTAAAAGCATTAATTATTCTTTGTTTTATGTCTTCTACGGTTGTTGGTGCTTTTAGACGTCCCTATAAGTAAAAATCCAAATGTGTTAGATCCGGAGATCTAGGTGGCCATGTGACAGGACCATCCCATCTCTCGCGGTAGGTGTTATTGAGATAATCTCGTACAACAACAGAATTGTGTAGAGGTGCTCCGTCGTGCTGCAGCCACATTCCTTCTTGGATTTCAGGAGAAATAATCGTGGGAGTTAATTTTGAAAAAACCCCAAGTACATTACTTTTTATTAATTATTTGCAAAGAAATAAGGTCCTACAACATGCTCGCCGAGAATGCCTCCCTAAACATTAACCCTCCAACGGTTTTGGTGATCTACTTGTCGAAAAATTGACATCTGAATAATAATAGAAATTATGTTTATTTACCAATCTATTGTTGTGAAAAGTGGCCAATCATCAGAGAATAAAACTTAAAAAAAACGGGGGTGTTCTCGTAATTTGTCATAAGCCCAATTACAGAACCGAACACGTATTTCAAAATCTCGTTCTGTAAGTGCCTGATGTAACTGAATATGGTAAGGATGCAAATGATGTTTCTTTAATATCCGTTGAACAGATCCTTCACTTACATTTGTGCTTGCACTTACATCTTCTTGACTTATGTTTGGATTTTCAGTAACTGCCAATAGAACGTTTAATTCATTTTCCTCATTTGTTGCTCTTTTACTTCTTTTTGAATTTTGCGTAACCGACATTTCCTGTTTCAATAAATCTTGTCATTACTTTTAAAAAACTATCTTTTCTGTATGTTTTCTTTTTGGATATCTTTGACTATAAATTCTATTAGCTAAAAATGATTTCTTTCTGCTTTGCTTAGTATAAAACCATATCGACCAATTCGTGTTTTGGGTAATTCATTTTAAGAAGTACGTACGCTTTTGAATGCACTTTTGATATTCTAATAATTGACGTGGTTAGTGTCATTTGTTTTATATCTCATGACCCGCTAACTCGATTATCAATAAGATAATGACAACAATTACATTATTGAAAATGTTACAATTTTGAATATCCTCGATTATTGTCAAAACCAATAGAGGTAGGTATAGAAAACCTAAATATGGATCGACAAAGAATTGAATTCTGCATCACATCAAATAAAAATTTACAAGGTGTTCCATTTAAAAAAATCTGAAAAGTAATTTCAAAGTTGACAAAGTTGAAGCTTTGATACTTAGACACTCTGTATATCTATGGGAAAAAAAATTTAGTGATAATTTATTTATTTTTTTATTTGAAGTATGTAATTATATTTTTTTGACAAAAACAGTTGTAAGTCTAAAGAAGACAAACATGCCACTTTAATATTCTGGATTTATTTATTTAGTTTATTTATTTATTTATTGCCCAACAGGTAGATTACCCAATTACAGGACAATATACATGTATACATAGAGGTTTCTACAACATATTAAATTTAATCTTTGTTATAACAATAGTATTTTAAATAAATGATCAGTTATCATAACCAAAAAAAAACAATAAAAAATTAAAGTGTTAAAACTAATAATTCTTTACTACATCTTATAAACTGAAGACAGCTGTTGGATACTGCATATAAATATATCTAAATCAATATTAACAGCATTGTAACATTTACACATTCTATACATTGGGGACATATGTATAAAATTAGTGCGTGGCGTAGCGAGGTAAAACATATCCGTTTTTCTAGTTAACTTATTAGGTACATTGAAATGAAGCAATTCTAATAGTTCTGGACAATCAATTTTGTTGTGAATTAACCCATGCAAAAACCGTAAACTACATACTTTCCTTCGACTTTCAAGAGATATTATACCGGCTACTTCTAAAAGCTTATGTTGGCTAAATCCTCTTTCTGGATAATATCCAAAAGTTTTAAAAATAATAGTTTTAAAATCTTCTTTGAACATTTTCAATGTTGTGCTTATGTGTTTCATAAAACGGGCTCCAAATTATAGCTCCGTATTCTAATTTAGAACGCAACAAGGAAAAGTACAATAATTTAAAAACAGCAGGATTAGAAAAAGATTTTAAACTTCTAAAAACAAAACCCAATAATTTTAATGACGAACTTACTACGTTTTGTACATGAGGAATAAACGAGAACTTGGTATCAAATGTAACACCTAAATCCTTTATTAATTCATGTCTTGGTAATTGTAAATTATTAATCTTGTAGGGATAGACAATAGGAGAATGTTTCCGGGAGTACGACACGATAGAACATTTATTTATGTTTAAATCTAAACCATTAGATTGACACCACAACTGAACTTTATCCAATTCTAATTGTATATAACGGCAATCTTCTATACTTGTAACAGTCTGATATATTTTAAGATCATCTGCAAATAGCAATTTTTCACAACATAAGTTATTTGGGAGATCATTTATAAACAATAAAAACAGCAACGGTCCAATATTTGAGCCTTGTGGAACACCTGAAGTTGCAATAAACGAAAATGAAGTACAATTATTGTATGCTACATACTGTTTGCGGTTGGATAAGTAAGATGACAATAACGCAATTAAGGAGTCACAGAAACGAAAATTGTGTAATTTTTGTAGAATAAGACGATGGTTTATGCGGTCGAATGCCTTCGATATATCAGTATAGATAACGTCAACTTGAATATTGCGATCTAAATGCCGAGCTACATATTCACTGAGTAACGCTAAATTTGAGGTAGTAGATCTGCCTTCCATAAAGCCATGCTGTTTAGTCGAGATTAAGTGTTTTAAGTTAGGATAAACATTGGAATAGAGATAAATTTCAAACACTTTTGCAAAGTTATTTAATATGCTAATTGGTCTGTAATTAGTAATTATGCTAGGATCTCCAGATTTTAAAACAGGACAAACACGCGAAAGTTTCCACACTTCGGGAAATGTATGTGATGTAATGGCGAGATTGATTAATGTTGCTAATGGTTTGGAAAATATGTTACAGCAATCTCTAATAACAAAAGATGGTATCTGATCATGTCCTGCAGTATGTTTATCTTTTAACTTTTTAATGCAATTTAAAACATCAGCATCGTTCGCAAAACGTATAGATAAACTAGGAGAAGTACCATGCGATAAGTTTTTATTAGAAAGAGGAAAATCGAGCAAATCTTCAACATAAACGCTGCTGAAGTATTTGCCGAAACCATTCACTATAGATTGAGAGTCGTTATAAGATGTGTTACCATTCCGCATATAACCAGGAATCCTAGTTTTACTTTTTTAGAATTGATATAACTCCAGAAATATTTAGTGTTTACTGTAATGGATGGTTCGACCTTACTAATATACTCTTTGTACGCAAATTTAATTTTAGCTTTAACTAACGCTCTAAGATTTTTAAAATTTACATAATCTTCATCTTGTTTATTACACCTATACCTTTCTCGATAATTGGCTTTTAAACGAATGTTTTTGATTATTTCTGAATTAAACCAAACTGGATACTGACGCCTTAAGAGACCTCGTCTAGGCACATATTTATCCAATATGTTATAGATTACTTTATAAAATGCTTTGCATGCTCTGTTTATATCCGAGTATTCAACCAAAAAAGACCAATCGCATTTATATAAAGCATTATATAAATTAGGGTAATCTGCTTTTTTAAAATTGTACATTTTTTGAGTATTTCCGGTTAAAAATTTGGTAGATTATATGTACATAAATTTAAATTGATACGTAAAGCAGGGTGAAAACGTTTTTCTTTAAGTAACGGTTGACTATCTTTATAAACAGAACATGTTACATTTGCTATTACTAAATCTAGTAAACGGTTGTTCACATTTAAGATACAATTATGTTGCTTACATTCAGTAAAATGCATAAATTCGTTCATTGCGCAATTTTTCGTATCACTAATAGAAGTTTCATTGAAATGTGGAATATTGAAATCACCTAATATTATTACTTTGTTCGAGTTATTGTAAAAGTACTCTTCGAATAAATCAAAAATTGTTGAAATTTTTCGATTGATATGAATAGAAGACAGTCACGTCTATTAAGTAATTTAAAATATACAGTGTTCTATTTAACAAAATCAAGTTTTACTACGCCACCCTTCTTTGCAACATCCTGTATATACGTAAATAATTTTAAAACATGCCGGATTTTTAGTATGTTATAACCCCAAAATTTTAAATGACTATCTAGCATACGATCCGTGTTATCAAAGACAGACGTACGATTGCAGTACCCTGTATACTCTACATTTTACTAAATTTTAGTTTATTGTCTATAATAACACCTAAATATTTAAATTCGTCTACAATTTCGATTTTGTTGTTTTTAATTTAATTTCAACGTCCTCTAGATTTGTGATTTTTTTCTCCTAATACCATACATTTGGTTTTAGATACGTTTAATTTCAATTTTTGCCTTAAACCAATGTCTTAATAATATCAAATCGTTATTAATTACTTTAACTGTTTCTTGTATATTTTTTCCTGAAGGTGAGATAAGGGTATCATCCGCAAATAAATGAATAGAAGATGATTTTGGTTATGCCATTAATATAAAAATTAAATAATGTAGGACCTAGTATGGAACCTTGTGGAACTCCCAAACTATTACTATTAAGAAAACAAAATACAGTTTTGCCTAGCATTAGCAGTATTAGACGATGGATTGGTTCATCTCAGTTTAGTCCGAAGTTATTAAATGAAATTGTTAGGAAATGTTTGAAAAAGTGAAAAAACAAAATTTGAGGAAGAACATTTTAAATCTATGAGCTTATTTGTCCATGTGCCCCTCCATAACTGTCAAAAGACTTCAATATGAAAACTAGCAGGACTATTTCTGGGAAACTGTTCATGCTCTTTTTTCGTACGCCACTACATAAAAAATTATACTCTTTTATATATTGCTTCTTAGATTTTGCAGAGAGGAAATTCATAATCGCTGCAATTGCTGATTTCGCAACATCTTATGCAGGTGTACAAATGAAATTCTCTTCACTGTCACTCTCCATACCCAAACACAAACACAACACAAACAAAAGTTTGACAGTTTTGGGGAAAACTGACATAAGGGCGAAACATTCATAGTACACTATTTGCGACGCAATTCCGTCAAAAAATAACACATTACGACACTTTTTAAGGCATGAAAAATGAACCGCTACCAAAGTTTTTTCCACCCTTCATTGATTCAGAAATCACATACATTATGGATGAAATAGAATAAAAAAATCTGCAAGTTTTATAACGGACGTATAAAAATAGTTATTTGTAGTACAACAAGTGATGAAAGAAAGGTGCTTTCACACGAGTTGTATCTACACTTAATTTTTTCGCATACTGCCAAATTGAAAATAATTCAAAGAGTAAAAATGTATTTAACGGAAGATGCAGTAATTCGAGTAGGCTTTTCTAATTTCTAGGGAGACAAGCATTTTTTCAAACATTATAGTAGTTGTTATCCGTCATTTTGAATAGGAAATGGATAGGTTCTCTTAAGAGGTAAAAAAATACTATTATAAATTTATATTAAAATTATATAATATTTTCATTGTGACACAAAACATTAATTTCTGGATTCTACCTTGATTATTATTTCTAGTATTCATATTTATATACTGAAACATAAAAAAAACTCGATAATAAATCATTTGTACAACTTAAAACTTAAATCAATACTTTTATTTTTATAAATTGACTAGTTGCAACTGTATAGCTAATTATTAAACAATGATCATCAGAATTATTCTGAAAATAATTAAAACTATTTAGTATTAGTTGTTCTATTTAATCAATTCTTACTAAGCACTTCTCTATTATTTTACAATCAAATTTTAAAACTTAAAGAACTAATTCATATCCTTTATTTTAAGAATTCGTTTATATTCGAACATCTAACCCCAATTTGTTATTAAAATATCAAACTGACTTTATGCGGCTTATATTAAACTCTTCCTAATTTTATACCAATATTTAATTAATTAATTTATTAAACATTTTTCTTTGTGAAATTGTTTATATGATTACACCTTTCAAAACTATTATCGTTTACCTTATTTATGTGATTAAATCTCGAATTGAAAATTTATTATTGTATTCATATCAATAAGCATTTGTTATTGTTATTAAACTATGATAGTTTTAATTAATTCTTATGATCATTGTATTATTATTATTATTAACATAAAAGTATTGGTCAAGATTTTAAATATATTGTATTTAGGTTTACACAACAAAAATTATCCAAATAAACAAAAATAACATTAAACATGCCGAAACACCTGCAAGAATTGTGGTATACCTGTAATTAATAAGAAATAAGAATAAGGTATTTCCAAGTGACGCCACAATGAGCTGATTGCGGACAACTTTTGTACCGTTTGAAATGGACGTTTAGCAAGTTTTGTGAAATAGGTGGCAAAAATGTATTGAAGCGGAAGTAATGGTCCTACTCTTTATTAGAACAAATAAAAGTTAGCTGCATTATTACAATTTTTTAGTAAAATGTCAAATTAATAAATTTAGGTATATGCTCACTTAAATCAAACTATAAATGTGCGCTTTGAATATTTAAAAACACTTTGGTCCAAAAATCTTCGTAAACCTCTAAAAACAGTAAAAACCACGAAGATGTCGTAAGTTCACACGTATGTGCAAGAATTGAGTCCTGTGGAAGACCATTGTTTAAAAATCTAAATTTACTGCTTTTATCTTCAACAAAAGCTCTAAACTTTCGATTAGACAACATATATTTTTAATAAAGAAATAATTTTGCGACAAGGAATAAAACATTAAAAAATTAAAAAGTAAACATTTTTCCACTTTTATGATATGCAGCAGCTAATCTAAAAGACAACTCCAGTTTTAAGTTTTTTCCGAAATTCAGCTTCGATATTCGTTGTTAATGTCAATACTTCATTACAACAACTTCTATCGGAACGATATCCTCCTTATTCAATTGGTAATTTTTCTTCCATTAATAGATTAATTTTTTGAAAAATCAATCTTTTCCAAAGCCTTAGGTATAAGTTACACTTAGAAAACTTATTGGACGATAACAAGTGGGGCCTGTAAGAGTTTTATTTTTTTTTAAATTGCCACGACTTTATATTTCTGTAAATCTATCTAAACGTGTATTATAAATATCATTGAGAAACATAGCCACTTTAAAGAATAATTCGCAAATATCTCAAAAATTCTGGATGTATTTCGTCGAAACCGGAAGCTTTCTTCGATTTTGTCTTTTTAATACATGTCTTATAGATCGAGAGCCAGCAAGAAAATTGTCGTATGATTTGCCTCAAGACAAGACCCTGGAGAAAATTAGCCGGTAATATTTCTTGCACAAAAATGCAAGTATGGCGTTCGTCAGGTGTCATCTTCCTCTTGTGACAAAGTCTTGAACGTGTGAAAATACATGTTTTTCGGGAATTGTGATGCTTATATTATATCAATCAAAATACGAAAACGGAATATGTCATACTGATACGGCAACGCCTTTGACATTCATTAAGCTAGCAACACCAACTGGGCAGAATCAATTCAAACCTATTACATTGTTAAGTACCTATTTTTTATGTACTACCAATAAAGAGTTTTTTTACCGGCAGAAGCAAACGATATCTCTACATTTGCATACTATACGCACAAGAATAAAGTACACGTTTCTATGAGCAGAATCAAAAACCTTACTGAGGAAAATTCAATTATTTCAAAATGCTAAGAAACGGGGTACAAAAATTGTGTGAAAATTGTTTAATCAAAACTTGCAATACACTAGAAAAAGCTTGAATGCTTTAAACTGCCCGGATGTGTCATTATTCAAAATATCGATTAAAAACCAAGAAGAAGAAAGAGAAAAAGCTAAAGAAGAGAAAAAAAGACTCAGGATCAGGTACTGAGAAAGTAGCAGATGAAATGGAAACACCATTTCATATGGAAACGTGTTAGTACAAAGTAGAAAAAGATCAACCAAACCATGCAAAAGAACTTAGTGCTGATTTCTACCACAGTCCCCATGATACTGCCTTCATCATGGAAACAAAAAAGTTTCCGCTACAATCCCAATCTCGATAGGAACAAGCCATGTTCCAAAGAAAAGAAAGGACCAAAAGACTTCGAGAACGAAATATTCCACATCAACCACTGATAACGAATTTTTTTCCTATACTGCAACGTGGTCAAGAAATTTGGACTAAAAATGGCAATTTTTCGACAACAGTCTTCTTAATAAATACTTTCCACTAAACAAAGAACATTACAACAATGTTTTGTAACATTTGAACTAAGTAACAAATTAACATTTCATTTTAACATTGGTTCTACATCATATCAACATTGTTTATGAAAAGAATATAATAATAATAATAATAATAGAAATCTTTATTAGTCATATATAACATTTGTTTTATACGCTAATCCTAAGGTGAGGTTCAGTTTTAATGGAACACCATCAGCTGTTTTTCCACCTAAACTCTAAAAATACAAAAAAATAGAGTAACTTACAAACATAAGGACCGCATAATTTAGTGCCCAAGTATTATCACAAACTTACTTGACTTGACAACAGGGTACGTTTGAGTTGTTTTTTAAAAAAAGGAAGAGAAATGCTTACCAGACAATAAATTATACCTCTTAGCAATATTGTATAAAGAGGATCGTTTAAAAAAAGTTGTTTTGCGTGATGGAATGGTAATTACATTTCTAAACATTAGGTTGATATTGTGAATGTCGGTTCTAAAGCGGATTTTGTTATACAAATAGGGTAAAGTTTTATTACAAATGATTTGATGATACATGCATGCTGAATGTAGGAGTGTTTGATTTGACATGTTTAACCAACCGATATCATTAAGTTTATGAGAAATTGTCTGAAACTTTCGAACGCCAAATATGAATCTTAAACAACTGTTATGTACTAGTTGAATCCTCCGGATATCCGTAGTGTCAATGCATGTATCGTATACAACATTACAAAAATTAAAGAAAGAAAGCACAAGTGTTTTACATAAGGTTTCTTTTGCTTTCATATTAAATAGATCTCTATTGTAATAAAGATACTTTAAAAAAGCATAAGATTTTTTTAAAACATTGTTTATATGATCTTTAAATCTCAGTTTGTTATCTATCATTAGACCAAGGTTGCGAGAGACTTCTTTAACTCTTATCTTATTATTGTTATTATTAATTACCAGATTTTAACAACTGTTTCCCTATTTTTCATAGATCTAAAAAACTACTGATGATTTAGTTGGGTTAATTATGAGTGAATGGCGTTTAGCAAATAAGACTATGTTTTTGAGTGAGTGTTAATTATGCTCTTTGCATGCGTTATATTTGAAGGATCAAAAGAATAATACAGTTGCGTATTATACGTATAAAAATGACTATAGCAATTTTAATGCGACTGTCAAAATGAAAAGTATATATTAAGTAAAGCAACGGTCCAAGTATGGAACCTTGAGGAACGCCACTAACTACTGCAGAAAAACTAGTGTTACGCCATTTAAAAGGCAAACTGAGATCGTGCATTTAAAAATTTTCAATTAGCGATACTGCAGAATTTTTAAAGTTAAGGTACTTCAACTTAGCTAACAACAATGAATGATTAATAGTTTCAAACGCTTTGGTAAAATCTAATAATACTAAGGCTGTACATGCATTATTGTCAATTACTTTACAAATATTATCCACGATATTAAGCATAGCCGTAGCACAACCATGCCCCGGTCTAAATCCTAAGTGAGTTATAGGCAGAATATTGCAGTATTTAGAATTTTTTTACGAATTTTAAACAAAAACGGTAGTATACTTATTGGTTGTAAGTGTTTAAATTCAGTTGGTGAATTCATTTTTGGTAAAGGTAAAACTTTGGCAATTTTCCATTGAGAAGAAAATTTGCTAGTTATAAGACATGTATTCACAATATGTGTAAGATATGGGACGATATATGGGCAACAAAGCATTATCATCTTAATACTGATGTTGTCTGATCCAATTGCGTTAGATGTAATACTTCCAAGTGTATTACACACGTCAAACTCAGAAATCTTATTAAATTTGAAAAGCCTTAATATTTCCATCGTGTTACTACTATAAAGTCAATTAATGTTTGATCAAGGTCGACGACGAGTTTTTAACTGATTCAATAAAATAATCATTAATTTTGTAGGCATTGGATAAATTGTCCGGCAAAAGTGATTCTGTTTATCGTGAACTTTTAACGTGCGTAGTTTATGCCAAAATTCTCGAACAATTTTTGGGTTTTGAAAAGTATAATTAATGTAGGCCCTCTTTTTCGACGAATTGCTCCCGCAAAATAATTACGTAAGGTCTTATAATAATTCCAATGCAAGGATTCTTAGTTTTCTTAAATTTTTAAGGGCTTTATTTCTAAGTGACATCATCCATTTAATATTATCAGTAATCCACGGTTTATATTGCGTTGAAAATTTCATGGTTACCTCGGGTGCAAGAAGATCAAATAATTCTGTAATTATGTTGGTACAAATGCCAACTTTATCATCAATATCCTGGCATTTATAAATAAGAAACCATGGAGCATTGAGTATATGATCGTTAAACAGTTTTATATCAAAATTTTTTAAATGAATTTATAGTTTTACAGCAGTATTAATTTTAAGATAACAGTCAACTAAGGTATGGTCAGTAAATACATAAGTATCAACAACATTCACATTATCTACCAAATGTACATTAGATACAATGATTAAATCGAATGTAGTCGACGACTGTGCTGTAATTCTTGTTGGACTCTCGATAACCTGTGTGAAACTCAAGCTGTCAATTAATGATAGAAATCGCGAAATAATTTTATCATTTACATTAGACACATTTAAATTAAAATCCCCCACACAAAAAACTTTGTCATAACCGATCGTTATCAGGGACAAACACTCCTCAAATTCCTCCAAAAATACAATATTACTGGAACTCGGAGACATATATTAAACCAAATAATAAGTTTTGCGTATTTCGACTAACAGAAATCCAGATTGATTCAAAAGTGTTATAATTGATATTCATAATTAACATAGAGTACTTAAGGTTAGATTCGATATAAACCGCAACGCCTCGGCCGCCTGTTACTTCCTTATCTTTGCGAATCAAATCGTATCCTAACATATTACATCTGTTGTTAGAAACATTACTTGTTAATAGAGTCTTCGTAATTCCAATAATATTATAACTTTTGATGATACCAAGTCAGTAAATTCATTGAAATGAGCACTTATGGATCTTATATTTAAATGCGAAAAACAAAATTTGCTCATATAAGAACACTTACTATAATTAAATAATAAAGAATAAATTAAATTTATTTATATTTAAGTAAAGGAAATAATTCAATTCAACCAGCTATCAACGTTATCGCAGACCGCAGCTATATAAACAAACTTAAAATTTTACTTCTATTCACATATTTGTTATAAAGTGAACTTTAGCACTGTGCATAATTGCCATTATTAATACCAGCTCTATCACCAATAATTTGCAACAGTTTTTGTAATTTCTGAATAGTTTTAATTACCTGCAGATTCATTTTATCTTTCCAAAAATCAAACCATTTCGGCTCCACGTATTTTGAATTCCTACCTTATCTTGTAATTTCATCAATATATTTAGTTTATTACGAGTAAGATCTTCTTTAACAACATAGGAGTTCCTCTCAGCTTACTTCTATTTTTCATTAATTAATTCGCAGGTTTTATAACGGATAAACTTAACAATAATCGGTCTTGGCTTACCATCATTTCTTTTGCTTCCGGTTCTATGAATTCTATCAATGCACTCGGTAGACAAATCGAGGCCTAACTTCTGCCGAAATAGCTGTACTACCATGTCTTCTAGATTTTCATTTGCCTCTTCTGATATACCAAAAGACGGATATTACTTCGCCGTGAATATGTTCAAGAGCATCAATGCGTTCTTTTAGGATCTGATTTTCTTGTTTGATCTCTCACCGTATCTGTTAATTGTTTGTTGATGGTATCGACAAGTTGTACACTAACCTTTGTTACCAAAGTATCTATATTTGAACATGTAAATAATAAGTTGAACATGTGTTAAACATTATTAGTACAACATTAGAGTAAGTTATTTTTTTGTGAAATATAGTATAAACAAACTTTTTGCGCAGAACTTGACAGATAAAAAAATGTGTAACAGCGTTACATTACAACTAACAAAATTTTTAGAGAAACGGTGCATAAAACCAACAACTTTTCTGGGAGAATCTATACAGGTTAACTGCCCTTTTGGGTTGACAGATTATGCTCAAAATCCAATCGGATCTGTGCTATTATAAATAAGACTCATATGTAAAGTTTCTTAAAATCGAACCGGTGCCCAGTAAAACACAAAATCATTTTTATTTTGAAACAATTTCGTAACATGAATTTTTATGTTTCGTTTGTATTTCAATTCTAAGTTCAACCTAGGTGATAATTGTCAAACACAGTTTCGATCATTTTGTTTCATTACATTTGTGACGATTTTTAACCGTTTCATTTTAAACGAAACTGTAGTGCTAATTTTGTTTCAATATTGTTTTGATTTCTAAATTTCTGTTTTGTTTCGTTACATCGCTGATATTTGTAACGGTTCCTTTTTAATGAAACTGTAGTGTTTATGTAGTTTTAGTTTTATTTTGATTGTTTATTAATGAAAAAACTTCGGTTTAACTACTATAATTGACTTTCGAATCAGAATATTTGATTATGTTTCTAAACATATTCAGTTTACATTTATTACACACAAAGAAACAAACTATAGAATTATACAATTACATGCCAATAATAATAATTGCAACTAACTAATAACAAATAAAATAACATAAAATGTCAAACGGTTTAACATGCTTTTACGATATTGTAGGCCTCTTCAGGTTATCTTCCCTCTGGCTCCATGCTAAAAAATTTATTTCCAATGGAGAACAAAGTAAAGGTATTAAAGTAGTAATAAGAATACAACCCCAGCTTAAAACAAAGATATAAATGTAAACATATTTTCACTACTTACCGATTTTGCAATTTGGTCTTGCTGCTGCTGTTTATTTTAGTGAAACAAACAAAAATTTCCTAAACAAAATTTTGATTCGATAATTAATCGAGCTATGGTGTTTAATTAGCGATACCTTGCAAATATATTCTTTAAAGAAAAATTTAAGTAAACAACGTAAATTACCTATTTTCTAAAACGTGCTTAGTGTAATGATTCATTCTACAGTCGTTTTATAAGATAACCCCTGCTGAGATTACCTGCTGTTAGAATTGTAATGATACCCTTAAGCCCACTTCACAATGTGCAAACTTTTGTTTACAGAAATTGTGGTGTCCAAGTTTTAAATTTCATGAGTGCACCTACATGTTAACAAAAGTATAAAATGTAAATTAATATATCACGAACGCAAAGTAATATTAATAGCAAGAAATTTTGCAATAGTTTCGTTACCACGGTGGTTTGTTAAATTGTAATCAGAGGTTTGGGTTGTATTTGTAAGGAAATATAACGATATTATTAACGAACACCTATCATAGTTTATAAAGAAACCAAATTAAAAAAAATTTTTTAAATAATTCTTAGTATTATAGTACATGGAAAAAATTTCATCATATTCAGCAGAAATAAAAATTACTATTATTTTATTATTAATTAAATAAACATTCAAGGTCTTATGTTTTACAGTGCCATTTTGAGAGACTAATTACTTTGTTTTACGAACTTTATTGTTATAGACTACATAAGTGGGTTGTAAATTAATAACGACTTAAAAATAATGAGTTTTTCTCGCATTGTTTTGCAAACCCTTTAAATATTGCTTAAAACTACTTATTAAACTCCCTTCAAATATACAGAATGATTCCACACAAAGTACGGTTAATTAAAAACAGTTTCTATTAAATTAAGTCTATTTATTTACCCCATACATGTATACTTTGCTCTCAAGACGTTCCGCTCTTAACTATTTCGGCTCCAAGTTTTGCCCAAATTTAAAAAATAATGATTACTGATTAATACGAAGTATTACAAAATATTTTCTGTTAATTAATAATTATGAAAGTCTTTTATATTTTTGCGATAAGAGGCATTATGATATTACTTTTTCTATTGAATTAAAGCAATTTTATTAATAATAAAGTTTAATTGCTACATATTCTACGGTTCGTAAATAATAATAAATGACGTTTTAAAAAAACAGTATAAAAGAGAAAACGTCAATTATTTAACTTACTTGTGTAGCACAACAATATTGGTAAACGTGCACGTGCAACGTACACTTACACAAAATACACCACGCGCCAAATCAGAGGGCGCGCTCGAGTTATTTCTCCCGCATGATTCAACAGCCAGACGCGTTCTTATAACAAATCCGATCGTAAAAGATCAAAGACATCACCACGGAGCACCGACCGAACACGCGACGGCACCAGAGAAAAGCCACCGAGATGCCGACTACAAACGCCGAACAAACGCCACAACCGCAGGTAGTACAACTATCCATGGATCAGCTTAGCCAACTGATATGCAAGTTTCGGTCATCAGGCGAATCAACTAACGGGCTCGTTCTCAAAGTGCACGTCCAGATATCAAGGCGGTGAAGACGTTCATGCGTTCATTAACGCAGTCCAAATATACAAAGACTGCGAACAAATAAGTGAACAAAATGCACTAAAGGGCCTGCCAATGTTACTGGAAAAAGAAGCCGCTACCTGGTGGAATTGTGTTAAGGACGACATCACCACTTGGAACGAAGCAATGGAGCACCTCAAAAATCCTTTGGAACAACCAAGCCACCTCACCAATTACTACGAGATATCTTCTCAACAGAGCAAAAGCGATGTCATGCCCCACGGAAAGATTTATATGCGAAAAAAGAGCTCTTGGCAAAGCTTCCAGAAGACAGAAGGATGCCTGTACCGCTGCAGCTAGACACAATCTACAGCTTGCTGCACAGACGGGTGAAGAAGAAGCTGCCCAGATCACACTTCAACTCCTTCGAAACTCTCATCACCGAACTAAGAAAGTTTGAAGAAGAAGCCACCGTCCCAAGCAACCACAAACCAACTTCATCAGGGAAAAAGAAATGCAACTATTGCAAAAACCTTGGCCACACAGTAGATGAATGCAGGAAAAAGAAACGCCACGAGGAAACCAGCACACCCGCAACGATTACGGCGAGCACTTCACAACTCGCTTGCTTCGGGTGCAAAACCCCAGGTGTCATTCGCAGCCAGTGCTCCAAATGTAATGAGACACAGGCAGCCCTAGCAGAACTCACCTTCTACCTGGCTGAACGGAGAGAACTTCTACCCAAACATTTACAATTACGAAACTGCCCGATCATTAAAATCGACATCGGCGACACCACCGGAAGCGCTTTTATCGACACAGGTGCACGTCAGAGTATCGCGGGCCATACCTTGCACCAGCTGCTAAAACGTCAAGGAGCTCAATTCCAAGAGCACATGATAAATCTCATTCTAGCGGATGGACAGGATAGACCCCAAAAAATCCTTACCACAAAAGCTGAGATCAAGTTAAAAGGAAAATGCATTCCGACGGAGTTTATTATCTTGCCAACAGCGAAAAATAGAACTTTGCTCGGAGTAGATTTCATCGAAGATGCGGGTCTCATTCTTGACCTCCCCGGCGGAAGATGGTGCTTCAACCACCAACCCCAAGCCTGGTATACCTTCGATCACGAGGAGAGACGAGAACCCATCAAGTGGTCACTAAGACCAGCTCAACAAAGCCGACTGTACCACGGCATTACCACGAACACCGTCGCCTCCACCGACCCTAGGTCCAAGACCATCGTGATGAACGCACTCTTCGGATCAAGTGACGACAACGGCGAAACCGAAGACGATGAGGACGAGTACTCCTTCGAACGGCAATACTCCATGTTTGCCACCAGAGCAGAAAATATTCTGCCAGCCCTCCCACCGCCAAGTATTTTTCCCCACTCTCCAAGGCAAAAATTCCAAGAATGGACATCCAAATGGTCGACTGGGAAAATTTAAACCTACGCGAAAACGAGGGAAGACCTCGAAGACCAAGATCGAGAACGAATCCAAAAGCTCTTCGTACAATTTCAAGATGTGTTCTCACCGATAGAAGAAGCCACCCCATATGGGGAACATCGCATTGAAACCGGTGAACACCAACCTATAGCAACGCCTCCTTATCGGTTATCCGAACAAAAGAAAGCGGTGGTACGCAGAGAAATAGACAAGATGGTAAGCATGCAGATCATCGAGGAATGTGAATGTGGGCAGCTCCAGTAGATGGTGCCTAAACCGAACAATGAAGTGCGTATATGTGTGGACTATCGTAAACTAAACCAAGTGACCTTACCGGACCGATACCCGTTACCGAGAATGGATGACCTACTACATACGGCTCGAGCTTCAGTCATCTCAACTCTTGACCTCCAGTCCGGATATTGGCAAATAACGGTGCGTGAGTGTGACCGCGACAAGACCAAGACCCATTCGGACTATTCCGTTTCCGTAGAATGGCGTTCGGCCTTAGAAAGAATTTTTGCAATAGTTTCGTTACCACGGTGGTTTGTTAAATTGTAATCAGGAGGTTTGGGTTGTATTTGTAAGGAAATATAACGATATTATTAACGAACACCTATCATAGTTTATAAAGAAACCAAATTAAAAAAATATTTTAAATAATTCTTAGTATTATAGTACATGGAAAAATTTCATCATATTCAGCAGAAATAAAAAATTACTATTATTTTATTATTAATTAAATAAACATTCAAGGTCTTATGTTTTATAGTGCCATTTGAGAGACTAATTACTTTGTTTTACGAACTGTATTGTTATAGACTACATAAGTGGGTTGTAAATTAATAACGACTTTAACAAATTAATGAGTTTTTCTCGCATTGTTTTGCAATCCTTTTAATATTACTCAATAACTACTTCTATTAAACTCCCTTTAAATATACAGAATGATTCCACAAAGTACGGTTAATTAAAAACAGTTTATATTAAATTAAGTCTATTTATTTACCCTATACATGTATACTTTGCTCTCCAAGACGTTCCGCTCTTAACTGTTTCGGCTCCAAGTTTTGCTCAAAATGTTAAAAATAATTATTACTGATTAATACGAAGTATTACAAAAATATTTTCTGTTAATTAATAATTATAAAGTCTTTTATATTTTGCGATAAGAGGCATTTTGATATTATTTTTTCTATTGAATTAAAGCAATTTTATTAATAATAAAGTTTAATTGCTACATAATTCTACGGTTCGTAAATAATAATAAATGATGTTTCAAAAAAAACAGTATAAAAGAGAAAACGTCAATTATTTAACTTACTTGTCATTTATAGTTGACAAAATGAACTTCGCTCTCGTTCTACTGTTTGCATTTTTACAATTATTAATACTGTAAGTATTTCTTATTTTTTAAATAAAATAGATTTATTTAAGCCAATTGATGGTTATAGTTGTCACAAGACAAAGCAGCTGATGGCAATAGAAAAATAATATTACTACTATCACTGAGCAGCCCTTTAGTAATGGCACCGTAACAACGCCCGGTAAGAAACAAAATTATCATAACTTTATTATTTTTTTAAATTTTTATATAACAGTGGAAAACAAGCCGCCCCAACAAAATACCAATATTAATTCTGTAAGTATTCCTTATTTTTTAAATAAAATAGATTTATTTAAGCCAATCAATGGTTATAGTTGGCACAATACAAAGCAGCTGATGGTAATGGGAAAAATAATGTTACTACTATCACTGAGCGACCCTTTTCTAATGGCACCGTAACAACGCCCGGTAAGAAACAAAATTCTTATAACTTTATTTATTTTCTTTTAATTTCATATATAGCAGTGGAAAACAATCCGTCCCAACAAAATACCACAGCACAGAACATGCAGTAAAATGCCGAACGATTTTGAGTTTCCACCACTCTAAAACCGTACTGAAAAACAAAATTTTTGTTGAAATAAATTGCACGTTTATATTATTAACCATGTAAATTGCACAATAAATAACAAATCAAACACACAGGTACATTATTTCTAACCCCTTTGTCAGCAAAAGACACTAAAAGAAAGAATAAAAATGTTTATTGAAGCTTAAAAAGCTCGCACCGATTCCAAAAATCATGCGTTTCGTCACTCTACATAAGAAGAAATTATTCAATCTTTTTTCAGGCAAATATCGCATCATTATTTACCTAATTACATAAAAAAGAACACAATAAAAATAGATAAACAAGCGGATAAAGAACTGTCACAATTTTAACGGCAATTGTTACATGGCTACTTGATTTTTTATTAAAAACTTAGAATTTTTGAATGTTATTAGATTTTTGGTTTTAAAACCAATTATCTCGAATATTTCAAAATACAGTATCAGACTTTTTATAGTATTTGATCTTAGTATTTCATGCTCTTTCCAAATTCACTATAAAAAAATTCGAGTTCCATCATTTAATAAATTATCTCTTAGGTCATATCTCAACAACAAAAACTATCTTTAAGTGAAAATTACAGGCGTGTTTTCAATAATTCTTAGTTTTATAGCACCTGTAAATGTTTTATCAAATTTAGAAAAAATAAAATACGAGTACTTGATCTTATAGTCAGAAAGCAATTTAAAAGTGTAACGCAGCATCACGCAACACTGCAAACACGCAGGCAAGCACGGTTACACCCCCACGCTAGCACCCGCATCAACCCTATTTCACCCACGCGCAAACCAGAAAGCGGGCGCGATAACGCTCCCGCACGCTACTACAGCGAGTTGCGCTAATATACCAGCCCAAACAACCAGTAAAGGTATCCTACGATCAATACGGCAATATTAGCTAATAGGAGGTTCGAGGAGACCACCGCACCACAGGTGAAATCTAAGCCGTCCCAGCCAGGCCCAGCCACTAGAAAAAGTGCAACTTCTGCCGAAACATAGGGCATACCGCGGAAGAATGCCGCAAGCGGAAACGAGCTGAAGCAGCCCACAGCGAGAACGCACCCATCGCTTGCTTTGGTTGCCGTACTCCAGGAGTGATCAGAAGCCAGTGCCCAAAGTGCAACGAGGCAGCAGCGTCCATGGCCCAGCTGACCTTCTTCAGGGCTGAGGAACGGCCGCACCCCGCGCCGCTATCACAGATGAGAGCCTGCCCAATCATCCATTTACACATTGGAGATACCATGGGATGCGCATACCTGGACTCTGGAGCCAGACAGAGCATCGCGGGCCACACTTTATACGAGACACTGAGGAAGCAAGGAGCCAAACTGGAAGAGCGCCCGATCAATCTCATCCTGGCCGATGGGCAAGACCGACCCCAGACGGTCCTCACTACAAAGGCTGACATCCGGTTAAAGGGCAGAACAATCCCAACCGAATTCATCATCCTGCCGAACGCGCAGAACCGAACATTGCTTGGGGTAGACTTCATCGAAGACGCTGGGATAGTGATGGATATACGCCTTCGAAAAGGTGGTGGTACACGGACCAACCACAGCTGGCATTCCCCTTCGATACGGAGAACTCGCCTCAACAGGCGCAACCCTGGAAGCTGGTGCCTACCCAGACAAAGCCATTATACCATAACGTCAGTTACAACGCGGCAGCGCCGAACGACCCTCGGGCAAAGACCATAAGGATCAACGCCCTCTTCGGCCTAGACCAACCCGACGCTGACTACGAGGAGGATGAATACTCCTTCGAAAACCAGTATAGGACACTCGTCACCTCCAGCAAAGCCTCATGCCGACGGCTCGGGAGGCCAACCTTTTTCCACACTCGCCGAAAAAGAAGACAAGACGCGTTGAGATCCTAATGGTGGACGTTGACAATCTCAGACTACGCCAAGACGAGGGGGAGGCTCTGACGACACCTATCCAGGCCCAAATAGAGACCCTGCTGGCAGAATACAGAGACGTTTTTGGACCGAGCCAAGAACCCTCACCATACGGTGAACATCGCATAGAAACAGAGGAGGCACAACCGATTGCCACTCCTCCATACCGCCTTCCGGAACCAAAGAAGGCGATGCTAAAGAAGAAAATCGACTCAATGCTTCGGCTGCGGATAATCGAGGAATGCGACTCCCCATGGGCCGCCCCAGTAGTGATGGTGCCAAAAGAAACAAGTGAAGTGCGCGTGTGCATCGATTACCGAAAACTGAACAAAGTGACGACCCCTGACCGATACCCGTTGCCACGAATGGACGACCTGTTACACATGGCACGCGCCGCAGTGATCTCAACCCTAGATCTCCAGTCCGGCTACTGGCAGATTGCGGTTCGCGAGTGTGACAAAGACAAAACCGCGTTCATCACACCCTTCGGTCTGTTCCGGTTCCGCCGCATGGCATTCGGTCTGCGAAACGCGCCCGCATCCTTCCAACGGCTGATGGACCGTTTCCGATCCGGCATCCCCGAGGTGACACTACTAGCATACCTAGACGACCTCATCCTGTTGTCCAAAACCAGTGAGGATCACATCAAGGACCTACAAATAGTGTTAGAACATTTGCGACGATACCGGCTGCACGCCAGACGCTCCAAATGCACCTTTGGTTGCCACAAGGTCAAATATCTGGGACATTACATAACGCCTGATGGAATCCAGGTAGATCCAGAGAAGACACAAGCTATCACAGGCTTACCAGAGCCGCAAAACATCAAACAATTGATGTCCTACCTCCAAACCTGCTCGTGGTACCGCAGGTTCATTCCGAACTTTGCCGAAATCTCACGACCCTTGTCACGCTTACTCAAGAAAAACACCACATGGGCCTGGGGAGAAGAACAGTCCTCAGCGTTCAAACACTTGAAAACCCTGCTGACATCGGCTCCGATCCTGAGGCAAGTCGACACCAACGCACCGTTCACACTACGCACGGATGCGAGTAACTACGTCCTCGGAGCAGTACTGTGCCAAGGCGATGGCACAGATGAAAGGCCTATCGAATATGCCAGCCGACTACTGCTACCAGCCGAGAGAAATTACTCAACCACTGAGCGAGAAGCACTGGATACCTAGAAGGCAACCTCGTGGCTATCATGACCGACCACCAGCCACTGAAGTGGTTATTAGCGGTCAAATCACCAACAGGACGACTAGCCAGATGGGCCCTCATCCTACAAACGTATGACATTACCTACAAGTATACACCAGGAAAAGTCAACGTCGTAGCGGACGCACTGTCACGCCCCCTGTCCTCACCCTCAGGACAACGAATGTACGGCGTGCATGGTCTCCGTAGACATCCCGACAAGGTCAAGCGCCGACATAAGGCAAGAACAACTACGTGATCCAGAAATAAGGAAGATAATCGAATGCTTCGAGACCCCAGACTCGGCCCCCGTAGACTACACACGATGGACCGACAGAGGCTACCTAATGGCAACTGGGATCTTATATCGATACGCACCAGAGTCTGAAAGCGAAGAAGCACAACAGGTCGTCCCAACGCACGAACGCGAAACTATTCTAAGAGAATACCATGACGCACCTACAGCAGGTCACTACGGTGAAGACAGAACCTTTCACCGCATATCCACCAGATACTACTGGGTGGGTATGAGAAAAGATATTTCAAACCACGTACGACACTGCATAGAGTGTCAAAGGTTCAAAGCAACCAACCAAAAACCAGACGCCGGCCCCGGCACAGAGATTCGAGACCCTAGCAATCGACCTGTTCGGCCCGCTCCCAGAGGCACCCGCTGGAGAACGATGGATATTGATCGCGGAAGACACCATGTCAAGATGGGTGGAGCTGTTCGCCATCCAGACGGCAAACGCCGAGACATGCGCCATCACCATGATCAACGAACTGTTCCTAAGATACGGAACCCCGAGACGTATCCGCAGTGATAATGGCACCCAATTCGTAAGCGGTGTAATGCAACACGTGACACACTGCCTGAATGTACACCAAAGCCTCACGCCAGTGTACCACCCGCAGGCAAACCCAGTGGAACGAAAAAACAGAGATTTGAAACCACAACTAGCCATCCTCGTGCAACGATCCCATGACAACTGGCCAGACAAACTACCAGCCATTAGATTCGCGCTGAACACCACACGCTGTCAAAGCACCGGGTTCACAGCAGCATTCCTAACATTTGGAAGGGAACTCCGTACCACAGATGACGTCATCCGAGACCAGAGGGCGATCATTGAAAACGACACATTCGTCCCCACGATCACGCCCTACCTCCTAAGGATGACAGACACCCTGCGGCAGGCACGAGAAAATAACGAAAAAACGCAAGACAAAGCAAAAGTGTCTAAAGATAAGGGACGCCGAGATGCACCCTCATTTCAACCAGGCGAACTGGTATGGGTAAACACACACCCATTGAGCAACGCAGCGAAGAAGATGACAGCAAAATTCTTACCACGTCGAGATGGACCATATCGCATCCTGACCCAAACTTCGCCCACCACATACGAGGTAGCCTCCAGCGAGAAGCCAACAGAACCTCTAGGGAAGTACCACACCTCAGCACTCACTCCGTACATAGGTAGAGAAGAGGACGCCCCAGAAGCAACCCTGCCCTTACGAAAGAGAGGAAGACCACCCAAGAACCTAAAGATCCTGAACCCTACGTCGGGACGCCTATCAGGTTCAGAGGGGAGTCTGTAACGCAGCATCACGCAACACTGCAAACACGCAGGCAAGCACGGTTACACCCCACGCTAGCACCCGCATCAACCCTATTTCACCCACGCGCAAACCAGAGGGCGGGCGCGATAACGCTCCCGCACGTTGCTACAGCGAGTTGCGCTAATATACCAGCCCAAACAACCAGTATAGGTATCCTACGATCAATACGGCAATATTAGCTAATAGGAAAGCATCTCCTGGGGATCATCCTACAGCTACTTTTATATTCGTGAATAGGAATTTGTGTGTTAAGTGCATACGATATTTATATAATTTTTATATATTGAAGTGTCGTTGATTAAAGCCTTAAAACCGCTTTTATCTTGTGATTATTGTTATCACCACCACCTGGACACTTCCCCAACAAAAGTTATTTAGTCATTACAAGAGACAAATTGGTAAGTTGCTAAAAGGTCTTATAATAATAACAAATTAGCTAAAATTACTACCTTGAATAAAAAGAAATGCAAATGTTATCATTGCTATTTAGCAATATCATTGGCAATATACATGGTCTTAAAGTTGGTCCATAAAATAAGTAAATATAAAAGCCGAATATAATATTTTTCTGATTCAAAAAGATATGAACACCCATCCAAATAAACAATTGAGGTTAGGAAAGCACAAAATACCCGCCATCGATGGTTAACATACAAACAAAAAGAATGGACGCATTAAACTAATGGTTGATATAGAAACATAGACGCCATAAAAATAACAATACTACTATAACGCCACAAATAATGCTAATTAGCATTGAAAACAGCTAAATGACATTGATCCTGTAGTACAACGGATGTCATTAAGAATATTAAAATAATAAACTGTTTTTATTTATAAACACATACATAGCTTGTTAATTATTACTGTTTTTGGTTTTTTATCGATTTACTATAAAATTAATAGAATATAGAAATATTTGAAAAATTAATATTTTTTGAAAATAATTAAATTAACAAATTAAAAAGTGTATAAGATAAGGGGTGTAGGATTAAGCATTACTTCTAAAAACTAGATGGAAATTTTTTTCGCGGATGAATTTAAGTCACACTTTTGTAAAATAGGAATATTTTCATTCCTATAACGACTGTCATGGAGTAATTAAAATTTTATTTTATAGTAGGTAAACATTTAGCTATTTAGACTCACATATACAATTAAGCAAAATTAAGATATATTTTTGTAAAAAAAACTATTTAGTAAATATACATTACGATTTAGAATTTAAAGAACACTTTGTCATCCGCATAATTAATTAGCATGAATGTACTAAATAGTCACCAATGCAACTCAATTACTATTAAATCTATATAGTAATTATAATTACTAAATACATTTTCTGGCCATATAGCAACTCTATAAACAAAATTGTATAAGTTACTATTTAGTCATTGAAATATTTAATTGGTAATTTTGATTAAATAGCTTAAAAACTGGCTAAATTGCTTAGTCATTTTAGTGACCAATTCCATTCGCCAAACCGCGAAAAATACTCACTTTTAGTTGCACATTTTGATCAATTTTGTGCTATTTTTGTAAAAAGTAAAAATGACTATTTAGTTCCCAAATTTAGTAATTATATGCGAATATACAGGGTGGGGCACTACTAACGAATTATTCTATAGCATTAAAACAATAAACAATGTTAGAAATTTTAAAGCATACATATGTCAAGATTATTTAACCCATATTTTAAAATATTTTGGATTGTACAGGGTGCTTTAGAAACACGTACCATATCAAAATTGGATTATTTTAAATAGATCACCCTGTATTTTTTCTATTTTGAATTGTCCTTTAACATGGATCTATACCTACTTACTTCCGTTTCTGAGATAAATCAATTTTACCTGATTTGCAAACCCTCCAAAAAGTGCAATAACGTCAAGATAAATAAGAGCAAGCAACTGTGGTTTACACCACCTTACTAAGAGTCTTTAATATCTTTTTGCAATATTCACTATTATGTTATGATGTACAGGGTGTTTTTAATACTACCGCATAACACTAACTACTTAAAACTTAAATAACTTGCTTAACTTAATTGGAACACCATACATTTCTTTAGCCTGTTGAAAGCTGGAACTAATTACCTTTTTAGTCTGTATTAGGTTACCAACCCCTAACTGTGATAGTTTTTGAGAAATTTTAAAATTTGATAGTTTAACAATTTACAATGTACTGGTGTCTAAGTTACCTGTAAAATATTCGCAATATCGACATTATCTTGCAACTTTCAGTTTTAAATATTTACCTTAAAATATTTTTTTTTCAGAAAAATAAACAGAAATGTGCTTATGACTAGTATCCCGGGCACTAAGAGTTACGCACACCGGTCACAATTTACTGATGTTTAACAACAGCAACCGTTATTTGGTACATCAAAATCGATCATACTGTAAACATCGACAAACTTTAACCTGTTAACTAAGAATGTAATACAAATTGCTCTAATAGTAGTATGATAATTTCAAAAACCATTATTTTTAAATCTTTTTAACAAAGTTACTAATGTTTACAGTGTCATCGATTTTTGCTGAAAGTAATAACGGTTGCTGTTGTTTGTGACAGGTGGGCGTGATTCGACTAACTCTTAGAACCCGGCATAAGTCTGAGCACATTTCTGTTATTTTGTTCTAAAAAGTATTTTTTAAAGTTAATATTTAAAGCTGGATTGGCCTATACATTAAAAATGTTTATTTTACTGATATCTCACAGGTAACTTAAATTCCAATAAATTGTAAATTGTTAAACTAGCAAATTATAAAATATTTCGAAAACTATCAGAGTTAGGGGTTGATAACCCTAATACCAATTGAAAGGTAACTAGTTTCTGATTCCAACAGACTACAGAAATACAGGGCGTTCTATTTAAGTTAAGCAAGTTATTTAAGTTTTAAGTCGTTAGCGTTATGCGATAGTATTTAAAACACTCTTTACATCATAACATAATAGTAAATATTGCAAAAGAGATGTTAAAGGTTCTTAGTAAAGTGATGTAAAAATTGCTTGTTCTTATTTATCTTGAAGTTATTGCATTTTTTTGGAAATTTATCTCAGAAACGGATGTAAGTTGGTATAGGAACATGTTAAAGAACGTACATTATTTTTATCCTACTATTCAAAAATAGAAAAAAATACAGGGTATTCCATTTAAAATAACCCAACTTTGATATGGTATGTGTTTTTGGAGCAACCTGTACAATCCAAAATATTTTAAAATGTGATTTCAAATAATTTCGATATATAGGGTGGGAATTAGTGCGTCGAAGAACGATATATCGGTTATTTAAGAAGATATCAAAAAGTTGTTAACAAAAATTATAGGCCGCTTCAAACTTCACATTTTAAAATTATTTTTGTATTTACAGGGTGTAACATATTCCCTAAGTAAAACCAACATACTTTTTTTTTTTAAATGAGACACCATATATATTATTTCAAATTTTGATGAAGCTCATATCCGCGGAGTAAAGACATTTAGATATAAAAAATTCTTTCAACAATCTTTTAAAATTGACTAAATGTTTACATGTTTTAATGTTTACTGGAAGTTTATTAAAAGCTATTAATTCTAGACTGTTTGGAGATTTATAAGTTTTGACGCATTTATTAAATGGAACATGAAAATTTTCTCTGCTGCGGGTGTCATGTTTATGTACATCCTTATTCAGAATAAAATTATTTCTGGTTTTGAAAACGATGTAGACACAGTTCGTATAGGTACATAGCTGGCAAAAATAAGTAAATTGAACTTGATAAAATTGGTTTTACAACTCTCAGTACTGGAAACTTTTCCTATGCAACGAATGATACGTTTTTGAGTTAAAAAACTCCAGCAGAAGATGTGGACCCACCCAAAACAAATACCATACCGCATTCTTGACTCTACAAGAGCATAATATATATGGATTATCTGTTGCTGTGTTAGAACACTACTTAGATTTTATTAAATATGAAATCGTTCTTAATTTAGTAGCAAGATATTCACAATGGTGTTTCCAACTAAGAGTGTCATCAATGAATAATCCCTAAAATTTGACAGAATGTGATATAGGGACAGTTTCATTATCTACTTGCATTTCTATATCCGGGCAGTTATTATTCTGTCTATTGTGGAATCGCAAAGTAGTTTTACCGGTATTTAAAAAGATATCATGTGAACAGAACCATCTATGTAGTGTAATGAGTGAATTATTACTTTTCTTTGCAATTCAATATTGTCTTGACTAGTTATAATTAAAGACGTGTCGTCGGCATATGTTATGACATCTGCTGGTAAAATTTAATTTTTCCGAAAATATCCATTACAAAAGGATAAGTTAACCCAGATAAGTTAATTGAGGACAATAAAATGAAAAAAATTGTTGACAATAAACTATAGCAATAGCATCAGGACCAGACGATTTCTTATTTTTTAATTTTTATACACTACTTCAAATAACTCACATTCCGTGAAAGGACACACAAACTAAGAGGTTCTCTTAATGGTAAGGTATTTGGTTTATTATTAATTACATTTAAATTAGCACTAGAGTATGTTTGTTTAATATTTTCATAGCAGCGTTATTAAAATTATTGAACGCATTGCTGTCTATCATTTGGTTCATCTGATTAAAAAGCACCATTTAAGCCGAACGACAATATCAGTTTTTTGGTTTGAAACAGTTTTTTGTTAATTCTAAAACAACGTTCCCGCAGCCTTATTAATATTTTTAGAAACAACAATTTTTCGATTGATAATGCAAACTTTACATTATTTATTAGTGTTCTTATTATTAACGAACACCTAACATAGTTTACTAAAGGAACCAAATTAAAAAATATTTTAAAATAATTCTTAGTATTATAGTACTACATGGAAAAATTACATCATATTTATCAGAAATAAAAATTACTATTATTTTTATTATAACATTCAAGGTCTTATGTGTCTTATAGTTGCCATTTACAGAGCGCAAAAAATATATGATGTATTTTTTAATGTAACACTCTGTATATTATTATATTTTGAAAAGATACTTTTTTCTGATTTCAAAAAATATAATACGTTGTCTTTATAATGAGCCGTTATTGAGTTATTAATTGTAGAATATCACAGTTACATATGAAACCACCGGTAGGACATCAAGGGTAAGTTTGGATTTCCAGCCAACTGTTCTACTATAAACAATTTTGGTGATTAAAAGTAATAAAACGTCAATTTACAAACGCAACATTTGTCATTTACACGGCTTACTTTGACAATATTAACGATTCCGTTTTAAGTAACTGTGATATTCTACGATGAATAACTTAATAACGGCTTAATATAAAGACAACATATATTATTTTTTGAAATCAGAAAAAAATATTTCTTCCAAAAATATAATAATATACAGGGTTTTACATTAAAAAATACATCATATTTTTGTTGCGCCCTGTAAACAGCCAGTAACTGAACTATTGATGACTTTTTAAGAAAATTCAGTTAGAACCGTACAACTTTCATGTACAATTTTTTCTACAAGCAATAATAACGATAATTAGGGGTGGGTAATTTATAATGAATAACCCTGTACAGTTACTGTTTTCACTAATATTAAAGTTTCTGTCTGGTAATGTTTCGTTTGTATCTTCATGGAGCTTTTTTGTCAAAGTATGTACAAGGTGACTTAGTTACAAGTGCCGAAACAAGCTTAAGTTCTAAATGGAACACCCCGTATATTTTTGCATATTTGGATTCCTTCGAAAATACTAGTTGTATAATATTTATTAGATACATTCAACAATTGTTGGTCGTTATTGAAATGTTTAATTCGGTTTTTCAAATTGCTTCACGATGTACTTCTCTTTCTTTCTTAAACGTTAATTTTTTCTCTACAAAATATCGTTTTTTAAATTTTCCATCAAAATTATTAAGTTGCGACGCTGTTAGATGTTTATTTTATTTTTGAGTGAAATATTTTATGTCACCGTACACTTTCGCCGCCCTATGTTTCTATATGTTTTCCACATGCATATAAATTTTACTAACATCAGTGACTTGTATTATTTACATGTTTATAGTGACCTAATAATAAACAAAAGTTCAAGCGTCAAACCATAGGAACGATATTATTCCATGGCCATGGACAGTAGTATCGCTACATAAAAGATTTTCTTTTTCCATGATCAAAATTGGGGCTGAAACAAGTCGAAAGCCTGAAGTGTGGGCATCCTTTTGCGGTCGCCCTCCCTCTTGGCTTTCAAGTTACGGCCATCCCAACTTGACCCCCCTCCGCCACCCATTTTTGGATTTTCTTGTCTTTTGAAGGATTTCACTTTCTTCTGCTTCGAAGTTGTTTCCTTGACTGCAATAATAAGAAACAGTATGTCTAGTGCTCAACAACCTGTCAAGATACCTTGTCCAAAGAGGGTGAAGTTATACAGGAGCTAATTGAATACCTAACGGATTTCAAAGCATCAGTTCCAGTATTGAAAAGAATCCCAAAGTCAGCAAGGAAACTTGCAGCTCATACCTTGTCCTCCCTTATTGAAAAATATGTTTCCGTCAATGACGTTTGTGCCTGGAGGGAGCTACTGTTATTCCCTTATTATTCACTCCGCGTGCCAATTAAGAAGCAAAAGAAAGGTCTAGAAACAACTGTCAAGTTCAACTTATCAAACCCCTCACACCCTCCAATTTCAAACTCTAAAAAGAAGCATTCACGTAACTTTTAGTTAGCCAAAGTAGATGACGGTGATGTCAAAGGAGCAATTACATTGCTTTCAACCAGTGATTCTATCGCCCCGTACAACAAAGACACCTTAGCTTCACTACAGTCAAAACATCCCAAACCATCAAGGGATCTTGAAATACCACCTTTGATGCTTCAATTGTTCCGATTGCTTTCGAGATGAATATGGTTCAACACGCAATTTTCAGTTTTCTGTGTGGCTCCGCAGGTGGAACGGATAGTCTTCGGCCTCAGCATTTGAAAAACCTCATCTCACAAAACTCAACTGTAGAAAGAAGCAAATTGCTCTAATGGGTCACAATACTCGTTAACCTAATCCTGTCTGAGAGAGTAAACCCCTTTATCCAGCCTATTCTTTTCGGAGCGTCACTCACAGCTTTAACGAAAAAGATGGGGAATACGATCTATTGCTGTCGGAATGGTTTATCGCCGCCTTGCAGCAAAATTAGCTTATAACTCAGCCAGGGAAGAAGTCGGAAATCACCTTCGACCAATTTAGTTAGAATTTGGCACCAAAGGAAGGTGTGAGGCTATTGTCTATGCCGCGAGAACCTACATTCAAAATACTACTAATACCAACAAAGTTGTTTTAAAAATCGACTTTAAAAACGCGTTTAACTCAATCGAAAGGGATAATATGCTCTTGGAGGCTTTATCAACTTGTTCTAAGCTGCCCCCCTCCCTCTTTTCCATCAATGCTACAGCTTGGAGTTCATCTTATTCTATGAGATAGACAAAATATCATCAGCAGTAGGAGCCCAGCAAGGGGATCCAAGTGGACAACTTCTTTTTTGTCTGGCTATTTACAACCTAATTAAGGAATTAACCTCAGAGTTCAACGCGTGGTACCTCGACGACTTATCTTCAAGAATCAAAGATTTGAACTTTCACACGGCCTATTTTCTACTAAAATGTGCTATTGGAATCCCAAAATTAAATTATCTCCTTCGAACAACTTCACTCATTAATTTTCAACATCTTATTGACAAATTAGATCAAGAGTTTTACCAAACCATATAATAACAAATCTACAAATCTCTGAACAACATTTGCAGATTGCTGCTTTGCCTGTGAAACATTGTGGTCTAGGAATTCGAAAAAATACAGGACATACATCTCCTTGCCTTCCTCTCATCTACCATTTTAGTTTTGGATTTAGTTCAATCACTTATTCTAACGTCCAACAACGAGTCTCCGATTGCTGGGGTCAATGGGGCACTAAAAGCATGGGACGAATTAGAAAATCTGACGCCTGTTGATGCAACCTCTCAAAAATCATGGGACTTACAAAACATTACTCGTCCCCTTTCCACGGTTGCACCTACTTCTGATATCAACAGAGCTCGATGGAAAGCGATAAAACTGCCGGAGTCTGGTGCGTGGTTAGATGCAATATCTAATTCCAAAGTAGGTACCCTCTTGGATAATACAACCTTCCAAATTGCCACCGCTTTACGTCTGGGATGTAATATACGCCGCCCTCACCTTTGCAAATGTGGAAAACGATAGGATCTCATGGTCTTTCTTGTCCCCTCAATGCCTGTCGCATTCCGAGACATTCAGACTCAATCATTCATAAAGCCCTTAGTTCTGCTCACGTTTCCCTCTGTTTTAGAATAATAGAAAACGAGCAAATGGAATGTCTGGAACGTATCAGTCTGGCTATCCAAAGAGGAAACGCAGCAACTTTAAAGCAGCAACCTTAAAACCCTATCTTAATAAACCTTCTTGAACGAAATCTATCTCCTTTAGTTTATTTATTTTTACAGTGTTTTATAATTTATTACAAACTATTTCTTTATGTTCCCGCATCAGTGCTGTTTAATTATAAAATTAAAATAGTATTGCATTGTAAGTGGTTGTGTCAATATCTTCTTTAACGGTTAAAAAATCTTATAAAAAATAATTTCCAAAATCAAATGCTTCCCAAAATTAAGTTTTCCAATATCAAATGTACTTAAGTTAGGAACTGGTTTTTTAACAGAAACGGCATTTTAGCGATCTAAACTTTTTTTGACGGAATAGTGTAAAACACAAAATTGACGCGAGTTTGTAATGGCCAAAATGTCATTGAATATGAAAAACATCCTCAAAAGAGCGAAAAGAGTAAACATTTTAAAAACGATGTTTTTCAAGTTGTTTTGCATTAGAACCGTAGGAGTTATTTAAATTTTAAAAAGACATTTACGATCGGAAAAGACCGATGTCTTTCGTTAAGGACTTTTTCGCCTAAAATGCAAAATTATAGTTCAAAAGGCGATTCGTTTATTACATACGATTTTTTGGTCTACTTCTAAACTAAAACTATAATTTTGCAATTTGAAATAGGTTCTACACCTGACGAATCCATGTGGTTTCATATTCTTCATTTTGAATGTTTCGTGTTGTTTGGTTGAAAGGCGTCGTTGTCAACAAAAATCATTTACTAAGTTCTATTTTAAAAATAAATATGAATACTTCCCTCTTACATATTAACTTCACTTTCTAGGGTAAGTTCAATTACGCTTTCCTGATCAACAACTAAATTTTGTAAAATACATTTTTTTAAATTTATTTAAACACTTATTTAAGGTATCTAGAGCATTTACAATAATAACAATAAACCTTATCAATGGAGAATTTATATAAATCTCTCGTTGTGGTTTATTTAGAGTTATTATTTTTGGAATGTTTCAACCCATAAATTTAACCCTACCTACGATGAATTTATATAAATCCCTTGTTGTGATTTATTTGTTATTAAAAGTAGTATTTCTTAAGACTTTATTAATTATATAATGTATTAAGGGTTTTTTTTAAATCAAATATTTATGATCGGTTTCTACTTTAAATTCTACGCCGTATATAATTATGAAATTTTGTGCAACCATAAACAATAGCAAGCATCCCTTTCTCGATTTGAGAATATTGTTTTCAGTTTCGGTTAGTGATTTACTTGCGTACGCACAAGGTAAATTATTTCCCATCAACACTACACCAATAGCATCTTTAGATGCATCTACTGATAACACAGATGGCTTGTTTATATCAAAATATTGTAACACAGGTGCTGTCGTTATAATTTGTTTAATCTTTTGAAATGCGTTTTCTTGATTTGAATTCCAATTAAACAAGATATCTTTTTTAACAACTCACGTAACGGATTAGTTAAATTGTACAAATTTTGATATATAAGTCACCATACCTAAAAATTGTTGTAAATTATGGTGGCCGTTAATATGGACATGTTCAAATCGAATTCATTCCTTAATGTTTTCGGCACATAGTAGGTCGCTAAAAATTCCAAAAACCGTATAAATGTCTCATACAGATGCGCAAGTAACTGAAAAAAAATTATGGTTTGTTGGATTGCGCAGAATTGCTGTACATTCTGGTCTGAACAGGGTCCAAAATGACAAAACAATGAAAAAATGTCATTTAACAGGTTTTAATCGCTTTGGTTTCATTTTTTAGGTTATTTAGAATTTTTCAAATCTACATCGTGTTGTCGATCAAGTAGGGCTCCGTATTATCGGGCGTCGGTATAATTCAGGTCATCAATTGGGTCTGCTCAAAGCCAATTCTAGCCTCAAAATTGACAAAAACCAGTAGTGAAATGTGTGCAAAATTCTTGTAATTGACATAAAACCATTAAGTTCACCATTATTGTTTTTAGACGGGCATTATCATGAACGAATCATTCAATCTGCCTTTGTTATGACAGAACATTTTTTTTTGAACTTCTATAACTGAGTCAAGTATTTCTGGGGTTCGTTTCAGCACGTGCATTAAAAATTGCGTCACCCTGGAGCTGATCACTACGCTTGTTAGATGAGCAAAGCGATTTATTCTTTGAACATATATTTATTTAGAGAGCAATTCAAACTAACTTCCAAAGACGAAACGGCATTGGCTGACGTATGCATCTTCATTTTGAAGATATACTTGGAAGCATAATTCACTGTTCCTTTAGCCGTAAGAGCTCCCTATCATGATTTAGAATTTGTGAAGAAGCTCCATGAGTTTGCATCGATTGATGGCGTAATTTCTCAGGTGACACTGAAAAGATTATCACTTATGGTACTTGAGCCCAGAAGCAGCAGCTTTGGCATTTTTAATGACACATTATAAGATGAGATAAATAGAAGGATGGTTTTGGAGTTGAATGCTGATGTAGATGACATTGATGACAGTTGCCCCAAACGCTTTCTGAGTAATTCAAAAGACATTCGCGCGATTTAAACAAAAGAGATGAATCACTTCATAACACCGCAATCTTTGCAATTTTTCGAACGATTTGAAATGAGGACAAGTTTTCTCGATGTTGACCTGTCACGGTGAAATCAGGATGAGAATTTTCAACATGGTCTAAATATAATAAGAAAATTAAAAGTCGTTAATGATTGTGCGAAAGAGCAGTGTGTGTGAAAATATAATAATATTCTGACAAGGAATGAAGACCAGAAGCAATTCATACAGCAAATTGTTAGTGAATATCGGAAACAATTTCCTGATTCGAAAAAATCTACTGCTATGAAACAATTTGAAAAAAATCTGGTAGTTTTGGAATTGAAGTTTCAAAAGTTTGTAAAATTTGAAATTCTCTTGAAATTTAGTAAATTTCAAAATTATTAAAATTTCCAAAATGAGAAAATTTTTTGAACATTTCAAAATTTGCAAAAATTTCAACATTCCAAATTTAGTAAATTTTGAAAAATTCAGTTCTTGGTAGAGTCATCTCTCAATTGGACTCACTTCGATTTACCCCAATTTAGACTTGAAAACTATTGCGCATAACAAGTGAAATCCATACAATATTGTATTCATATTAAACTTCAGACAACATTGTAGTAAATAATAAAGAAAATACAAACAAAGCCATTTAAACCTGTAAAATTACGATTTGTCGATGTTTTGACATTTTCAACCCTCTTCATACCAGAATATACAGAGCAATTCTGCGCAGTCCAACAGATCTCAATTTTTTTTATATTTGCATATCTGTATGGAACATTTCTAAGGGTTTTTGAATTTTCGGCGACCTATTATGTGCCGAAAATATTAAGCATAAACAAAGTAGGAAAAACCAATGTGTAATCAATGCGAAAATGTAAACCACCAGAGGCACTCGTTCTAATTAAGATAGAGATTCATTGACAAATTTCAAATTTTTCCTATCGAATGAGGGGTCGGAATGCATTTGATTCGAACATGTCCATATTAACGGTCACCCTATTGTACATCGTTTACATTTTTGGTCGTGGCGTAATTTTTGTTTCATCTGGTTACGTTAATAAATGACCCACGTATTTAATTTTTGTTAATCGAAATTTACATTTATTTTTATTAAATCTTACATTATTTTCTCGCGCTCTATTTAGAACTTCAATTAATTTTTTATCGTGTTCTTCTTTAGTTTTTCCGTAAACAAGGATGTCATCAATGTAAACATCAACACCATCCATGTCAAAAATTTCTTTAAACCGAGCCTGAAAAACTTCAGGTGCAGATTTAATACCATAAGGCATTCTGAGGAAACGGAATCGTCCAAATGCGGAGTACCAAATGTACAAAATTTTGAACTATTTTCATCTAAAAGAATTTGCCAAAAACCATTGCTAGCGTCTAATAAAAATAATACTTTGCGTCTTTTTAATTTTGCCGTAATGTCAGCTAATGTTGGTAACTGAAAATGCTCTGGTCAAATAACTTTATTTAAATCTTGAGGATCTAGACATATGCGCAAAGATTTATCAGGTTTTTGTACAATCACCAAAGGATTTACCCAATCAGTCGGTGCTTTACCTTTAACAATTATTTTTTGTTTAATTAATTCGTTTAAAGTTTTTTCTAATTTATCTTTAACTTTCATGGGAACCGTCCTGGCTGGATGAACCACTGGTGATGCACTTTCTTTAATCTTAATACGATATGTTATACCTTTTAGGCAACCTATCCCTTTAAATAGATCTTTAAAATTATTTTTTTATTTCGCGTCGTTTACAAAGCTATAACCGCACTCAAAGCGGTGCGTTAATAGAAATTCGAGTGCGTTTATAGCGCTGGTGTACTTATATTTTTTAATGTTGGTAACACTAACACTGAATGTCAGAAATCTACGTACAGTTTACCTAACCTTGATTTTTCTTGGTCGATTATTTATTAATAAATACAAGTAAACAAACAAAACGATTTACTTTAATTATGTGACGAAAATGTACAATTATTATAAATATTAATAGTTACATTGGAGTTTTGCTGAGGATTAATGTTAACACCGGCACCAGGTAAAAGATTATGGGTCGATACGATATTGTGCTGAGAATTATTTATATTAGGAGCTGTGTGACAGTCGCTGGAAGCCGAGGAACATCCGGGCAAGTTAATATTGGTGGGCTCCGATGAAAGCATTTGAGAATGCGGAATAATGTTAAATCCGGGACCAGGTAAAAAATTATGACTTGTTACGATATTTTGTTGAAAACTATTAGTAGGAGTGGTGTGACAATCGGTGGAAGCAGAGGAGGAACATCCAGGCAGGTTACTATTGGTGGGCTCTGATGAAAGCATTTGAGAAACTTGAAGTTTGTTTTTCAAAGACGCGTCAATATAACTTTCTGCAACCCCAGAGGATTTCCATCCCCCGTGACGCTTAATTGTTAGTAAATCAACCCCCCCGATCTGCCAAGTGTGTGGCACTGGTTCTCCTAAAACAGTGCCCAGTGAAAAGTTCAGGGTTGGGCAATTTCAAGTATTTGGCGATATCCTTTGAAACTCTTCCCATGATGTTAATTCCAATTGGGCTGTTCACAGGGTGGGATGCTTTTATTTCACTTGAATGAACTTATGGCAACCCAATTATAAGAAATGCTTAGGTGTTTAAACGCAATATCGTTAATTTCTGGTGGAATTTTAAATACTGTATAAATTTACATTCAAAGTTCCATAATCTGACAGTTTGTATTGCCAACCTCAAAATTAAAAAATATCGACATGAATTTTTATTTCAAAAATATATTTTATTTATTTTGTAAAAGAGGCGCAAAATAGAAAAAATATTGTATGATACTCGTTTATAAGGCATTTTGTTGCACTTACCCGTGCGTGCGCCAAAATGCTTCTTATAAAACTCGTATCATAATATACTATTTTCTATTTTGGGTCGCTTACAGAGCTATAAAAGCACCCAAATGAGTTCTTTTATAGAAATTGGAGTTTTTATAGAAATAGAACAATTTTTATTCCGAACGGTGGTAACCCTGATAACGTCCAAGCTGACATTATGTTCCGTGGGCATTAATTTAAATCGTAATTTAAATCGTAATTAATGTTTAGTAGATTTATTTATCTACTTATTTTTGTTTCCACCCATTTTTTTAAATGAAACATATGATAAATGTACTAATTAAACTTAAACTAGTATTTAAACCAAAGTTTATTAAAAATATTGCCACCCTAGCAATTACACTTAAAATTCCCTAAATTTAAAAATTCGCAAAATTTTATTTTAAAATCAATCTGAAAAGCCCAAAACTAGAAAAAATAGTATAAAGAATTCGTTTCAGAAGGCATTTTAGCGACTCTTACTCGTCTTATAAAATGCGTTTTCTGAAACTAGTTCTTTAATGTACTATTCTATTAAGGTAAATATAACAATTTCATCAACAAAATTTTCATTTTGATTTCTATGAACAATTTTTAAATCTTTGCTAGTTTTTAAACTTAACAAAGATTTGTAATTACCTTCAACTATATAAAAATCACTGTAAGTTGCATGATTTTTAAAAGAACATTTTAAATTAATTTTACCCAAAACTTGAATTAAGTTATGAGGATATGCATACAACTTAGAGTAAGATCACTTATATCTAACCCAATTTTATTTACAATGTTTAGAGGTACATTTATAATACACTTCACTATTTTCAATTGAATTGATTATACTACCCACAAATACAGTATCTTCATTTTCACTATTGCGAACTAACTCGTTCACGTTAGATTTGTAACACATTTTACTAAAGTGATTATAACAGGCACACTTACTACATATTTTACCATATGCTGGACAAGAGTTTTTTTTATGAGACAATCCACATCGACCGCAACCGTTTGTTTTTCGAAACATGCCTCGTCGATTGCCATACGACTTCGTTATCGATGGTATAGTTTGTTTAAATTGTTGCTTATCTGCACGTTTTTGATTCTTTTTATATAAAGATTGTACATGGTCTTCTTTGGAACTTGGACCCATTGCTGATGATTGTTGTTGCGATTCTTCAACTGCTATACACAACGTCACTGCCTTATCTAATGTCAAGGTATCGTCTTCTAACAATTGCTGACGTAGTTTATCATTCAAAACGCCACATTTGATAAGACTTTCTTTTAATTCGCCAAACTCGCACGAGTTTGCTTTGTTTTTCAAATCAATTATAAAGGTTTCTAAGGATTCACCCTCTAACTGTTTGCGCGTAAAAATTTATATCTCTCAAATGAGAGTTTTTTTCGAAAAAAGTGGTTTTCAAATTTCTTTAATAAAGTTTCCAAATTACTTTTATCTGTTGCTGCAGTTGTAAAAGTGTTGTAAATTCGCACCCCATCGTCTCCAATATAATGCAGAAGTTGAGCACATTGGGTAGTTCCACTTTTCTTGTTTATTTTGGTAGCTTCCAAATAATTCATGAACTTTTGCTTCCAAAAACTCCAATTTTCCGATAAATTCCCATTCATAACCATCGGGGCTATACCTCTATAATCGCCCATTTTTAAACTCATTTTTCAAAAACCGACCGATTTATCAAAACTGACTGACTGCGCTAAGTGTATGAAGAGTTCGAGTTCTAGTTTGATACTGGTTTATTACTATATATTTGTACATAAGCGCGAACGTGCATTTATATATGTTACAAAAGTTTCATCATATTTAGCAGAAATAAAAAATTACTATTATTATTATTATTAAAATAAATATTCGAGGTCTTATGTTTCAAAAGTGTTATTTTGAAAGACTAATTACTTTCTTTTACGACCTGTATTGTTATAGACCATTTAAACACATATTTAAGTAGGTTGTAAATTAATAACGACTTTAACAAAATAATAAGTTTTTCTCGAATTGTTTTGCAAACTTTTTAATATTACTTAATAACTACTCAATTTTCTATAAAAGAACTCATTTGGGTGCTTTTATAGCTTTCTAAGCTACCCAAAATAGAAAAATAGTATATTAAAGAACTAGTTTCAGAAGACGCATTTTATAAGACGAGTACAGTACGAGTCGCTAAAATGCCTTCTAAAACGAATTCTTTATACTATTTTTTTCTATTTTGGGCTTTTCAGATTGATTTTAAAATAAAATTTTGCGAGTTTTTAAATTTAGGGAATTTTGAAGTGTAATTGCTAAGGTGGCAATATTTACATTAAACTTTGGTTTGTATGCTAGTTTAAGTTTAATTAATACATTTATCATATGTTTCCTTAAAAAAATGAGTGGAAATAAAAATAAGTAGATAAATAAATCTACTGAACATTAATTACGATTTAAATTAATGCACACCGAAGGTAATGACATCTAGGACGTTATCAGTGTTACCACCGTTCGGAATAAAAATTGTTCTATTTCTATAAAAGAACTCGAATTTCTATAAAAGAACTCATTTGGGTGCTTTTATAGCTCTGTAAGCGACCCAAAATAGAAAAAAATCTTTAAATGACGAATATGTTTTAGACTGTTCTGGTGTATATGATGTTGATGATGACATCAATAAAGAGGAATATTGTGCTCAAATTGTGCCAGAGAAAAGATTTGCATTAATTTTGAATTTAACATAGAAAACGAATATGTAGTAGCGGATTTAGCATTTGAGAGGCCCTAGGCGCAATTCAATTTTGAGACCCCCTTTAAATAGTTTTACAACATTTACACCTTACAACTAACTACCTTACTACCTACTACCTTACAAGTTATTTCTTTATTGTAAGAAACACCTTAATCAATATAATTATAATAGTACATTAAATATTCACAATATATTGGAATGAAAAATATTAAGTTTGTACTAAATCGGAACTATTCCCGCTTTTGCTGTAGCAAATTTATCGATTAGACTTTTATAATTTAAAGACATAAGTACATCACGTTCTATAAACAATATAGACAATTTTATATGTCAATAGGTTAGTAACTTTTTCTTCTTTGACGAATGCAATAAAATGGTTAAGTTTCATCTTTAAAATTTTTAATATCAATATCATTTTGACATTTTGCGCATATGTTTTTCACACAATTATTAAATTAAACTTTTAAAATTAAAAAATATTTTAAAATCTTTTAGAACGTCATCGTAAATGAACAAATAACGTTATGTACATTTAAAAAAATATTCTTTTTGCATTAAAAGGTGTTTTATTTAAAGATGTTTCACCACACTGCAATTTTCTTTTTTTTATTCTTGTCTTCTGGTATAGTTCGGTTTTCCGTCAACAATTTGGCAGCGTACTCAAAATTTTCAATGTTGTTCCTGACATTTATAATAAAAATTGGAAGTGATTTTTAGCAGATTTGTTCATAACAATAAATTGTACTGGGTGTCTTGCAAAGATTTGCTTGTACTGTTATCATTTCTAGGAATTTATCCCAAAAAACCGATAATAATGTTATTTCATAATCGTTGAAACATTCGGTCAATTTTTTCGCCTCAATTTACTTGTAGTTTTTCACTCTAGGACGTACTAATTTGAATTAGCGCTTCTTTAAGCAATTTTGGGTGTCAACAAAAATCAAAGAACTTTACACCAAAAAATTTTGAAGTGTTTTCTAATGAATAAAAAAATTGAACATAATTAGCACAATAATTGGGCAATTTGTAAATTCGTTTAATTATCATTTAAAGCAAATCTTTTTCTTATAGCCACCATTTTAAAGAATTGGAAAATTAAAATTTTTTTCTAGATGGCCATGATTTCAAATCTTAATGTATTTTTTAATGATGAACAACTTTTTCAAATAAATTTTTTTGATATTTACTGAAATAAGGGCACTTTACTTTTGACTCAAAATTAATTTTTTTTAATGCACCTCATACATTACGCGTCTTACGACACATTTTGTTGATGTATTTTTAGTTTTAGAGGATGCACAAACTTTTATAAAGAATAACTTTTTATCGAAAAACCCATAATAAATAAGTTTCCCATTTGGTGCGGACTTTGGGGATGACCCTGTATGTGGAGATTTAGTTGACATGCAATGTATAAGTATTTTTCATCGCCGAGTGGAAGCCGAAAAATATACATATAAATTTTGAATAAAATCAAAGTATTTTATTGCACCAGAACAGGATTTTGCAGCACAATTTCCTATTAAGTTCAAGGAATGGCTAGCGCATGGTACATATGTGGCTGTACTAGTATGGTGTTTTATTCTTGCTTGCAGCCCGTTGTATTTTCCAGCCATATTTGCTGCATTGTCATAGGTTTGTCCCCTACAATTTTATATATTGACCGATACATTTTCTAAAAATTCTATAATTATTTGTTCTAAATATTCAGAATTGTGATTTTCGATATTAATAAACCCAAATAATCGCTCTTCAATGTTTCCATGTCGACAAATCTCAAAATACAAGTTAATTGATCTATATGGGATACATCTGAAGTAGAGTCTACAATAATGGAGTAATAAACTGCTTCTTGAACTTAAATAGTAAATATTTTTTGACGTCACTACCCATTAAAATTATAAATTCATCACATATCGTATGCGATAAATAATTAACTTTTCCGCTACCTGGATTGCTATATTTTTGCAAATGAATTTTTAAAAAGCTATCAAGTTCGGCCAGATATTTAATACAACTTAAAAAAATTATTTTTCTATTTGAATTAGCATTCTCTCCGTGTCCACGAAATGCTACTCCTAATTTCGCCAATTGGAGACTTTAAGAGCTGAATTTTGAGGCTCCTTGAATTATGAGGCCCTAGGCACGCGCCTTGTGCGCCTAATAGAAAATCCTCCACTGCGAATATGCCAAGTTTTCCGTGGGACACGCGGTATAATAAATTATATAATATTTGGATAGTTTCTTATCAAAATTATTAATAATTTAGTATATTTGTTACACCCTAGTGGTTTGTTAAAATGTAATCAGGAGGTTAAGCTTGTATTAGTGATGCATTATAACGATATTATTAACGAACACCTATCATAGTTTATAAAGGAGCCAAATTAAAAAATATTTAAAGTAATTCTTAGTATTATGACACATGAAAAGTTTCATCATATTTAGCAGAAATAAAAAATTACTATTATTATTAAAATAAATATTCAAGGCCTTATGTTTCACAGTGTTATTTTGAAAGACTAATTACTTTGTTTTACGAACGATATTGTTATAGACCATTTGAACACATATTTAAGTAGGTTGTAAATGGAGTTTTCTCGAATTGTTTTGCAATCCTTTTAATATTACTCAATAACTACTTTTATTAAACTCCCTCAAATATCAGAATGACTCCGAAAAGTACGGTTAATTAAAAACAGTTTTAATTAAATTAAGTTCTATTTATTTACACTATACATGTATACTTTGCCCCCCAAGACGTTCCGCTCTTAACTGTTTCGGTTCCAAGTTTTGCTCAAAATTTTGAAAATAAATATTACTGATTAATACGAAATATTAAAAAAGCTTATCTGTTAATTAACAATTAAAAAAGTCCTTTATATTTTGCGATAAAAATATATGGAATATGATTTTGTATTGCATTAAAGCAATTTTATTAATAATAAAGTTTAATTGCTACCGAATTCCACAGTTCGTAAATAATAATAATTGACATTTCAAAAAACAGTATAAAATAGAAGACGTCAATTATTTAACTTACTTGTCATTTATGAAGTTAGCTGTGGTTCTACTGTTTGCATTTTTACAATTATTAATTCTGTAAGTATTAATTATTATTTAAATAAAATAGATTTATTTAAGCCAATTGATGGTTATAGTTGCCACAAAACAAAGCAGCTGATGGCAATGGGAAAAATAATATTACTACTATCACTGAGCGGCCCTTTTCTAATGGCACTGTAACAACGCCCGGTAAGAAACAAAATTTTCATAACATTATTTATTTTTCTTTAATTATCATATATAGCAGTGGAAAACAAGCCGCCTCAACAAAATCTCAATATTAGTTCTGTAAGTATTTCTTATTTTTTACATAAAATAGATTTATTTAAGCCAATTGATGGTTATAGTTGCCACAATACCAAGCAGCTGATGGCAATGGGAAAAATAATATTACTACTATCACTGAGCGGCCCTTATGTAATGGCACCGTAACAGCGCCCGGTAAGAAACAAAATTATCATAACTTTATTTATTTTTTTTTAAATTTCATATACTATAGCAGTGGAAAACAAGCCGCCCCAACAATATAACACAGCACAGAACAAGCAGTAAAATGCCGAACGATTTTGAGTTTTCAACACTGTAACCGTATTGAAAAAGCAAAATTCTTGTCGAAATAAATTGCACGTAGTATTAGTAGTATTAATCATATGAATTGCACAATAAACTACAAATCAAACACACAGGTACATTATTTCTAACCCCTTTGTCAGCAAACAGACAATAAAAGAAAGAATAACAATTGTTTATTGCGTTTAAGAGAAAATAAGGAAAATCTTTTTTAATGGAACACCCTGTACATTTCTTACTGTAAGAATCGCAAATCACCCACAGAACAAAAAAGTCATATGCAATATTGGCCTAAAATTTAAAATAAGCGAATTATCAGCATATTTTTCTTTTAGACTAGTTGGTCGTGAATGGTTGCGAAATAAGATTCAATTTTACTTTTTTAGCTTTAAATTACTTTGAATGCTCTTCAAAATGCACTTTAAAATATCGAGATATGCCATTTACTTCTACTTCTTCATTTATAATAAATTCTTTTTGAGTTCTAGTTTTTACAAAAATTCTTTCATTACTTCTAAATTTTCTGTACAATTTAAAAAAATATGTTCTGTATGGTTGATTACCTTTAAGATACATTTAGCCATATTGTTTCAGTGTTTGGAGACTATTTTTCTTGACACGAGATATGTATCTGATAGATTTTTTATTTTTAGACTAGTAGGCTATGTATGCCTAATATTAAAACTTCATTCCATATGTCATTTTAAGTCAAGTGGGTCAAGTTATTCTTATGTCAAAAAACAAATTAATAAATTAACTTATGTGGATGTGAATTTAAATTTGAAGTTATTTTTATTGCTTAAACAAATTCCTTAGTTTTCCGGAAACATCAGTTCAGTTAGTTAAGTTTTTAAGATTTCAAAATGTCATTCACTCATTTAGAAAATGCGACTTGTTAGAAACATACCTTGTGTCGAGAAAAAATAGTCTCCAAGCATTGGAACGATATAGCCAACTGTATCCTGAACGTAATCAATCAGACAGAAGATGTTTTCTAAAATTGTACAGAAAATTTAGAAGTAATAAAAGAATTTTTGTAAAAACTAGAACTCAGAAACAATTTATTATAAATAAAGAAGTAAAAGTAAATGTGATGGCATATTTCGAAGCGTACAAAAATAATTCAACCAGGGATTTGGCAAAAAACAGTAGTATAAAACTATGTACCATTTGGAGAATTTTGAAAAAGTATAAATTTATACCCTTTAAATACCGACCGGTACAAACATTATTACCTGGTGATACCCAAAGAAGACTAGTCTTTTGCCAATGGATTGTAGATATGTGTAGGCAAAATTTAAACTTTTTAAGATGCATTTTGTGGAGCGATGAAGCTAATTTTTTCAAACAGAGGAATGTTTAATCCTAAAAACATGCACTATTGGTCGAAGAAAAATTTATTTATTGTTCATCCTAGAAATCCTCAAATACAATTTAGTATCAATGTGTGGTGCAGTCTAATAGGCAGCCAAATATTGGTCCAATTTTCTAGGGGCACTTTAACAGGGAGGAGATACGTTGATATGTTGTCAGAATTACTAGAAACATATTTAGATGATGTCAATTTAGAGGCCCGTATCCGAATGTATTTCCAACAAGATGGAGCTCCTCCTCATCAGGTTCACGAAATCAAAGTGTTATTAGAAAGGTATTTCCAAAATAGATGGATGGTAACAAATGGCCCGATACGTTGGCCCCAAGATCTCCTGACATAATTCCATTAGACTTTTGCGTTTGGGGTTATGTCAAGGACGAAGTCTACAAAAGAAGATATGCAAACCAGGCTGAACTTCAAAATAGTATTGAGACATTATAAGATCCACAGATGGCAGAACAGTTCTAAAACTACAAACAGTGTTATAAAAAATGCTCAAAAATGCATTGAAGAAAATGGTGATGTGTTTGCACATTTAATGTAGTTTGCTGTATTATTTTCTTGTTGCATAAATAATATGAAAAAGTAAAATTGAATTTTGTTTCGCAGCCATTCACGGCCAACTAGTATAAAAGAAAAATATGCTGATAATTCGCTTATTTTCAATTTTAGGCTAATATTACATATGACCTTTTTTGTTCTGTTGGTAATTTGCGATTCTTACAGTAAGAAATGTACAGGGTGTTCCATTAAAAACATTTTCCTCATTTTCTCTTAAACGCTACATTCAATTGTGTTTTTAATTTTATCATCGTAAACAGCGGAAAAGAAGCTACTAGTTGGCTAATTTAACTGACTTTGTATCTCTACGAATAACAAAGTTACCAATGGTGCGCACTTAATTTAGAATAGCCTGTATAGTGCGAGTGTAAAATCTAGAACTATCGGAATAAATTCTTGTTAATCGTTTTTGAGAAAATTCTCGAACACATCAATTTTTATCTTACACTAGCTGTAACCTGCGCGCGTTGCTACGCCACTAACTAAAATAAATTTGAAGGAAAGACATTACACAAATATTCAATTTATTTTGAGTCATTTTATTTATTTTGTTCATGAAGAAAAAATTGTTACATTGTAGCGTTTCGTTTCGATTCAATATGAATGAATAAAATCAGTTTTACTGAAGATCATTACATGATCAAATGGATAGTAACGATTCTATAAAGAACATACAGACAAACAGACAAACATTTATTTTTATATAGATATAGATAGAAAGATAGATTTTAATTTTTCCGATTTTTTTCAAATTTTTTTTAAACCATCTTTGAACTATAACGAAAAACAAAAAAAATTATCAAAATCAGTCAAGCCGTTTACAATTCTATAAACGATAAACAGACAAACATTCATTTATATACAGGGTGTCTCAGATAGCATTATATTCATGGGGATCTCGCTTATTATAAAAGATACAGATTTGGTTAAATTAGACGAATTATTCTTCGGTATTAGAGAAGTTTATAGCTGTTTTTAAATTTACAAAATTCTATCTAGTTCAAGAGTTATAACGAAAATACGAAAAAGCGCCAATTTCTTTTTTTCCACATAACTAATTGTCTTAATCAAATCATTATTTTTATTGGCACTTTCTTAGGGCATTTTTTTGCGTAGAATTTAAATATTTTTTTAGATTTTGTGTTTCACTTTTCGTTTTTGAGTTATAACTATAAATTACGTTTTTCTTATGGAACGTCAAGTAGGCTTTGGAATAGTTCGATGCGTTTTTTTCCTCTTTCCAATGACATGAGATATGGAATATTTATTTTGAAAAATAAACTGTAAAACTAAAAAACGTTTTTAATTTAATTTAAATTAATAAGTTGGCTATGAAAAACAAATACATCGTTGTTAATAACAAAATGTTTGATAAACTACAAAAATTAAGACCTAATTAAATTAATCACTAACTATTTACAAAAAGAAGTCGTCAATTCCATCTGAAAGGGTGCTAGGACTTTGGTGGGACCCAGAAGAAGACGTATTTTCCTTTTGGGCTAAATTCCATAAAGTTAAGGAAGACATCATGAGTGGTTGTCGCCCTACGAAAAGAGAAATGTGTAAACTAGTGATGAGCCTTTATAATCCTCTAGGGTTTATAAATAATTTTAAAGTTAAAGGCATGATATTGTTGCAGCAGACGTGGCGTGACAAGACCGGCTGAGACGATGAAATCACAGATGAAGTGTGTACTGACTGGAAGGTTTAGATATCCCAGTTGCCACAAATTAAAGAAATACGAACTTCACGCTGCTACAACTAAAAACTAGAAAATACAACTTCCGTCCAACTCCATACGTTTGTGGATGCAAGTCAGGAAGCTTACGCGGCAGTGTCTTATCTTTGGGTGAAAATCGACAACGAAGTGACAGTGGCATTTGTGAATAGTAAAGTGCGTGGCACCTTTGAAAAAGTTGACAGTACCACGGCTGGAGCTTATGGCTGCTTTACTGGATTTGAGACTCGCTGCTTCCATACAAGCGGGACTACGAGTTTCTATAACTGGAAGGTACTTTTGGTCGAACTCTAAAACCGTGTTGTGCTGGATTAGAACAGAAACGGCGCGTTTAAGAAAGTTTGATGCGAATCGAATTGGACAGATTCAAGAAGCCACCAACTCCTACAAATGAATGTGGATGCCAACGGGCATAAACGTGGCGGACGATGCAACACGTTTAAAGAAGGAGAGCAATTTATCTCCAACTAGTCGTTGGCTATGTGGACCTGCATTTCTAAACAATGAACCAGAAGAATGGCCTGAGGAGGCAATAAATGTTTGCGCAGTTGCAGCTGGAACAACTGGTGAAGTGAATCTCGGGAATACGTTCGCAGCCCGTCCACTAACGAGGGGTGCAGGTTGAATGTAGTCGAGAGAAATTGTATGCTACGTTGTTCCGGTGCTGTTGTTGCTGCTGCTAAATGGTGGAAATTCCGAGTGTTGAGAAGTAAGGACATTGAGAAAGGAAAAAGCCTACTAGTAAAACAAATGCAGCATAATTCATACAAACGGGAAATGAAACTACTAAAAGGAGAAAAGAAAGATTTCAAGAAGTCTCGTCTATACAAGTTGTCCCCCGTGGTGGATCCTGAAGGAATACTCAGTGTTCGTGGTAGGATTAGATGCGCCAGCGTGGCTGAAAATATGAAGCGACTCATCATACTACCACCTCATGTTTGGTTTACATATCTGCAGTTTTGAACAACATCCGAGGAAAGTTTTAGATCGTACAAGGACGAGCTACCGTGAGAAGGATATGTCGGCAGTGCATGGAATGTCGCCTGAAGAAGGTGAAGCCGATTGTACCAAAGATGGGATTTTTACCACACTACCGACTTGCCTCATACCAGCCACCCTTCATCTTTACCGGAGTAGATGTTTTCGGGCCCGTGGAAGTGGTCGTCGGACGCCACAGAGAGAAGCGCTGGAGAGCATTGTTTGTGTGTATGGTGACACGTGTTGTGCATCTTGAGATAGCTCACGGACTCGGGACTGATGACTTCATGATGTGCTTATCACGCTTTGTAGATCTCCGAGGGCGACCCCGCAACATGTATTCCGATCATGGAAGAAACTTGGAAAGAGCTGCAAGAGCATTGAAGGAAGCCCTGAAAGCAATTGATATTGAACAAGTGATGGCCCTTAAAAAAATTGATGGAATTTTGTGGCGCTTTATTCCTCCTGCTTCACCTCATTTTGGAGGATCATAGAAAAGACAAGTGCAAAGTGTAAAGAGAGCACTAGCATCGTTAATGAAGGAACGCTGTCTAAGGGACCAGACTTTACTAACTGAGGTGAAGGCGGCGGAGAACATTGTAAACTCGCGTCCACTTTCGTACGTCTCGTCGGATCCTGGAGATTTAGACAGTCTGACCCCTAACCACTTCTTGCGTGGACACACAGACACAGGACCTGGCATTCCCGCAATGTTGGACAACAGCGATGAGTTCCGCAGAAAGCAATGGAAGTTTGTACAAGTTCTAGCAAACGAGTTCTGGGATAGATGGTCCAAGGAGTACCTTCCAGATCTCGTGGCAAGACAAAAATAGCATAAAGCACGTAAACCGATTAAAGTAGGCAAATTAGTTGTCGTGGTCGATGACCAGCAACCACGAAATACATGGATAAAAGCAGTGGTGACTGCAGTTTTTCCCGGAAGCGATGGACAGGTTCGAGTTGTGGAGGTCACCACAAGGGACTTCAACACGAAGAAAACCTCTACATATCGTCGACCGGTCACCAAGATCTGCCCTATTGGACTTAGTGTGGATGCCGGACTAAAGTAGTCCAACATCAGGGGCCGGAGTGAGGAACCTGTTGGGAATCTACAGGATTCCATATACTTATAAATATTGTTTATGTATATATATATATATATATATATATATATATATAGACATATAAACCGGCAGTTGTTGAGCCCGTAGAATATATAAACGGTACGCTCGGGCCCGAAGAAACGTTATTGAGCCCGACTTCGGGCTCATCAACGTATCCATGTGTATATTATCATTATACTATTGTATATGCATTGAAACGTGTAAATCCGAAAATTTGGCCGGGCTCATTTAGGATACGTTTATATATCCACTATATACAAAATAGTTCGAACGAATGCGCTGCAGAGGTCTCTTTTATATACACGTTCTCGTTCGTTACGGATGGTACGTTGAGTGGCCCAGTATGTGGCAACATTGAACAGGCCTAACAACGTACAAAAACATATAGTCTGCGTAAACATTTTAGTGGGTAATACTATGTATCAGCACATTTTCCGACTTACACACGTTAAGTATTGTTTTGGCGACTAATCACTACTAAGTTTTTGCTATATTGTTCTCATTAAAGTAAAAATTATACGCAATGTAAGTACGTGATATCGTACTTTACAAAAACAGCTATTAAATTAACATTAAAATATTGTAATAAAATAGTATATTATTCAATAAGTGGTAAAGAAGGCAATAACTCACGCGGATGATTTTGCGACACGAGACGAAAGAAGAGAATATAACAAGAGAATATAACAAAAATGCATGGAAAATAATTACGGGCGGGTTTTTAGGGTAAAAACGGTTCATCTCAATTTCCGGCAAAACCACAATTCTGATGGAATAAAGTTAAATGGTACAGTTGTACGTAATAAAAAAATCTACAAATTTAGTATTTACACTTTTTCACATAACCTCAAAATTTATGCTTAAATTGTCGTCGTTCTGAAAAATGCTCCAATATGGATGAAAAACCTAGGAAGAAGTTAATGATTCAGAGATGAAATTATGGATGAAGAACGAATGTAGGTTGTAAATAATATTGGACACAAAGACGTTGATAGTCTTGAAGATATCCAAGATCTACTTAAATCGAATCTAACGATGAAAAAATCAAAAAGACAATAACTATTGGATTGGACAAAATTGTAGTAGTCATATTTTTTAGATTAAATCCCTTTAAATCCTATCTTAAATAATTAGAACAATTATATTGGAATGTTTCTTACAAACTTTATGTTTTATGAATTTGTAGTTTTTTTTATCAATGTAACATAGAATTTTACATTTTTCGAGTAATTATATTATAAATTTTAATAAATAGCTCAAAATTTTACGTATGTGAAGTTAGCACCCCATTTCTCGAAATCTTTAGTTTTAAAAATTGTTCCTGATTGTTCTCATTTTGTACTACACTACATTGTTCCACAGCAACATTGTTTTAATTCAAATAGTTCTTAAACAAAATTTTAAAAAATACGTTTTGAGTTGGCACCCCTTTTGTTTGAATATTAATCGTTACGATAAAGTTTTACATTGTTCTAGTTGTTCTAAATACTGTTTCAAAAAACAAATCCATAACTTAAATTATAGGGTTAGAAATTCAAAATCAAATATTTCAGCTGGCACCCCTTTTGAAATGTTTGAAATTTTTGAAACTGTTCTACATTGTTCTAGCTGTTCTAAACATTGTTACAAAAACAAAATTTATAACTCAAATTATAAGCTCACAAATTTAAAGTAACAATTTTTGAGCTGGCACCTTCTTTTAAATGGTTTCAATACTGTTCTACATTATTGTAGTCCATAACCCAAATTATAAACCAGTAAATTAAAAAAACACGATCTGTAAGCTGGCATTCCTTTTTATTAAATCAAACGTTGCAATATTGTAATACATTAGCTGTAGTTGTTCTAAACATCATCACAAATGAACAAATTCATAACTTAAGCTATAAGGTCACACAAAAATACAAATTTGAACTGACATTAATTATAAGCTCATAAATTATTTCTTATTAGTTCTGAATTGTACTAAGTCTAAGAAGCTCTACCTTTAAATGCATTTTTGGGTATCAATCACGACATTTTTAAAAAATGACGATTTTGCTATATTAATAATAGAAATATGTAGTTCAATAATAGTTATTTGTTATACAAGACGGTAAAATTATTTTTATCGACAAGTGAAAATGTTTAATTTCAAGAGTCTATAATGAAATTTTACCGTTGTGTGTAACATTGTATTTTTTATTGCGAACGTTATAGAAAAACCGCGAGAAAAGCTCAATAATTTTGCAGACAGAAATAAGAAAATCAGTCAAAAATTAAATTGCATTTGGTTCGTTTGGTATGTTGCTATACCAAATAAATAATTGTTTCACATCAATAATAATAATAATAATTTCAAATAAAAATAGATACCTACTTAATTAAAGAATTTTATCTATCCTTGCTGTTAAAGTTCCATTTTATCTACCCTTACGGTTAAAATGGTACTTTAAGCTGGTGTTTTGAGTTGAATAAAGTATACTGTAACATTCGCAATAAAAAAAAGTTTTTATTTTGGCCGAAAACTGCAATAAAGATAACGGTCTATTAAACAAAAATGTTCTTTTAATTACCTTTAATGAGTATAGTATATAGTCCGGAAGCTCGCTTAATTTGTTAATAGGTAAAACAAAATATATAATAAAATTACCCTTTAAAGTCATTCAGATCATCTGGGCCCCTATTCTTGATTTTTGGAAAATTATTTTCTCATGAAAATGACGAAAATTCTAGTATGTTTCTGCGACAATTATGGTAATTGTAACTAGAACATTGTACAACAGTATTGCAACGTTTGATTTAAAAAAGGTGGAGCTGGTCTATAATTTTGGTTATGGATTTTTCTTTTGGAAAAATGTTTAGAATAACTAGAATAAAGTAAAACAGTATTGAAATTTGAGATCATTTAAAAAAGGTGCCAGCTCAAAAATTGTTAGTTTTAATTTCTGAGCATATAATTTGAGTTACGGCTTTGTTTTTGGAACAAAGTTGAGAACAACTAGAACAATGTAAAACTGTATCGTAACATAAAAAAAGGAGTAGCAACTCAAAACGTACTTTTTAAGTTTATTTGAGAACTAATTGAATTGAAATAATCAGGAACAATTTTTAAAATCAAACATTACGAGAAGTAGGGTACGTACATCAAAAATTTCTATTTTAATTAAAAGTTAGATTATTATTTGATTATTTTCATTATTATTACATACAACTTTGCTCTTTAGTTTTTCCCCTAGGACTTGTAGTTTTGGCGGAAATCGAGATAAATCGTTTTTTACCCATAAAACCTTAGATTGCCCGTAAATTATTATTCCTTTAATTCTTATTATATTCTCTTTCTTTTCCAACAGGTTTCATTCTACTATTATTCTTTTTACTTTTGACCAATTTGAAATGTTCATTTCTGTTCTATTGTAGATACATAGAAACTACTCTGTAACTGGAAAGTGTTTCACAATATGTGTTATATTTTACACTTTATTATTTCACTTAAATAATGCAGGGTATTTTCTAATTGAATATCAATATCTAAGGAAGCGATTTTGGGTCCATTTTAAGAAAAAAACTTTACTTGAATATATATCTTAAATGTCTGAACTTTTGAGATATAGGGTGTTAAAGTTTTAAAAATAAATAATTTCTTGTTAATATTTTTAAATGAATTTAGCTACTCTAACGAAATTTGGCATACATGTACAGGGTGTCCCATTTTCAACACTTGTATATCGTATCTCCGTAATTGTTAGTGCAATCAAAAAGTAATATAGGGGCAACGTGTTCTTTTTGGGTCACACTTAAAATAATAAAATAAAAATTTGAAGATGTTTCATCGCTTAAAAGATACGAGGGAAAATAAAAAAATTGTCAATGAATTTTTTTTTAGTTTTGTTTCTAATAGCTTCTGTTTCATGGTTTATTGCGATTTAAAGTAATGGAGTTTAAATAAATCGCCTAGGAAACCAATAACTTTATGTTCCATTTTAAAAATGAGGTTAGGTCCGATTACTTTTTTACCTGAACTCGTATCCTCATTTTTGAACCGGTATATTATTCAAACACTATAAAGAAACGTGAATTAATTGTTAATCAGAACTTTAATTGTTAAATCGGTTATAGAAAACAAAACCTGGAAATCGGCTATTGATAATATTTTGAAATTAACCAAGAAGACATGGTAATGAATATAACAAAAGGCTTATTAGAATTACTACATCCTGTGTTATTGAAATGGGTACCATAATTAGAAAGTGCATGGGCTTTGTTTAGGGATTAAAATTGCTAATGTGTCCAATAAGCTCATTAACAGAAAAACAAACAAACAAACAGAACAAACAGAAAAACAACAAAAAGGTTATTAAAAATATTTTTGGTTTGGCAGAAAATTATTTTGCAAATAATCGAGCGTTAATATGTTAATCTCTCTATTTTTAAAAATATAATCTTTTGTTACAAATTGAATAGATACTTCTTGAAAATAAAGTTTTCTGCAAGATTTATGTTCGACTATGAAACATCATTTTACAATTATTTATTATAATTCCGTTTTTGTTCTTAGATAATTTAAGTTCTACACTATAATAGACGAATGATTTTATTTATTACGCGTATCAAGGTACGCTTTATTATTTTACTTATTACATTAGTATTTTGGTACTTTTGTACTACTGCTATCAAGTATTAAATTCAAATTCAAACTAAATAAAAAATAAAAGCTGGGGCACGTCGATTGCTTTCAAACCTTTAATATTAAAGTGGATTTTATACAAAAAAATTAATTGACTAGGGATACATAACTAACGTTTTTATCTTTATGAATGTTAAATCGAATACGTTTCATATAAATCTGATCAATTTATAATGACGCTTGCAGTCGGGTCGGTAACAAAGAGAATTAAAACTAATTTTGTTTTGTCTATAAACCAGATAAAGCTCTAGAACTTAAAAGTATCGATGGTAAAAGTTAAATTAAAAGTCTTAATTTAATCAAATTACTTAAAACTCGAATAGTCTTGGCTTGCACTTTATATTGAATTCATATTGGATACTTGAGAGTTTTGAACAAAATAATTTTGTTTTAGCATTTTTTAGATCTCTCTCGAGCCTTTGATTATGTGGCACATCTCCTAAATAAATTGAAAACATTTTATAATTTTGATGAAGCTAGTATTGCGCTCATCAGATCATACTTAAGTAATAGAAAAAATAAACAGTCAATGTTGTATTTTCTGATAATCGCTTCTTGCGTAATGGAGTACCTCAAGGTTCAATTTTTGGGCCTTTATTATTTCTTATATATGTTAATGATTTACATTTACATTTCCAAAATGAATCGTCCATTATTCAATACGCAGATGACACGGCGATATTAATTAAAAATTCTTACATTGCTCTACTAAAAATCTTATACTAATATAAAGACAATAAAACTTTTATTTACACTTCGACCACATAATTTTCAGAATAAGAACTCTAAAAAAATTTTAGAAATAAATCTTGATCCTAAACTACAATTCACAGACCGTATAAGTCAATTGACCAGAAAATTTAACAGTGACATATATATTTTAATGCGTTTAGAAGACAGTGTTTCATCAAAATGTCTCAAAATGACATACTTCGGATTAATTCATACTCATTTAAATTACTGTAGTATCATTTAAGCAAATTGTTATAGATCAAACTGAATATTCTCGTTGCAACGTAAAGCTCTATGTGTTTTAGGAACAATCGCTTTTAGAAAAGGTAAGCCAATTTTATTAAATTAATAATTATGACACTGCCGTCACTGTTTATTTTAATTGCATCACTTATGCTAAAAAAATATGTAAAAGTTTTACATACAAATCAGATGTTCATAATTATTACACGAGAAATTGTGATAAAATAGAAAAATAATTGTATAGATTAAGTGTAAACATTAAACTACCATCACATATACGTGATTTAACTATTAAACAACTCAAACAGGAAATACAAAATTATTTACTAACAAAGGCTTTTTAGTCACTATCGGAATTTCTTAATTGTAGAAAAGAAGAAATGATAAGTTAATTATGTATCATAATTGTTTGACGGATGTAAATACATCTTGTGTAGAAACAAATACATATGGTAAATACCGTTTAACTTATATAAAAGTACCTTTGATGAGCCCGAAGGGACTGGCAACGTTGTGGGGCTCATGAAAGAACTCTAAATATATTTTCTGTATATAATCGGGCTCCACAGCGTTCTGTATTTAAGCGCGGGGTACTGGGCTCAACAGCGGCCTGTTAACGTATCGGGCTCAACAAGATACCGTCTATAACTATATATATATATATATATATATATATTTCTTATACAATGTATAGTGCTATAGGTCTATGTAGGCATAGAACATTCTGGAAGCTTGCGTGGCAAGGAATTGCATTTTTTGTCGTTTTTGGTAGGAACAGAACGTTTTTCTAAAAGTACGAGCAAGTTGGCGTGTGCCTACACAGTCAGTTGAAGTTTAGAGTTTGATCTTGACAGAGTCAAGTAATAATTTGGTCATGAGTAACAAAACTAATTGTTAAATAAATAATTAAAATTATCATTTTCTGTGTTGTGGTGCTATTTTGTTTTATTGTGCTACTTAAACACGAGACCTAGGTCGGAGCAAAATAGTTTAAGGTGTTTGAGCACAGTTTTAAGCATAATTTTTGTTGATGCGTCTCAGTCATTCCGGTGAATAATCTCATCGAACTCAGAACCCTTTAGATTTTTAGTTTAATGTTAACTCTACGGTGGATTCAGCTTAACAAAAGAGTTGAAAATCCTCGCTAGTCATAACATCGTGATAAGAAATTGACCACTCGGTAGTTTGATTTATATTATCAGGGTCAACGGAAGTATCCAATTTGTACGCTCACGCCGCACGCAACGCAAATTTATCTCACCAGCCCAAGTAGTGGTTGATTTTATAAGCCTAAAATAAATATAAGGAAGAAGTTGTATTCATTGTCTTTTGTAAATGGCACATACCTTTAGTTGGTGGACGGCTATAAGAATGTTTAGTGCAATAAAAGAATCCTCCGTGGAGCTCAAAGAAATGACTTTATGCCAAATGGCAAATTATAAAACCAATGTAAGAGAATTGTTGTTTAAAATAATTACACTTGCAATACTTATACAACCAGATACGAATACCTAATAACCAAAAGTTACAGAATACCAATAGCGATAAATTCAAAATTTTCAATAAATTGAAAGTGGGGTCTGGTATTGTTGGTAGTCTAAATGTCAGTGTTTATTTAATTTAAAAGAATAAATATATGAAAATCAGTACGGCACATAACAACAGCGTGCAGTTAGTAGACTTTATAAAAAAGTGAGACAATGTAAAACAGTATATTAAAGAACTAGTTTCAGAAAACGAATTTTATAAGACGAGTATAGTAATGAGTTGCTGAAATGCCTTCTGAAACGAATTCTTTATACTATTTTTTATTTTGGGCTTTTCAGATTGAATTTAAAATAAAATTTTGGGAGTTTTAAAATTAAAAAATTTTGAAATATAATTGCTAGGGTAGCAATATTTTTATTAAGTTTTGGTTTAAATGCTAGAATATTTATCATACGTTTAATTAAAAAAAGATGGGTGAAAATAAAATAAGTTAATAAATTAATCTACTGTAACTCATGAAATTTAAAACTTGACACCACAATTTCTGTAAACAAAAGTTTGCACATTGTGAAGCGGGCTTAAGGGTATCATTTACAATTCTAACAGCAGGTAGTCTCAGCAGGAGTTATCTTATAGAAGGACTGTAGAATTCGCGGGTTGTGCGCAATTGGATACGAGAAAATAACTTGAGCTGTTACCCTGGCCAGCAAAAAAGCCCAGATTTTAACATTATCGAAAATGTTTGGGCTCGAATACTTGCTGTTATCCGAAGACAACAAGGGCCAAATTTTATACCAGTAAACCGTAATGCACTAATTGCAGCCATTGATACCGCATGGGAAACGATTAATATTAATTATATTGATACCTTGATAGCGTCAATGAGCAGACGCCTCCAAGAATGTATCAATAATAATGGAGGTCACACCCATTATTGATTTCTTATATTTATTTATATAGTAATACCTTTATTTAAAAAAACGTTTTCATTTAATTTTAAACTATAACTTGGTATCTTAATTATAATTATGTAATAAATTCTTGTCAAAAACTAAATATATACGTTGACAATAAGAATTGCCTTAGTTTTTATTTTCACTTTTATATTAACTACAGAAAAAATGAAACGTCATAAAATATACATTTTGTAAGGACTAAATATTATGAATAGAGAGTTTAATGATTTTTTTATAACTTACAATAATTAGTAGGTTAGATTTATTTAAAAATAAGTAATAATCAGTCAACCCAAATAACCATGTTTAGTTTTTGATTTAATTTAAAAGTTATTGCTTGTAGACGTTTTTAAATCAAAATTATTTCTAATTTTATTTTGTAAACATTTCCTAAACAAAATTTTGATTCGATAATTAATCGAGCTATGGTGTTTAATTAGCGATACCTTCAAATATATTCTTTAAAGAAAAAAATTAAGTAAGCAACGTAAATTACCTATTTTCTAAAACGTGCTTAGTGTAATGATTCATTCTACAGTCCTTCTATAAGATAACCCCTGCTGAGACTACCTGCTGTTAGAATTGTAAATGATACCCTTAAGCCCGCTTCACAATGTGCAAACTTTTGTTTACAGAAATTGTGGTGTCCAAGTTTTAAATTTCATGAGTGTACTTTGGCAGAAAAGCTCCATGAAGATACAAACGAAACATTACCAGACAGAAACTTTAATATTAGTGAAAACAGTAACTGTACAGGGTTATTCACTATAAATTACCCACCCCTAATTATCGTTATTATTGCTTGTAGAAAAAAAATTGTACATGAAAGTTGTACGGTTCTAACTGAATTTTCTTAAAATGCCATCAATAGTTCAGTTACTCGCTGTTTACAGAGCGCAACAAAAATATGATGTATTTTTTTAATGTAAAACCCTGTATATTATTATATTTTGAAGAGATATTTTTTTTGATTTCATAAAAATTAATATGTTTTCTTATATATAGCCGTTATTAAGTTATTAATCGTAGAATATCACAGTTACTTAAAACGGAATCGTTAATATTGTCAAAGTAAGCCGTGTAAATGACAAATGTTGCGTTTGATAATTGACATTTTATTAATTTAATCTCCAAATTGTTTATAGTGGAACAGTTGACTGGAAATCCAAACTTACCCTTGATGTCCTACCGGTGGTTTCATATGTAACTGTGATATTTTACGATTAATAACTCAATAACGGCTCAATATTAAGACAACGTATTATATTTTTTTGAAATCAGAAAAAAAGATCTCTTTAAAAATATAATAATAAATAATACATTAAAAAAATACAGCATATATTTTTGCGCTCTGTAAACTAACCAATTTGTCTCTTGTAATGACTAAATAACTTTTAAATTGCTTTCTGACTATAAGATCAAGTACTCGTATTTTATTTTTTCTAAATTTGATGAAACATTTACACGTGCTATAAAACTAAGAATTATTGAAAACACGCCTGTAATTTTCACTTAAAGATAGTTTTGTTTTTGAGATATGACTTAAGAGATATTATTAATTGATGGAACTCGATTTTTTTGTACTGAATTTGGAAAGAGCATAAAATACTAAGATCAAATACTATAAAATAGTATGATACTGTATATTGAAATATTTTAGATAATTGGTTTTAAAACCAACAATCTAGTAACATTCAAAAATTCCAAATTTAATAAAAAAAAATCAAGTAGCCATGTAACAATTGCCGTTAAAATTATGACAGTTCTTTATCCGCTTGTTTATCTATTTTTATTGTGTTCTTTTTATGTAATTAGGTAAATAATTATCCGATATTTTTCTGAAAAAGATTGAATAATTTCTTCTTATGTAGAGTGACGAAACGCATGATTTTTTTGGAATCGGCGCGAGCTTTTTAAGCTTCAATAAACATTTTTTATTCTTTCTTTTAGTGTCTTTTGCGGACAAAGGGGTTAGAAATAATGTACCTGTGTGTTTGATTTGTTATTTATTGTGCAATTTACATGGTTAATAATTTAAACGCGCAATTTATTTCAACAAAAGTTTGCTTTTTCAATACGGTTAGAGTGGTGGAAACTCAAAATCGTTCGGCATTTTACTGCTTGTTCTGTGCTGTGTTATTTTGTTGGGACGGATTGTTTTCCACTGCTATATATGAAATTAAAAAAAATAAATAAAGTTATAATAATTTTGTTTCTTACCGGGCGTTGTTACGGTGCCATTAGAAAAGGGTCGCTCAGTGATAGTAGTAACATTATTTTTCCCATTGCCATCAGCTGCTTTGTATTGTGGCAACTATAACCATCAATTGGCTTAAATAAATCTATTTTATTTAAAAATAAGGAATACTTACAGAATTAATATTGGTATTTTGTTGGGGCGGCTTGTTTTCCACTGTTATATAAAAATAAAAAAAAAAATAATGTCACGATAATTTTGTTTCTTACCGGGCGTTGATACGGTACCATTACTAAAGGGCTGCTCAGTGATAGTAGTAATATTATTTTTCCATTGCTATCAGCTGCTTTGTCTTGTGACAACTATAACCATCAATTGGCTTAAATAAATCTATTTTATTTAAAAAATAAGAAATACTTACAGAATTAATAATTGTAAAAATGCAAACAGTAGAACGACAGTGAACTTTATTTTGTCAACTATAAATGACAAGTAAGTTAAATAATTGACGTCTTCTCTTTTATACTGTTTTTTTTGAAACGTCAATTATTATTTACGAACCGTAGAATTTTGTAGCAATTAAACTTTATTATTAATAAAATTGCTTTAATTCAATAGAAAAATAATATCAAAATGCCTCTTATCGCAAAATATAAAAGACTTTCATAATTATTAATTAACAGAAAATATTTTTGTAATACTTCGTATTAATCAGTAATAATTATTTTTACATTTTGAGCAAAACTTGGAGCCGAAACAGTTAAGAGCGGAACGTCTTGGAGAGCAAAGTATACATGTATGGGGTAAATAAATAGACTTAATTTAATAGAAACTGTTTTTAATTAACCGTATTTTGCGGAATCATTCTGTATATTTGAGGGGAGTTTAATAGAAGTAGTTATTAAGCAATATTTAAAGGGTTTGCAAAACAATGCGAGAAACTCATTAATTTTTAAGTCGTTATTAACTTACAACCCACATTATAACAATACAGTTCGTAAAACAAAGTAATTAGTCTCTCAAAATGGCACTATAAAACATAAGACCTTGAATGTTATAATAAAATAATAGTAATTTTTTATTTCTGATAAATATGATGAAATTTTTCCATGTAGTAATATAATACTAAGAATTATTTAAAATATTTTTTTAATTTGGTTCCTTTATAAACTATGATAGGTGTTCGTTAATAATATCGTTATATTTCCTCACAAATACAACCCAAACTCCTGATTACAATTTAACAAACCACCGTGGTAACGAAACTATTGCAAAAATTCTTGTTATTAATATTACTTTGCGTTCGTGATATATTAATACACATTTTCATACTTTTGTTAACACTGTAGGTATGTATGTACCTATGTAGAGCTGAAACAAGAAAGACATTGTTTTAAAAAACAAAACAGTTTAAATTTTTGTGATTGGAAACAGAATTAAATCAATAAAACTGAAACAAAATCAAACCGCAAAGAACTGTTTTTGAAGAAGCAAAGTATTTTCGATTTTTGTAAGCCAAAATAGTATTAAATACAAAATATTGAAACAAAATCAAACCGTATAAAACCGTTTTTAAGAAACATAACTCTTTCCATTTTTGTAAATTAAATCAGAGTTAAATTCAAAAATTGAAACAAAAGCAAACTGTATAGAACTGATTTTGAAGAAACGAAACTGTTTCAATTTTTGTAAATTCTAAACTAATAACTAAACTAAATACACAAAATTAAAACAAAAACAAATCGTAAAAAACTGTTTTTAAAGAATCAAAACAGTTTCGATTTCCAACAACCAAAACAGAATTGAAGGCGTGTGAATACTACAAAACCAAAAGAAAAAACAATCACATAAAATATGAAACATTTTCAAAAGTTTTTGGTTATATTAAACGTTACCTTTGTTTCATTTATGTTACTGTAACAGTTTCGATCGATGTTTACTGGATGGTTTCCTTGATATCTCCTCCCAGCCGTTTGTTCACCAGACAAAATATTTTGCTTTTCTCCATTATAACGTACATACAAGCTCTAATTCGTCGGAAAAAATAAAAATGTTGAAATTTTCTGCTTGAAAACTGTTGCGTAACTCACTAATCTTATGTATGGGTAATTTATACAGAAACTATCATTTTACCACACTAATTTAAAAATAGTTTTTTGTTCAACTTTAATTTTTGAATATGCAGATATGATAGTCTGTTCAAAATCAAACAGTTCAGTTGTTTTTTTCAGCAAATTTGTTAAAACTCCATCCAGAGGAATGACGAGGCAAGCAGAGGAATGATTATTTTATTCAGAAAGGCAAAGAAAATTCAACTTAGTCACATAAGTACCTATCTAAAACAATAACTAAAATATAAACTTGCTTAAAAATAAAAGAAAATAATACAGTTATGTAAAAAAACTAAAATAGTTAAAAACTTGCTACTTTAGTTTTGTTCAAGACATCAATAACTTTTCCAATTTATAAAACACTTTGTAGCCACGTCTAACTATTTTGGGAATCTGTAATATTTTAATTATGTCTTGATAATTTACATAAGATACATCCTTTTTATCTGTTCTAAAAGCCTGTTTATTATCAAACTCGCAAACCCTCAGATACATAGCTTTTACCTCTCCATCTTCTTCTAAATCGGTTTGGGCTAAGGGCCGAGTAACGATACTGGGTCTTCTTAGTTCTTAAGTTTATTAGTAAATAAGTAAAATGTGTGTCTTGCGACATCTCGTGTAAACATTGACACGTGTGAATAGTATAAACTAAGAAAAATGTCAACAGTTAACTGTAACTGTTAACTTTAACACACACATGCCGTTACAGTTAACTGTTGGCATTTTTCTTAGTTTATACTTACACGAGATGTCGCAAGACACATATTTTACTTATGTTCATTGTTCCACGAGCTTAAAAAACCAACCGCCCGTCTTGTACAGTCGTATACCGGCTACCGCACTTAAGTATACACCTCTGATGAGCTCATAATAAGAGCGAAATGCTGCATCAGGTGTTCTTATGCTGCGTGTGTGCTTCTGTACAAGTTATCTTGGCTTTATCGGCAACGTGTGTTACAAGCATTAAAGCTATCGCTTAGATAGCGCTTTGCACTTTAACACACACATGCCGTTACAGTTAACTGTTGGCATTTTTCTTAATTTATACTATTCATACGGGTCAATGTTTACATGAGATGTCGCAAGACACACATTTTACTTATGTTCATTGCTCCACGAGAGCTTAAAAGACCAACCGCCGTCTTGTACAGTCGTATACTGCTACCGCACTTAAGTATACACCTCTGCTAAGCTCACAATAAGAGCGAAATGCTGCATCAGGTGTTCTTTTGTTGCGTGTGTACTTCTGTATAAGTTATCTTGGCTTTATCGGCAACGTGTGTTACAAGCATTAAAGCTATCGCTTAGATAGCGCTTTGCACTTTTAAACACACATGCCGTTACAGTTAACTGTTGGCATTTTTCTTAGTTTATTAGTAAACTAACACCGGTTTTAATATTGCGAGGGCATAGCTCATAGGTGTCACTTCTCACGCTTAAACAAGCAACTTCCTGGTCTTCATCAGAATAAACGTTCTCATAACGCATATTATTTTGAGCTTTGGTAGAACAGCTGCTATATCTGTTTAAGGAATGTCATCATCGCTAGACGTGTCACTAGATAGTTTATAAAACTTTTGTCAATTCAAAGAAACCAATAAAGTATTTTTTATGTTCGTTTAGGAAAGTGCTAAGTTTCGGAAAAGTTTAATTTGATGCTATTTCTTCTACAGTCTTCTTTTTTTATTTGGTGTACTCTCATTGTTCCTGTAAAAGTTTGTAACGAAACATTGTTTATTTTTTCGGACATTTTATCAATTTTATCTGCAACATTCTGAATATGGTTAGACAGGCTATTTAACATAGCTTCTATTTCGATAATATCTGATCCTTGAGCAACCAATCTATCTAATGTCCTTTTAGTAACTCCGCCTATCCCATCAGGTGCTCCCTTGCGATGACCGGCTTCTAAATAGTTCCAAGTAAAATTTTTAATTTTTGGGTGCAATTTTGGAAACTCGATCGCAAGAAAATAAAACATTATTTTATTTCTGAATTGAGTTGTTGGGGAGTCAGTAATAAAGTGAAGTGTATTAACTGTAGTATAAAAGTTTGTAATGTACTGTATTATTGGGCTTAAATGTGCCCAAACAGCCGGAGCATTATGTCGAAGCGATTCTGACAAAGTGCAAAAGCATTCTTGTTTGACCTCACTTTGTTTTGTACATATCACAACAGTATGCATAGATATTTGTTTTCTTAAACCTCTGAAGTGAAATGCTTGTATCTCTTCTGCATATTTCATGTTATAGTTCTCACTAAAATCCATGTGTATAACCGGATCGGTAACATGAAGGTTTTTTTTAGTTTAGCTAGTTGCTTGTACTGATGTAAAGATCTACCTTTATGCTTCAAAAATGGTATGATGCTTTGTTTAAAATCGACGATAATATTAGAAACCTGACAGTCCAGTTTCTTCTTTATTGTCTTTAAAACCTGTTTTTCCTTCTGGGTTGTTTGTCAACATAGGTGCTTTTTTCTGTTATCCATTTAAAGTAGTAGCTGTACTCCATAAGGTTGAATTCACTGTATGATATTTCCATTGAACTACATCTATCGCATTCCCGCAAATACCATTTTTTAGTTTTCTCGTTACAACAAACAGACTTCATTCAAGTTCTTTGCCGTAATAACATTGAGTCGAGTTAGAGACTAAATTAATAATAATAATAATTAATATGCAGACGATTTTCGTGCAACAATATCAAAAAGCCGATTTTACACCAAAATGAGTATCTGGATGACAAGTCTAAAACTTTTTGTGTTTTTGTATCGCTAAGATATCTTTTTTTGTTTTATTTGTCCATTTTTTAAACAGTAGTCTTTTTTTCCTGGGCAAGCTTACTGTTTAAATCTGATTCCAGGAGTTTCGAATTGCGTTTCTTTTATTGCAATTTTCCAAAAATTGTTTATTGTAAAGATTGCTCTTGGGTATCTGTAGCTTGGCCGCCTTTTACAATTTTCCTTATGTCATTTGTAACACGATAGTTTCTAACAATTTTTTCCTGTTAATACATTTTTAATCTGCAGTTTCTCTTTGTTATATTAAGCCTTTTGTAATTATCTTTAAGTTGATCAGCAATGACTTCTCCAAACAGAAGACGTTTCCTGACTGTGCTAGGATCTGCATCCTTCATAATTTCAATTACTGTTCTCTATTGGTGTGGTCATCTTTGTTTTACTCCGCCCATTCTTTATTTTAAGCCCATGATATTTGGTTTTATAAACTGCAAGCTTTCTTTTTTATTTTAAAAAATAATTTTGTTTTTTCTCTGGATATGCGATTTCTAGCTTTTCTATTTCGTGAAGTGACTTGAGGCGTTTCAACTTGATTGATTTCATTTTCGTCAGGAGAGGTGTAGGGAGAATCGGATGGCGTGTTTTCTTTTAAAAACTTTTCAGCTTGCTTATTGATTCTTTGTTCATTTCACTAATCGGTTTGCACCACTGTTTTGTTTTTTTTAAATACTGCTGTTTCTCTTTCATCTTTAGTTTTTCTCTTCCTTCAATCTTTCATATTTCGTTTTCTCAGCTTTCCGTTTGCGCTTTAGTTTCTCTTTTCGCGATAGTGTCATTCTTACCTAAAAAATTGGAAAAACTTACAACCAAACATTCCTCTGGGGTGATCATCAGTCCTCTAGATCTCAACCAGCCAGAGGAATGACGCCAGAGGAATGACGTTTTGTTCGTTTATTTCTTTTAGTGAAAAAATATAATAAACCCTAACCTACAAATTGGTTCACAGATAATGAAAACCATAACTTCGTATTTAAATTAAACAATGATTGCAACAAAAAAATAAATAAGAAAAATACACTTACCAGAGGAATAGTGAGTCTGTGTGTGACATTAACAATTTTAAAAATAAAACCAAAAAAAAACACATGTTGTTTTGGTTTGAAAATATTTGTTTACTGTCCCAGTCCCAGAAATAAGTTAGAAAAAGAATGGCTGACAGAGTTCACAGACCTAACTCCATCTATGATAATAAATTTTAGATATTTCAAGCAAACTAGAGTAATGACTGATAAAGGTGGTAACAGAGATTATATATATTTTTTGAGAGATGGTTTAAAAGTAATTTATTTTAAATTTTACTTTACTGATACTTAGAGTTTTTTTTAAACAAAGCAAAAACTAAATGAAAAATATTAATATGTTCCTTTTTTAATCTGCATATATATGTAGACATCCTCAGATATAACATGCCAGAGAATGATATTTTAAGAATATTTGTTACTACAATTGAATAAAATAGAAATGTCTTCATAAATTCTTTAGAGACTGAATGTGGGTAATCAATATATTTCCGAAAAAGTATAACGATAGTGAAAATTAGTTGTTTTAGTCAAAATTTTGACCGTTAACAGCAATAATGATAACTTCTGTAGAATCACCCGTATAATTGTGGAGTAATAACATTTGCGTACACATTATGTTTTGGACGTTTAGGTTACACTTTATGTTTACTTAATTTATAATGTATCTAGACGCCTTTGAGTTTTGCAACTATTTTGAATTGCTACCGTTGTGGGACCCGTAGCATCAGTTGGAACAGCCAAGCGGTACCTCTCAGGGTTGGGTAAATAAAAATATACGCATATTTCCACAAATATATACAGGGTGCAGCATTAGTGTGAGGAAGCCCGATATATCCGTTATAAGAAATATCAAAAAAATGTAGCTTTAGTTAAATTACATGTTTTAACATTATTTACAATTATACAGTGTGTTTGCATTACTTGTAGGTAGCGCAAAGTTTTGTTTTTTTAAATGGAACACCCTATATATTATTATGAATTTGAATTGCGCTTACTTTACCCATTAGTTAATATAAGGGTTTAAAGTGTTATACAGAGCACTTTAAGAGATATTGCCATTTATAATCTAAAAACGTGTTATATTGAATAACCCATATCTCTTAAATTAAACAAAAGAAATAATATTTTCTACCTATAAGAATTTTCTAATATTGTCTAGTATTTTCTCAAAGTATTAGGTTTTTGATCATTCCCAGTTTTGAATACAATGTGATCCATTACTCAGTGACATAATATTAGTATTTAATATCATTATAAGAAAGTTTATTAAGAATACTTTTAAGTTTATACACTATTTCTTATATTAAATTTAATCATTAGGTACCGAGATATTTCGTGTTCGAAATTTACTTTTGGATTTTCTGTAAATAACATTCATTCTAAGGACTGAGGGCGAAAACATTAACATTGAAAAACTTGCATAACTTTTAAACCGCTAAATAAATTTTCAAAAAAATTAGTTTTGGATACGTTATTTATTATAAAAATTAAAAAAAACAAAAAATCAGACTTATCATCATAAAAATTTCGAGCTTGTCGGGAATGGTCTCCACCATGGCTATGGTGGTTGCTCGACACTTTCTTGGTCGCTACGGTCCACATTTTCTAAAACTTTCAATCGATTTTGTAGCCTTTTTGTCTGCTTCAAGCTTCTTTTCACCAAAGCCCAGTACCGCTCGATTGGGCGAAGCTCAGGGCAATTTGGTGAGTTAGCCTCTCTGGGTACAAAATGACATGATTCTCTTCGTACCATTTTTTGTCTGCTTACTGTAATGGCACGAAGCTAAATCCGGCCAAAAATGTGGATACCTTATGTTTACTCAGAAAAGGCCGCAATTTTTTTGGAGACACTCCTTCGTGTAAATATCGGAATTAATTGTTCCATTTGTTATAAAGATTGGCTTCTTTTCACCGCACCTACAAATCGCCTGCCAAACGAGATATTTTTTGGAAACTTGAACTTTATTTTTAGTTCTAAACTTCTTAAGAACATTTCCTCGTCCACAGGAAACATAAAACTCCTGACCAGGTAGTTGAGAAAAATCGGCGAGGACGTAAGTCTCATCGTCCATCACGCAACATTGACGTTTTTGGAAAAAATCTGCTCTCAACTTTCTGGCTCGTTTCTTGGTTTCAATGTTTTTCTTCGCATTACGATCTGGAGTTGTTTGAACTTTGTAGGACTTAATCCACTTTTTTAATTTTTCGAATTGCCTTTTCCGACAAGTCGACTTTTGCAGCTAATTTCCGGTTCGATATCAGCGGATTCTTAACCATCGCAGATATTGCCTTTTGCACCATTTTTGGTGAATGAAAACCCTCTAGTCGTCCACTTCCTAATTTCCGTGTTATGGTAAAGTCTTCCTTGTACCGCTTGATGACTTTTACTGCCACTTGCCTGCAAACTTTTGCACAGACATAATTTCAACTACTATTTAACTTCTAACACCTATCAAATTGTTATCTACAATCAAACAAGATGGTCGTTAAATGCTTCTTGGGGTGGTTTTTTTGGAAATTATGTTATAGTACCACACTTTTTCGAAGATCATGTAATACTGTAGATATTCATTTACATTTTTTGAAAACGTATTACCAGAACTATCAGAAGAAATACCTACGAATATTTGCGCGAAAATGTGGATTTTACATGACGGCTCTCCAGTGCTGTTTTACTGAATGAACATTTAAATACTTAATTATCTTTGTGGAAAAATGGATTAAAAAGGGTAGGCTGATTAGATGGCCTCTCTCGGTCTCCTGACTTAACGAAAATAGTTTTTTGTATGGACCTATATTAAAGATACAGTTTCTAAAACACCTACTACCACTAAAGAAAATATGGTGAAGAGAATTACAAATGATTTAAAAAAAATAGACACAAATGTATTAAGAAATGTAAGTCGATCTTTTGAAGATCGTTTTGCAAATGTGCATTGATATACAATGAAGCCATTTTTTCGATTCTGTGTTTGTTTTTTTTGTTAAAAGTTCATAATTTTATTTCATTTTACTTGTTCAAAAATTAACATTAAGTATCTTTCTAACCTAAATGTCAAAGTCATAGTCAACTCGAATATTTTGTATTTTAATTAATGTTTTTTTTACAGAAAATCCAAAATAAATTAAAACAGGAAATATCTTGGTAATTATTAAATTTAAGAATAAGGAATGCTATTATAAAATTTAGAGTACCATTAATAATCCTTCTTATAATGATATAAATTACAGGGTGTTCTATTTAAAAAATAAGAAAATGAAGTCACAAAGTTACGGATCATACTGTATTCAAAATTAAGGTTTATCAAAAACTTAATGCTTTGAAAACAAACTAGACGCAGATTAGAAAATTCCTGAAGGTAAAAATATTATTTGGTTCGTTTAATTTAAGAGAAACCGGGTGTTGAATACAATTCGTTTTTAGGTTATAAATGGCAATATTTCTTAAAGAACTCTGTATAACATATTAAACCCTTATATTGGCGTGATGAGTAAACTAAACGCAATTTAAATTCATAAATTCATAATAATGTATGGAGTGTTCCATTTAAAAAAAAAACATAACTTTGCGGTACCCACAAGTACTGAAACACACTGTATAATTGTAAATAATTTTAAAGAATGTAGTTTAACTATACCTACATTTTTTTGATATTTCTTATAATAACGGATATATCGGGCTTCCTCACAATAATGCCGCACTCTGTATATATTTTGTCGAAAATATGAGTATATTTTTATTTACTCAATCCTGAGAGGTAGCTTAAAAAATAAACTGTTCTTAATTAAAACGTACATACACAAGTAATACAAAAGGAATCTTCCGGTAATTAACAGAAATCATGAGAAATCCTGAGAAATCAAAGGGAAATTACGGGAAATTCTGCGGAATCAATAAGAAATCACAGGAAATTATAGGAAATCAAAAGAAATCGTGGTTCAAGACGAAATCTTGTGTAAAAATGAAGGGCAGCGGTTCCCCCTCGCAAATGTGTTAGTACTGAACCTATTAGATAACACAAATCAAATTTGTTTTCCCCTTCATGTCATACGTAATCTAAGATCAAATTTTCTTATGAGCTCTTAAGGTAACGGTTAGTAATTTATTTCACCTCCCTACATCAACATGAAGTATACATAATGAATAAAATTGCATGTAATTTTAGTTAGTAGAATATTATGGAGTGATTTTTAAAAATATATATATATATATAATATAAACTGGAAATAATGTATTGTACAACGCATGTTATATAGAATCATTGAAATAAAAACAGTTTGATCTAAAATCACACCCTACTACAACTTAATACTTATAAATTTAAACAACAGATTTAATTGCAAGAATTATTACAGTACCAGAAATACGTTCAAATCCGTTCTATTAGGAAACATTAGTAATGAAAAACGTTAAAATGTATGTAGTAGTAGAAATTATCGAACACCTTAGAAATGTGTTAACATATAGTTTGATTTTTAGATCTTTGCAGTCATGACCGCCAACACAAACATATTTCGTTATTTCATTACTTACTTACGACAAGTAGCTTAGCATCTATCTTTATTTACTAGGCATAACAAAAGATAAATTGTTAACTTTAGGTTTTGCGACATCTAGTGTCGACTCGTGTTAGCGATCACGTACGTAATGGTTCGCATTAAGCAACTTTGTCGACAGGTATGTAAAAGCAGTTACATAAGTCGATCCTTCAGTAATTACAGCCAACATAAGCGTTAGCAAAAAAACCTTGAATCGCCTGCTGTAAATTCGCAAGAGGTTGTACAATAGCAAACAAACACTGAGAATCACCCGACAGCTGTTTTGTTATTTTGGGACTCTTCAGGAGTGAGGAGTAAATTGTTAAGACGTTTGTTGTTTTATATTGACATGCAACTGCAAATATCCAACAATCAAACTATACGTTAATAGTATATTAAATATTATTATAAGTGAAATGCGTGTCTTACAAGTATTATTCTATGAAGTTTCTATTTATTGACACAATCCGAAAAAGTCTTCCGCATTTTCAAAACAAGATATGCTAAAGTAAGAAGCTAAAGCAATAGACCAAAAGACTTGTTTAATGAAGGTATTTGTAACGACATTAATTTTGTAGGATAATTTTAAAATGGGTGCATTCAGAGAACGTGAGCGAATCCCGATACACTCCCGATACGCTACGAAAGCAGTTGCGACGTCGTCTAACAAACTGCTTAGAATCGAACCGCTCACCGTATGTTCACCTCAAGTAGCGTAAACAAATACATTTAGCGAACGTAACAGTTGCGGAACTGTTGTGAAAACGTCTAATTTTGGTGAACCAGTAGAAGCATTCATAACAGCACTACACAGTTTGTCAGAAAATTGTACATATGGTACCTTAAAGACGAACTGATAAGGGATCGAATCGTTGTGGGAATCACCGATGCCAGTCTAAGTGAGAAATTACAACTAAAAAGACCTAACATTAACTGATGCAATCCCAATGGTGGAACTACAGAGTAGCCAAAGTATAATAATTCGACAACATTATAAAACTGTAGCAGCAGTAAAACTTTGCAAGTCACAACCAAGGTAATACGTCTAGAAGTAAATTCAGAGCAAGCAAAGAGGGAGAGAAATGTAAGTGGTGTAGAGACAACAAGAAACACATTTGTGCAAGATGTCCAGCAAGCAATACAGTATGCAGGCAGTGCAATGTATGTAAGGCAAAGAAAAATGTTCAACCAGTAGACAGGGACCAGGACACTCAAGGTGAATCCGAACCACATAGGGTGTCCCACAATTTTTCATAGGTCACATACATGTTAATAATAGAAACCAATGGTTAGTCGATTTAGGTCTAAGATTAGATAATAAGGTAATAAAAATGTTTTTTCTTGTTGATTTGGGTGCTGTCATTGGATCAGTTGCCTAAATATTATCATGACAAAATTGAACAATGCTATGATGTTATTAGCGGGCCCAATAAATCAAACTTGCATTTGATGGGCAAAGTACAGTTATGCTTAGAATATAAGAATGTTTTGTATTCGGATTTCGTGTATATTATCAAAAGCACTTAGGATGCCTATTCTTGGCAGAAATTGCGTTGTAAAATTAAGTATCTTTAATACTAAAGATCAGTGAATTGGTAACTTGGAAAATCAAACTTAACTAGTAAGCAAATACAACACAAACATTTTTGACGATATCTGTGAGTTTAAAAGAGAAATACGAATTAAATTAAAGGATGATGCAAAATCTTATGTACAAATTAAAATTAGAATTGGAGACATTACTAAAATTGAACATAATTGCTCCAATAAGCGATCCAACTTCATGGGCGAGTCTTATTGTTGTAGTAGATAAAGGCGATGCGGTGCGACTTTGTGTGGACTACACGAAACTCAACCGAAGCGTTTTACGTTCGCATTTTTCCTTACCCAAAATCGAACATACGCTACGGCAGTTAAAGAATTCTAAAATCTTCAGCAAACTTGATACCAATAAGTAGATTCTATCAAATAAAACGTTCGGAGGATTGTCAATTGTTAACCACGTTTATCACCCCTATGGACGATACTACTTTAGAAGATAAGATCCTAACGATAAAAACTTGGATGAGTTAACGTCTCGTCTACAACGATTTCGGATGCGCCTAATGCGATACAGTTATAATGTTAATTATACTCCTGGAAATATGCTAGTAATACCAGATGCCTTAAGCCGCAGTCCACTATCAGATTCAACACCAAAAACCAGTGAACTTACTGATCCAGAATTGCAATCGTATGTAAATATATTATTCAAAATTTTACAATAAAAGATAAATTTTTAAAAGAAATTATTGAACATCAAAACAACGACCCTACATTGCGTAAAATAAAAGAGTTTACTTTAGTCGGTAGGCCAGACAAGTCACAGATACCTCTAGAGTTATTACCATACTTTTCAGTATAGGGTACGATATCTTATTTGCGGAAAATCTATTATTAAAAAATTCATTCCCAAAAACCCTCCAGTTAACAGTTTCAAAATTTATACATACGGGACATTTGGGGATAACGAAATGTAGAGAATGGCAAAATCAAGTGAATATTGTGACGAGCAGGAAAAATTTGCCGTACAAAAAAAAGTTAATTAGCGAATTACTTTAATTAAGAACCGCGCTGTATATAAGCAGAGTTTACGAACTGATGGTAATTTTCTCTAACGGCTTCCCGGTTAACTAAATTATTCGGTGAGCGTCGTAGGTCCAGAGAATAAGAGTATAATAGCCGTTCGAGATTATCCTATCAATTGTATCGAACATTCAACGATATTTATTTTGTACACCCCAAATCTCGTGCCCGAAAATTTGAATCACGAGTAGATGAGCAAGGCGCCAATTAGTTAGTTGAACGTTCAATTTGAGACAAATAATTATCAAACAGAACTAATACTGTTGACAAGCAAAATTCGTTAGGCGAGGCACTTAAATAAAGCAACCGAATACGATAACAAAATAACAGGTGTGTAATTTTATTTAAATCTTGTGTCTTAACAAACGGCACACACAAATAATCTTAACATAAAAGAGCGCACAAAAATTCAAGGAAGACAAAGCGCACCGCACAATTAATTTATTTTAGCGTTCAAAACAGAATTAAATTGAAAAGTAGTAAAACGGTACTTTGAGCTATTTTAAGTTGAGTAGTTTAACTTGCATATCTAGCCAGCGAAAATAAATTTTTCTTTCCCCCAAAGAGTCAGGTGATCTGCCTAGTGTATAATTGGATGGCACTTAGGTGATAATTCGATAGCCCTTCAGCTGGTAGATTCGATGGTAATTTAGATAATACCTTTAAATGGTAACATAGAGGATATCTTAGATCTAAAATAGACAAGAAGACAACAATGACGTCCCACGTTGTATGCTCGTATAGGAAATTTCTAAAACTTACGGTTTTCGCATAAAAGGAGAAATTATCCGACATTGGTAATTAACAGAGATAATCGGTACTTCGGAAAAAGCGACGACCTACAAATAACGACCTTTAATTAAGGATGACCCAGAAACAAACGGATTTCTTACCTAGCGAAATTATAACCCGATATATACGTCCACCATCTTGGAAATTTTTACCGGAACAAGGACGGGCAAAACACAAATTACGTACCGGACTACCTTCGCGCGCCATCTAGGAGCGTCGAGCAAAATCCATATCCGCAAAGCGGTTCGTGCCGGAGATTAATTACCGTAACAAAATCCCCCCTCCTAGCAAAAGGTGAAACTCGGTAACCATCGAGGAGAAACAACAATTAGCAATACAACGTAGTAGCAAACAAAACAACAACAAAACCCACAGAAAAAGTACTGAGGAATGCAAAATATGCAGCAAACTACTGAACCTACTGGCTTCGACAACTCCAACGAGCAAGTCTAAAAAAAGAGAGCACCAACCGTCAGCTCAAAACAAACCCAAAGCAAAAACCCCTCTGAATTAAACCCAAAAAAAAATTATAGGAAAGATATCAAGAGGAGAGAACAAAGCAAAAAAGGAAAGATCAGAAGTAAGGAAGAGTAAGTTGATAGATAGAAAAACGAGGAAAGAAACAAGAAGTCAAAATCGGAAAAGTTCATTCTCCCTCCTCGTAGGAAAAATAAACAAAAAGAAAAGGCTGCATCGAAACGTTGGGTAGTAATAGTTCTAGCAAGCAAAAACAGAAAATATAAACTATACCCGAAATGTACGTTTAAATAGTTTAGGCAATGTTATGTTTGAAATAATAACATTATTCTGGACTTCCATTGTCTATATTTTATTTTAATAGAATAAACACAACGTTTCAATTGCTATTGAATCTGCAATTGTCTTCAGGTGAATACTAACAAACTTAAAGACTACTGTAACTTATATACTAATACAAAGTTAGTGAAGCAATCAAGTGTACAAAGTTAATGAAGGTGGACGTTACCGTAGACTAAGATTAGTCAGGCGTCCAATTAAGGGTTTCCACACATTGTTAATCTCTACGTGGGTTGACTAAAAAACAGTCTTGTTGTTTCGATAAACGCTGCTTCTTTAAATTTTCTCTTGTACCAGTGCTCTTCTCGGTGTATAATTCTTGCCTCCGACCATTTCATTTTGTAATGTTTTTCCCAGGAGTGTTGGGCAATGCCGGATTTCAAAAGTCTCTCCTCTCTGCGTATGGGTTTTATGTTCCTTCAACCTGATATCTAAGGGTCTTTTAGTTTCCCCTACGTATGACTGGCCGCATTCACAGGGACTTCGTAGATGCAATTCTTGGAGTCACGACTGTTGTCTGGTCTAGTTTTGGAGATCATGCTACCAATAGTTCTTGACGATCTGAATACCGTGTTAATGTCATAATTTCTTCCTATTCGTTTTATTTTCTCAGATAATCCTTTGACATATGGAATGCTGAGTAGTGTTTTGGGTTTCTCTTCGGTCATGACTGGTTCCAAATTATGAATTTATCGTCTACATATCTGAGCCATAATTTTGGTTTAAATCTCGCTTTTTCCAGTATTTGGACCTCGAACCAGTTCATGTAGATGTTGGCGATTACCGGTGAGAGAGACGAACCCATAGGAAGACTGTCGTCTTGTGCAAAGAATTCGTCCTTTAATTGGAAATATGAGTTTCTGAGGCAGCATTGTAGAAGTTCCATTATCCCCTCAACCGGTAGCAAAGTTCTATTATGTAATTCCTCGTCCTCTAGTAATTTCTTCTGAATAATTTCTAAAGATTCTTTAACCAGAACATTAGTGTAAAGGGTTTCTACATCAATGCTGACAAAACGATCTCGTTTTTGTAGTTCTATAGACCCAAGAATCTCTACGAAATGTCTGGAATCCGTGACAAACGATGGGCTGCCATCTTGAAGTGGTCGTAGAATTGGAAGTAAGAACTTGGCTAGTTGGTATGTGGATCCATAACGAGAGCTAGTTATTGGTTAAAGCGGCATGTTGTATTTATTTATCTTTAGTAATCCATATAAATGCGATGGTTTGCTGTGGTGTGGCGTAAGAGTTGTCCTTGTTCTCGAAGGAGGGTATTCTTCGTATCCCATCAAACAATCGAAATCAGATGTTAAGTAACACAACCAAAGGGTAACCAACCCTTCTTGCCCTTGAACCTCCCTAAACAAAACAAAACCTAAACCTGATAAAAAGAGTAAATGAATTAACATTTGACAATAAAACAAATTGTGTTCAAGAAAATAAAAAAGTTTATTGAAGAAAATAAAGATTTGATTTATGGAATAGGTCAAGTCCCTTTTGAGTAATCAATCAAATTAAAAGCAGACTATGTGCCATATACAAGTTCTGCAAGACGAGTGCTAGATGCAATAAAAAACAAATTAAAATTAACATTAGATGAAATGGAGAGAAATAGAAATAGCTCTTAAACTAAGAGATAAATCAGTTTCAGTGTGATTGATATGAAGGATGGGTTCTACCACATACCGTTAGATCAGAAAAGTGGCGAATTGTGTACATTTATAAGTCCTTTTGGTAAATAATCAGTGCTTGGCCCTATATTTTTCAATATATTTATTAATGATGTAGTGGAATATCTGAATGTGGATTGTTTACTCTATGCGGACGACCTTAAAATTTTTTAAATCTATCGGTACTTTTGATGATTGCGAGGTACTTCAACAGAATCTTTCAGCTATTGATGAGTGGTGGGTTTAAACGGATTACCTTTAAACGTCGTTAAATGTAATGTTATGTCCTTTTCCTGAAAGGTAACTCCTCTGATTTTTTATTATACTATTAATTCTGTTCTTCTCAATAGACCTAATAATTTCCGTGACTTAGGGATTATCTATGATAAAAATTGAGTTTTTGGATCACATTACTTTATTAAGTTGTCAAAAACCCTGGGTACATAATTCGCTATGGTCGTGAATTTAATAATGTAAATACTTTAAAAATCTTGTTTTGCAGTTTGGTTAGGTGTAAAATTGAATATGCGTCGGATAATTTGGTCTCCATCACATAAGGTTCATATTGACAGCATTGAAAGAATACAACGTCGATTCCTGAAATATCTGTTTCTTAAAGTTGAGGGTTATTATCCTTGCATTTGATTTCTAACAGTGAACTGCGATCACGGTTTTCTTTGCCATCACTTGAGAACAGACGAACGCGTGCAGCTATCGTTTTATTATGTAAAATAATTAATTATGACATAAACTGTGCTGAACTTCTTAATAAAATTGCATTTAATATACCACGCTATGCATCACGGAATCCTTTTACTTTTCATCTCGAAACTCCAAAAAAATATACTGAAATTTTCTCCTTTATTCAGAATAACAAATTTCAGCACACTTTTGATATATTCAACTGCAAGGTACCTTCAGTAAATCAGTTGTTTAATTAATTTTAGAATTATCAGAATGTATTTGATTGAATTTTTGTATATGCATTGTTTTTATATTTTTTATATTTGTATGCATATTCTGTAATTGGGTTTTTCCTGTTGAATAGTCACAAATAAATAAAATAAAAATAAAATAAAAATAAATATAGATTTTTAAGATTACCCTTTGGGTTAAATGTAAATCCAGAAATTTTTTCAACGAACGAACGAAAAAATATTTGGAAATTTAGGTGTGGGAATTTATTTTGATGACTATATAATAGCAGGAAAGGAAGAAAATAAACATGAAATTTTAATGCAAAAGTTTTTAAGCAGAGCAAGAGAATTTAATATAAAATTCAATCCTGAAAAATTGCAGTACAAAGTAAATAAAGTTAAATATATTGGAAATGAATTTTCAGTAGAAGGAATAAAACCTGATCAATCATATGTAGAGGCTATTTTAAAAATAGATGAACCTAATAACAAAAGTGATTTGTTGCGAGTTTTAGGGATGATAAATTATCTTATTAAATTTATACCCAAGCTGTCTGAAATCAGTGCCCCCCTTAGAAAGTTTACAAAACAAACTGTTGAATTTATTTGGGATTTAGAACTGAGCAAAGCATTTGTGTTACTAAAAATATACCTGCATTAAAAATTTATTATCCTTCAGATCAGATTACGCTACAAGCAGATGCCAGTAAATCAGGAATAGAGGGATGCTTGTTACAAAAAGGCAGACCAGTTGCCTTTTGCTCAAGAAGTCTAACAGATACAGAGACAAGATATGCACAGATAGAGAAAGAATATTTAGCAATATCATTCTGTTTCAACAAATTCCATCAGTTCATATACGGAAAACAAATAATTGTACAGTCAGATCACAAGTCGTTGGTGCACGTACAACAAAAAGATCTTAGTAAATTAACAGCAAGATTACAAAGGATGAGACTGAAAACTGTAAATTATAATTTTACAATTGAATACTTACCAGGGAAGAAAATGTATGTAGCGGATCTATTGTCAAGAGCTCATCTAAAATCAAATGAAGGAGACGATGATGAAATGTTAGAAGTGGTGCACTGCCTTGATGTAGAATTGCCAATTTCAACAGCAAGAATAGAAGAAATTGTTAAAAAGACGCAAGAAGATAATATCCTAAGTCAAGTTAAAATTTATATTGAAGAAGGATGGCCCAACATTAAAAAATATAAAAGAACCAAAATTAAAACACTACCATAAATTAAGAAATGAGCTGATTTGTAAAGATGGAATTATATTTTATTTAGACAAACTAGTAATACCAGAGACATTAAAACAGTATATGCTACGTCAATTACATAAGGCTCATTTTGGAATGGAAAAAACAAAGAGGAGAGCTCGTAACATATTTTATTGGCCGGGGTTATCAACGGATATTGAAAATACATTTCGTCATGCAGAGTGTGTAAAAAATTCAGCTGTGCAAATATAAAAGAACCACTAATACAGCAAGAAATACCAAAATTTCCATTTTGCAAAGTAGGGTCAGATATTTTAGAATACAAAGGAACATTTTATTTAGTTGTTGTGGATTATTTTAGCAATTGGATTGAATTAAAGAAACTAAAAAATAAAACCATGGTGGAAATAATTAAGAAATTAAAGAAATTTTTTCAGTGCATGGCATACCGGCAAAATTTGTAGCTAATAATAATCCTTACAAAAAGTTGGGGTTTAAAACATTTGCCAGCAAAATTGATATGGAACTTTTTTATTTATAAGTCAAAAACATTCCCAGTCTAACGGAATGGCAGAAAAGGCTGTTGGAATTTGTAAGAATATCATTAAAAATCAGAAGAGACGGAAACAGAACTGTGGGAATGCATGTTGGAATATCGTGTAACACCATTATGCGGATTAAATGTTTCTCCATCAGAATTATTAAATAATTCTTTGCTAAGAACTACATTACTTACAACAACTAATCAACTAATATCAAAGGTGCCAGAAGAAAATAAAACTCCAGAAGTTATAGAAGAATTAAAACGAAAGAATATTATAACAAAACGGCGAAAGTTCGAATGAATTTTAAACCTAAAGACCAAGTGTTAATAAAAAGAGAACCATTTTCAGATTGGACACGGGGTGAAATAATAGAAAAGTTGCCTACTCCAAGATCGTACTTAGTAAAACATCAAAATGGGTCAATGTTAATAAGAAATTCAAAATTAATTAAAAATACACCACCAAATAAGAATTAATTTAATGATAATAAATTTCAAAATAAAGGTCAAATAGAAAATGATAAAGAAAGTAGAAATTTAAATGAAAAAGGTAGAATTAAATTGTAGAGAATAGTAATTTAGAAAGTAAGATTTCAGAAAACCATGTAATAATAAAATCTCCAATTAAAAGTGATTATCAGGATGTAATAAAAACTAAAAGTGGTCGCACCATTGTAAGACCAATCAGATTCAATGATTATGCATAATGTTTGAAAAGGAAAGATGTGTTATATTTGTAATTTATTTAGTTAGTTGAAAAAACAATTGTATTTGTTGATATTGAGTTATGTCAATAATTGTAGATCAGTTCTTAAAAAAATAAATATTTTATGTTACGTAACAAAACAGAAAGTCAGTTTCAACTAATGTCTTTTGCGTCTCTTTCTACGTTTCGAGTAGCATAACGATATATTAGTCACATCCGGTGTTCAATACTAGATAGCTCATCCCTTATTTGGATCTGGATATACTGGCTTCAGATCCTTAATGTGCCAGAAGTACCCAAGTTATTGCCTAGAGTATCCTCTAGCTCATAAGTCCATGGAGAAACAGCAGTTTTACTCGATAGGGCCCGCTAAACTTTCGGCCAGTTTCGCGTTAAAGTAAGTTCTAGGCGAAGGACAGAAAAAAATCCGCTTCCACCTTACCTCCGACCTGATACTTAACGAAACGCCTTCGTAGATTGTAACGAGTACGATGCAAATCGTAGGCTTTAGCCAGTCGTTTTTAGAATGTGTCGACGAATCTCGTCGTACCTCTCCAGAAAGGTTTTCAGCATCCGCTAGGAGTCATGTCAGGAGCATCTGGCGTAGTCATCGATCAGAAGGAACGCCCATTTAGAATGTGTTCCCTACCAAAAAGTGCAAAGAAAGGAGTACACTCAATCACCTCATGCTTCGCGGTTCTTATCGCACATCCTACCCTAGCAAGGTTAACATCCCAATGCCGTTGGTTGGTTTTAATATAAGCGGCGAGCGTGGTTTTCAGTACTCGGTTTATCCGCTCAGCAGGGTTCGCCCTAGGGTGATAACGCGCCGTAAAGAGAAGTTTTAGGACTCATAAGCATCACTCAATTTCGTAAAGTTCTTGCTGCGAAATTGGACTCCATTAATCCCAAAATCAAGGTATTGCGGAGCCCCATAAAGAAAAGAAAAATTTGTTCCTCCATAATAGTAGATACAGCAAACGCGGTGGCTGTCACGCAAAGGAAAAAGAAGTGATGAAATTTTGAGAAACAGTCAGCCACTACTAAGATATAGGAATGTCCTTTAGTCAGCGAGGTAACGGACCTACCAAGTCACATCAGAGAATTTGCCAGAAGTGTTGAAATATCCGGAGTCTTAGCTTGGATTACTTTTGTGTTTAGAGCAAGTAGCACAACGAGGAAACCAAACATAAGATTTGCCCACGTCCGCGCGTAGCTTTGGCCAATAATACTTTGTAATATACGGGCGGTGGTCTTGTAAGCTCCACCATGACCTGCCACAGGACGATCGTGATTGTTCTGGATAATTTTCCTTTGTTGCTCGGACGGAACCACAAGCTTCCATTCCGGTTTTTTCCCAAAGAAGATTTCACTCTTCGGTACAAAACATTGTCCCCAGCGGACCAGAGGACCATTCGTCTAGATCAAGATAAAGCAAGCCAGTGATCATTCCATTGTACCAAGGGTCTGTAGTAGGTAAGATAATGTCTAAAGTAGATGGTTCATGAGAAATAAGAAGTAGTATTCAGAATGGGTACAGAACGAGATAACGCATCAGGAACGATGTGGTCTTTTCCTTTTTGGTGCACTGTAGCGAAGTCGTACTGCTGCAACCGCAATGCCCAGCGAGCCAAACGTCCAGAAGGATTTTAAAACTTACTCAGCCAAATCAAAGAGTGGTGGTCGGTAATAGCCGTGAAGTGTGATCCCTTCTCCTTGCAGGCTGAAGCTTTCCGATAGACCAAAGCAAGGCAAAGTAGCTCCTTCTCGGTCGTGGACCATACGAGATGGAGTATTTACTTTCAAGTCCAACGGAATAGCGGGCGGCCAGTATAGCAAAGTTCGGTATGAACCGTCGGTACTTAGCTCACCATTCCGATGAAGCGGCGTATGTCGGTGACCTTGTAATTGGTGTGGGAATAGCCAAAGTGGTAGACACCTTGTCCGGGTTTACTAGTAGGCCTTCTTGGTTCACGACATACCCTAGATAACGTAGTTCTGGAAGTCAAAATTTATCCGCTCGTATAGTTAAGCCAGAAGCAAAAAGACGTTCGAAAATTTTGGCTAACACTTCTAGGTGATGCTCGAATGTGGGAGTAGCGATGATGATATCGTCCAAGCAAGCAAAGCAAAATGGTTCTAAGTAAGCTCCCAAAACCCAATCAATCCAACCGTTGAAACGTAGCCGGAGAGTTGTGCAAATCGAAAGGCATCCTAGTAAATTGAAAGAGACCCCGGTTTGGCACAGTAAAAGCAGTGACATTGCCTTCGAGTCAGTAGCTAATGGGATTTGCCAGTAAAGCCGAGCGGATGACCAGAGAAGAAAGGTAGCGAGCATCCTTTAAACAATCTAAGAATAGCAGAGATATGCGGTAACGGATATTCTTTATCCTTAAGGGTTACTTCATTGACTCTTCTATAGTCTACGCAGAAACGATAACTATTGTCATTCTTCTTAACCAACACAATGGGTGAGCTCCATGGGCTGTTTGAAGGGTTCCACCACCCCCCAGCACTGTAACATAGTATCAGTTCCCTGGTTGGCAATGGCTTGAAGAGCAGGTGACAAAGGATAATACCGTTTGTTTATCGGTTCCGCCGTCCCGATCGTATAGAATGTTCAACAAGTGAGGTACACCCTAAAGTGGTAGGAATAGTGTCGAAGGTACGTTTAAGAAACTCTCGTAAAGACGAGAGATTGGTTCGAAGTCAGGCAATAGCAACACTCTCATCGCCGAAAGCCCAATGTCCATCCCGAAAATTCGACACAAAATTCATGGCAATCCAAAAATCAATGCCTAAAATTGGTTGGTGAGTAATCTCTAGGATTATAGACTTCAAAGACTTTGGTCCGATTTTCGACCGAAATGGAAGAATGACAGTTCAAAGAACATTACATCTCACCCCATTTGCGACAGGCACGATGTTGGTCCGCTAAAAGACAAAAGAAAACCTAATGGATAAGAACTTTCCAGCCAGCGCTCCCTAAAATAGTTCTAGTTGCCGGAGTCCAGTAAGCCATAGAAGAGTGACCAAAAATGTCCACTTTTAAGTAAGGAAGCTTGCTGTTCTTAGTACTCGCAAATATAAAGTTTAATAGTGAACGTTGGATCACTTGTGCTCGAACAATGAGGAGATAAATGACCTGGTTTTCTGCAATTCCAACACACAATGGTATTCTTTATAGGTTTAGTAGGGGAGCGAGATACAGTAGCGCAACCAGCACCCGCAGATCGAGTATGGTACTGATTAGATGTATTAGCACTAGCAGTCGGAGTATCTGAGACATAAGTAAGTGAAGGTTCTAAAAGTTTGGTGGTTTTCTTTGACGAAGGTGGCTTATAGTTGTCAATGGACCGCCTCAGTTCCAGTTGTCGCCCCATCGCGATTAGTTGAGAAATTGTACCCACCGTTGTCAACCCTAAAGCAGCCTGGTAGAAAGGAGTCAAATTTCGTATAATAGAAAGTTGTTTAAGTTCAGGCAACGGCTCAATAAACAGAACAAGCTCACCATCACGGAAGCATAAGCCCGATCGTTTCATCATTACCCATGGTACAAGCTTTTATTTCCGCTGAAAGACGGTCATCATGATCTAAAGGCAGGAATTCGGATTTAAGTAAAGTGATCATGTCTCCCCAAGCACGTAAAGTACCACGATTTACCCTATAAAGAAGCAACGTCTTCCCAGTAAGCAGTTTGGGAACCACAGCAAACAATTGCGCGGTAGTAACCCCTCGAGCGCCGCACAGTTCTTCGACTTTAATTAGAAAGTTAGTAAGAGACTTGAGTACCATCTCCAGCAAGGTGACGTTCCCACTTGGCAATAGGAAATGGTTTTTCAACTAATAGAAGGTTGAAACGAAACAGACTTATCCGCATCCGATTCAGAGACAGACGAAGACAAAATAGTACTACTCTAGCCATAGCAACACCATTGGTCTTTGGGTTAGAAGTTATCATCAAAGAGAGAAAAGAGACTGGTTTGGTCTCTTTTTTTAATTTAGCATCATAGTCTTGTTTCAAGTTGGTCAAAGTCAAAGCAAGTTTCTCATGTTTGAGGTTTCGTCCTTAGTAGTAGTAGTCATCTTCAGGCAAGCTTCATAATATGCAGATAAAGTGAGCTAACGCGTTTAAAAGTAGGGTAAGAAATATCTCTTAAAATAACAAATTTGGGTAGAAAAGGAATGCCATATAAAATTGATAAAGCAATGAAATATCTTTAACAATTTGATATAAAACATAAGCACATTCCATTGGAAAAAATTTACTGATTTACCTTTAGTCTCGTCTTGTATAAAGTGAGTGGAATTTCAAAAATTCCTTTACAAAATAAAATTAAAGTATAAAGTACCATTTTATAACAATAAAGAACACATCAAATCATAACTTTTAAAACATACGGTATAGATATACAAAATCATATATTGGAAGATTGAAAAACAAACCGGATACAAATTTGAAATAAAATATGTGGTAATCCATTTTAAAAAACATAAGTTTAGTTTTGTCCTAATTTTTGGGCGCCCTGTGCACTTGTGAATAATTTTAATGCATTTTCATAACTGCCTACACTAAATATTATTCTCTATCTCTTTTTATTAAAGAAGTTATTCTTGGGCTTTGTTGAATAAACATTATATACCAATCTGGAATATTAAATATAAACCTTTTTAAAAAGTGGAGTTTAATTTAATAACGCAGTCAAAATATTACACAGACAATTGAAGTTTGTAGGTAAACGATTGTTGAAATTGTTAAGTTCGTAGGAGGTAAATGAAAAGTTTTGGTTTTGCTCTGAAAATGTACCCGATTTGAATAAAGACTCTTCCTTTAAAAAAAAATAAAAATCCAGGCACCAAGCTGGATAAGCAGTAGTATATGAATAATATAAATTTATTCTAAATTTCACTCTACATTGAGACTAAAGTGTAGACCTAATTTATGTTTCGTGTTACTTAATAATTTACTTCAAACGCTTAAGCACAAAAAAATAACAATTTCGAAAGTAGGTATATGTCAAGCAATTTTGCTAAACATGTAATAACTTGCTGTTCATAATTAGAAATATTACCGCTCTGTAACCTTCTATAACTTGATTAGTTTTCAAGTAACAAGTGTTGTTAATAGTGCAATTTGACATATTTTTAAAGTTACTTTGATGTACAACTTATTTTATGTTTATTGTAAATTCTTTGTATAATAAGTCATTTGGTTGTTCTTAATCATTAAATAAACTATATACCTTCAGAAAATTGCCCGACCAATCTTAACAAAAACAGTTTCCAGTTCTTGAATGTTAGTTAATAATGCTGCCTTCGCTGCATAAGCAATTTATGTATAAGCAGAGCGTAAGTAGTAATCAATAATTCATAACCAGGTGTTTTATGCTCAAATACAAATAATAAATTGCTTTATGGCATAGCCGTTATATGTTTATAATACTTATTTTTGGTTTTATTTTAAGTTGATTAAAAGGCAATTGTAAGTGGAAGTACTAAAATATATTCTTGATTTAAATTACGTTTTCTCTGCTTTGATTTCAGCCTGTGGCTTAGTAGAAAACTTATTTCCGTTGACAGGTTTAGCACTTATACAGAAGTTTGCTGTCCAAATTAATTAGCATAGTTTAGATTACTGTGAAAATGCAAAACTAATCTAAATCGAGAAATCGTATTCTTAGAATCGATAAAAACTGTTTATGACTTATTATAATGTGCAACGTAAAGTATTTAAATATTAATTGTAATGTTTGATGTATTTTAATACGTATTCAATAACATAATAAAGACATCGATTGAAATGGTTAAAATTAACATTTTTCCAAATTTTTAAAAACAAATTTAGAAAAAACTTTAGATATAAAAAAGACATAATAAAAATAAATTCAAAACTTTTGACAAATTTAACAAATCAATAATTAATACCATAATTAAAGATTCTTATAAACATTTAAATTTTTTAAAACAGAAATTAACAAATTTAAAACAAAATTGAAAACAAACTTTCAATTTTAAAACACATTCTAACTTTTATTTCAAAATAAAATCCCAAAAATTAACAAATTAAAATTAAAAAATCAAAAATACACACACTAAAATTAATGAAATGTTAAAAAACTTAATAATTCAACCAACAGAAAAACACCAAAACTGCACCAAAAACTTGACTCCGGACACGTGTTTTTAACTTAGCCTAAGCTGTTATCATCAGCTGATACCGATACTAAAAATAAAAACAACGGGAAGCTTATATATACTATCTGCTTATCACGCATCGTTAAATTTAATTGATTCTTAGATAAGCTTAGATAAGCTTAAATAATTCCGAAAATCCCTAATGGGCCGTTATCATCATAATTCATAAAGCAAATTTCTGTTTTAAAAATTTCCTAAACTTTCATAAGAATCCAAGTTCGTTTTTTATTATCTACCCTCTTAATTAATTCAATGTCGCCTACTTTATGTATCGCTGCAAAAAGCATATGCATGGCAACACTAGACAAATCTGTGCGATGATATTTGACATGAGCTACGTTTTGTTTAAACCGAGTTTTAATAGGTCTCTTGTTTGCCCTATATATACTTGGTTACAGTCTTTACAATTAATTTTATATATTCCCGATTTATCACACATTTCTATTGGGTCTTTCGGATTGCCTAAATTGCAAGTTGTTATTACTAGAAGTCACTGTTGATAATCAAATTTTGAAAGTTCCTTTCCTTTGGTTAATAATTCAAAATTTTACACCATTAAAAAAACTAATTTTATTGAAATTTAAGTAAACAAATAATTCCCAATGATGCTTAACTAAAAATTTTACAACTAGGATCTAAATATATCTTTGATCATAACCAAGTAATTCCATTTAATAATTTTATTACAAATATTGAAAGCAAAATTATGCATTTTGACGATAATCAACCTAAACACAATTAGAAACAAAATAAGTAATACATTAACTAATTTCAAACACTAATAAAAATGAAATCCTTCCTCCTAAAGAACCATTTGAAAATCAAACTTTTCTTAACAATAACAAAAATGTATTGATATTAGAAGCGGATAAAACACAAGAAACTGTAATCATGCAAAAATCAAATACTTACAAAATATTTTAATTGTTAAATAAAACGACACATAAAATTCAAAGATTTTACTTTAACAATTCAAAATAAAAATAATCAACTAATTAAAAAATTATTAAATATGAACTATGAACATACTTATAAAAAAAATTTCAAATAACAGAAGTATTCCAAATATTTATATTCTCAAAACTACATAAAACTAATATCCATTAAGACCTATAGTTGCATCTTATAATACCCCAACCTATAAAATATCAAAATAAGGGTGATTGTTTGGAACCGTACATTAGAAGAATCTAGGGATGAGAGGATATCGTAGCAATCTGAAATTTTGTTGTTGGCCAAAATCGTTATGATCTTTCTAATAAAAATATTTTCAAGATGGCGGCACTTTCGGAAATAAGTGGACACACCTCTTATTTTAAACACGATTACATATTTTCATAGCTTTATGGTTTAACAATAAATTTTAGATACATTTTTTATCAGCATTTCCCTGCCTAACTGTAGCCGTTCTTGTACCAGATATTTTAACTTTGAGATGTTTTTACATTTGTAACGTCGCGCTGACGTCATATACCATCGTTACTTTTTTCCAGATATAGCGCTAAAGTTGGGACTGTTGGCAGCGGAAGTAGTATTCTTTTTATCCGCAATTACGCAAAATGATATAAGCTTCTACAGGGTGTCGAAATTTAATTTACAAGCAAGACAATTTTAAACCCACAAAAACTCGATTTTTCAAATAGGATGCTCTACTTTTTGTCGATTTTGATACAAATTAAATAAATAAATTACTAATAGCATTCCCTATACCTATCTGTCATCGTTTTTGACTTATTTGATCTTTAAAAAGTTGAGAATCCGTTTGGAAATAATTTAAAAAGCATGCCTTGAAATAAATTCACTTGTATGTCAAAATAAATAGTAATTGTCAATACTGCTTATCAATAATTGTTCATTGTTAGATCATTAAGATGGAAAATCAACAATATTCAAACACAGATATTTTGAATTTTTATATCCATCGATAATGTAATAGAATTTAAACATCTACCAACAATGAATCAAGAGAAAAATTTCACCGAAAACAATTGAACTTTATAATGCATGGAAGAGTGATATCTGTAATTGGCGTCAAAAACAAATATTAGTGAAAATAATGAAATTAACGTATTAGGATATTTCAATGAATTTTCCGCCATCAATTCGATCTGCGACAGAAGATCAGGGCTTAAAAATATTCTATTACTAGCAAACCCGTTTATGTGCATACAAACTAATTTATTTACAAAGATAGTATTATAAAAAATTGACACAGCATAATAATATTAACATAAAACTTCACGATAAACAATATTTCCTAGTTGTAAGCTTCCGTCTCCATTACTTTTTTCAGCATATACAGATTATACATAATACATGTGCCATACATACGTTATGTCGAACAGTAATAATTGACCTTATTGACCTCCCATTAGATATTTTTTTTAAATGCCGTTAATACTTTTCTTAAGTTATAACGTAATTATATTTCAAATATAGAAGCATTTTGGATGCGTAGTAACCTTTGACCTTATTTGACCTCCCATTAGATATTTTTTTTTAAATAGACGTTAATACTTTTCTTAAGTTATAACGTAATTATATTTCAAATATGAAGCATTTTAGTTGTAGTTTTGAGTTTGTCTAACTCAGTAAGTACAATATAGCCAATTTTCAACTTTGACCTGAGTTTAAAAATAGACAATTATAAATTTTGAAATGTACTACCCACTAGACACTTCCCATTAATTGCAGTTGAATGATACCATTTGTCTGGATTAACCCAGAAACAAAAAAGCCTTAGCGTTTACAGTCCCAAAAAATCTTTAGTAATTAATATATAGATTTAAAAACATTTAAAAAACATAAAATGCATAACTACTCATTTGCTAAAGTGCAGGGTACTTCAACCAGGGAGACGATACGGAAAATTGAATATTGCGAAGAAATGCTTTTAAAAATACAAGAGGATCAATTTTTCTGCGGAAAGTCTTTTGGTCAGATGAAACTAAATTTGTAGAAGGATTAGTCAAGAAAAGAAATTTTCATTTTGGTTTGCTGAAAACCCGCATTTTAAGCGTGAAAATCACTTCGAACGTCAATTCAGTGTTAACGTTTTCTGTCTGCTCATGGAAACCCATATGCGTTTGTAATTTATAATAAATTTAACAAGCAGAAAGAGTACATAACGGCACCGTAAACAAAAGTTTGCACATTGTGAAGCGGGCTTAAGGGTATCATTTACAATTCTAACAGCAGGTAGTCTCAGCAGGGGTTATCTTATAGAAGGACTGTAGAATGAATCATTACACTAAGCACGTTTTAGAAAATAGGTAATTTACGTTGCTTACTTAATTTTTTCTTTAAAGAATATATTTGAAGGTATCGCTAATTAAACACCATAGCTCGATTAATTATCGAATCAAAATTTTGTTTAGGAAATGTTTACAAAATAAAATTAGAAATAATTTTGATTTAAAAAACGTCTACAAGCAATAACTTTTAAATTAAATCAAAAACTAAACATGGTTATTTGGGTTGACTGATTATTACTTATTTTTAAATAAATCTAACCTACTAATTATTGTAAGTTATTAAAAAAATCATTAAACTCTCTATTCATAATATTTAGTCCTTACAAAATGTATATTTTATGACGTTTCATTTTTTTCTGTAGTTAATATAAAAGTCTTTAAGGCTCTTTTACTCAACATTATATTTACAAAATTTATTACATAATTATAATTAAGATACCAAGTTATAGTTTAAAATTAAATGAAAACTTTTTTTTAAATAAAGGTATTACTATATAAATAAATATAAGAAATCAATAATGGGTGTGACCTTCATTATTATTGATACATTCTTGGAGGCGTCTGCTCATTGACGCTATCAAGGTATCAATATAATTAATATTAATCGTTTCCCATGCGGTATCAATGGCTGCAATTAGTGCATTACGGTTTACTGGTATAAAATTTGGCCCTTGTTGTCTTCGGATAACAGCAAGTATTCGAGCCCAAACATTTTCGATAATGTTAAAATCTGGGCTTTTTGCTGGCCAGGGTAACAGCTCCAAGTTATTTGCTTGTATCCAGTTGCGCACAACCTGCGAAGTATAGGGTCATCATATCCCGATAGTTAATTATCGAATGTTCCAAGAAAATATGTGTAAATAGTAAATGGAATCTACTAACGTAACGTTAAGTCGTTAATTATAGTTACATAACTCTCCTTTCATAAGATATAGTTCATATTAATATGCTTATTGTAAAGCTTCGTACACACCTGAACAACAAACCGAGGAACAAACAGAACAACGAACCGAACGGCAATCGGAACATTAATTTGGACGGTGCTACGTACGAATTTTAGAACAGATTCGCAAGTCCTGATTGTTCCACGAACGGTTTGCGGCGTTCCCGCAACTTGTCGGTTTTTCTCCGACATCAAAGAAAATGCGCGCGAATGCGTTTGCAGGTTTGGACGAATCTAAACAAAACGGCGAACAAACTTATGCGGGAGAATTAAATTATTTATTTTTGTCCTCCCTTTTGTGGGTTTGTTGTGTTTTAGGTAATATTATGGAGTTGACAGAAGAAAAATGTTTTAAATTAATCAGTGTTTAAGAATGCAAGAAAAAATGATGTCCCTATTAGCATCATTTGGGCGGGAAATTATTAAATTATAATTTTTACTCTTCTTTGTGCGTAAAAATTTGGTTGGCACTATCTTCTTGTTTTCCGCAATTTTTCTTCTCAATAATAAATATATATGAACTGAAAACTACTGAAAATAATTATGGAAACAGCACAAACGTTCCGTTTGTTGTTCGGATTGTGGAAATCATAAAGATCGTTTGTCGTTCTGTTTGACTTTCGGTTCGTTGTTATGTTTGTTGCTCGGTTTGTTGTTCAGGTGTGTACGAAGCTTTACAACTTAAGCAACAATTTTTGGCGAATAAAGATTAGTTTGTGATGTAATATTAGAAACACAAATTTATATCATATCAAATTTATGACAACTTAAAACCAAGAACGTGTATGTTATTGCTAAGAAATTATTAAGGAAAAAGCGCAATTGCAGTGTAAATATTTATAATTAGATATTTTCGAAAGTTTATAAGTCCTCTATTGTAATCTTAATACTTAAAAGAAAATCCTGTCCATTAGCATTATAAGGAAATGGCTTTTACTTTATGAATAAGTTTCAATAACAATAGAATATCCTTGCTTGTTTAATTTACTTCCTTTGAGTCATATTGCTCTAAGGGTTGTTACATTGGTCATTAGAAGTATGTAATAAATAAACAATTACCTACTGTTTGAGAAGGGGTAGTGTGAACCAATAAATAAAGTAAAATGTAAATTCCATTTTAGTTTAAAATTTCAAGTGTTGTGAAAATGCCACCTCATCTCGGTGCTGATTTGAAAGCGCGGATTGTTTCGGAATTAGCGGCGGGCCGTAGCGTGCGTGAAATTTCACGTATGTTAGATATACCAAAAAGCACCGTAGGGCATTACCGAGTAAAATGGAATCTTGAACACACTTTGGAAAGAGCCATCGGAAGTGGTAGACCTAAAGTATCTACACGTGCTCAAGATCTCGAGTTGTTTCATTACGTAACAGAACAACCATTTGCTACATACTCAGGGCTATAGCAGATACATTTTCCCGGATGCCGTATAACTGCACAAAAGATTAAAGGAGATGGGAATAAAGAGTATAATGCTGCTGAATTCTCAGTGACGAAAATATGAGACGTCGTCTGGAATTTGCAAGGCGATATGTGAACGAACCTTTGGAATTTTGGAATCGAGTGATTTTTAGCGACGAAAAAACGTTCAATAGCCGCAACGATGGACCACTAAAAGTTTTAGAATGGAAGGAACTCGTTACGAAAATAATCACATATGTCCTAAAAAACGAAGTGGTTATTTTTCTGTGAATGTGTGGGGTTGGGTTAGCGCGCGGGGTCCAGGAGTTTGTTGGGCTATCGATGGACGTCTTGATTCTGCTGCGTATTTAGATATTTTGGAAACTATTATGAAACCTTCAGTCGAAGTGTTTTATCCAGACGAAGATTATATTTTCCAACAAGTAAGTATTCTTATTTCACTATACTTTCTCCAAAAAATAGTTCGGGATCTGTTGAATTAACATTTTCATAATGTATTTTGTTGTTAAGGACAACGCCCTATTCATACTTCGCGGGTTGATACGAGAAATAACTTGGAGCTGTTACCCTGGCCAGCAAAAGCCCAGATTTTAACATTATCGAAAATGTTTGGGCTCGAATACTTGCTGTTATCCGAAGACAACAAGGGCCAAATTTTATACCAGTAAACCGTAATGCACTAATTGCAGCCATTGATACCGCATGGGAAACGATTAATATTAATTATATTGATACCTTGATAGCGTCAATGAGCAGACGCCTCCAAGAATGTATCAATAATAATGGAGGTCACACCCATTATTGATTTCTTATATTTATTTATATAGTAATACCTTTATTTAAAAAAAAACGTTTTCATTTAATTTTAAACTATAACTTGGTATCTTAATTATAATTATGTAATAAATTCTTGTCAAAAAACTAAATATATACGTTGACAATAAGAATTGCCTTAGTTTTTATTTTCACTTTTATATTAACTACAGAAAAAATGAAACGTCATAAAATATACATTTTGTAAGGACTAAATATTATGAATAGAGAGTTTAATGATTTTTTTTTAATAACTTACAATAATTAGTAGGTTAGATTTATTTAAAAATAAGTAATAATCAGTCAACCCAAATAACCATGTTTAGTTTTTTGATTTAATTTAAAAGTTATTGCTTGTAGACGTTTTTTAAATCAAAATTATTTCTAATTTTATTTTGTAAACATTTCCTAAACAAAATTTTGATTCGATAATTAATCGAGCTATGGTGTTTAATTGGTGGATCGAGAGCTAACAAAGAATTTCGAGGATAAGTGATTAGTCATAACAGTCTATGGGTTGGCCACCAAGTCACTTGATTTGACGGGGTCTCATTAAGAACAGGGTGTATGAGGGGTCCAGTTCAAACCAGAGAAGAATTGTAGGAACGCGTCAGGGTAGCATCCGTCGGTTGAATCCAGAACATATTTACAACACTTGTGCAGAAGCTGTTCATACAAAGATCAACCGTTGTTTACAAGAAAATGGAGGCCATATATAGCATTTATAGCATAAGTTATTTGTATACTAGCTTACCATTGATTTAGTTAATCATCCGTTTCTTTACGTTTTGTTAAAACATTATGTTTTAATAAGTTTTAGTTTTTTCTATTATTTCAAACGAATTCTCAACTTTTATAAAGATTGTTAATAAGTCGGAAACCATGGCAGATAGGTATACGAAATGCCATTAATGATCGACTTCTTATTTAATTTTGTATCGAAGTCGAAGAAAAAAAGTAGACATCGAATTTGAAAAAGTTGAGTTTTTGTGGTTTGAAATTGTCTTGTTTGGAAATTAAATTTCGGACACCCTGTGGAAGCTATATCATTTTGCATAATTGCGATAAAAAAACAATGCTTCTGCTGCGAATCGTCCCAATTTTAGCGCTATATCTGCAAATGTAACGACGTCAAGCGCGACGTTACAAATGTAAAAAATATCGTAAAGTTAAAATATCTAAAGAACGGCTTCCAGTAAGGTATAGGGAATGCTGGATGAAAATTTATCTAAAATTAACTGCTAACACCAAAAAGCCATAAGAAATATGTAATCAGTATTTAAAATAAGAGACTATGTGTCCACTTTCGGTGTTCTCGGAAGTGCCACCATCTTCAAAATATTTTTATTAGAAAGATCACAACGAACTTTGGCCAACAACAAAATTTTAGAGCCATACGATTTTCCCATCCCTAGATTCTTCTAATGTACAGTTCCAAACAGTCACCCTGTATATCTAACATACTAAAAAATATTACAAACAAAAATAAAAAATAAATTAAAAGAATCATGAACCTTTAAAAAAATATATAAATAATATAACTGTACCCCCAAATTTAAAATTTTTTTACTCTAGACGTTCTTTCTTTGTATACTAATATACCATTAAATCTTGCTCTTGAATATAATAAAATACCTAAAACGGAATTCTTAGAAATAATAACCTTCATACTTAATTTAAGTTATTTTATATACAATAGTCAAATTTTCTTACAAACCTTTGGTGTCGCAATGGGTCACCCATTATCCAGTACCATTTCAGACTTCGTATTACAAAAAATTGAATTAGATAATCTTAAAAATCACAAATGTTATTTTATTATACAACAGATACGTTGACGATATTATAATTATTGCATATAAAAACCAAATTAATACAATTCAAATCAATTTCAATAACTGCCATCCAATAGAACTAGAAAATAAAAATAGAAAAATAAATTTCTTAGATTTAACTTTTACTTATTAACAAAAATAACAATTAGAATCTAATTGGTACAGTAAATGTCAAAACTGAACGATTTTTTAAATTTTAATTCATATACATCAAATACATATAAAGTCAGTGTAATTAATACCCTAGTTGATAGAGCAATCATTTTATCAGAATCTAAACATCATAAATCAAATTTAAATAAAATAAAAAACATGCTTTTAAAAATGATTATCCTATCACTTTTATCAATAAATATATAAATAAAAGATCTAAAAAATGTTTAATAATAAAAATAAAATTAATAATAATTCTAATATATCATTACAACCTAATTTTTAGAAAATGAATTTAATAATAATATAACTCAAACCTGCATTCAAAAAAATTACATTAATATTCTTACATACCTATATTAATAAAAAATTTAAATAGAATTTAAAAAATATAACATACAAACTTCTTATAATAACCATAACACTATAAAAAATTTTTTTTAGTAAATTAAAAGATAAAACTGACATTTTAAAACAAACTGAATTAGTATACAAAATAAATTGTCAAAATTGTGATGAAATATATATAGGACAAAACAACAAATACCTATATATACGAATTAATCAAAGCTGTCGAAAAGTTGTATAGTTTTGATTTTAAATCACCAACAATTCTAGAAAATGAAAAAAATGAAATGATTCACATAAAAAAAATTACAAAATTTAATAGATACACTCAATTTAACATACCATATTTTAATATAAAACTAATTAATTATATACCAAAAATCTTTAAAAATAAATAAAATATTAATATTGTTACTTTAATGTAAACTCTCTTACTTAAAATAAAATTTAAATACAATAATAAATTTTAGACCCTATGAAAAAATATTTTTATGCTAAACCATTCTGCAGTTTGTTCTAACCAACTTTACTTTTATTAAACGACATTAAGATAACTAATTGTTAAGTTTGTTTTTAACTAGTAACTATATTAAAATGAGTTTATTAAGAGGTGATGAATAATTCCACCTCCCTACTGACTTAATGTCACTAAAAAGTTCAAATGCTTCACTTTATATTCCAAAAATTGTATAACAGGTGCGTATGAATATTCTTTAACTTGCTTAATTAAATTGTTTTTGTTTTAATTTTTAGATTGTATTTAAACTTGAAAATGCAAACTTTCACAACATGCACATTAGCGTTGTGAAATATGCATATACAAACGGTTATCAAATATGCAGTACAGCCAAGGTATTATGTATCTAAATACCGTAATAAAAATAGTAGTGAGATAGACAGTAAAAGACAGTATAGAGTCCCGGGATTCCCAAAGTGGTCCAGGTGGACCCCCAGGGGTCCACGGGAGCCCGATAGGGGTCTACGCTTGCGTGGAAAAAAAATGGGGGTCCACAACTCGTTAACGGGGGTCTATAAAAATTTATTAGGTGACCCGACTTGACTTCTCCTATGAATAAGGGAGACAATAATATATATAGGCAGACAATATTATAAGAAGCTTGACTTCTCCTATGAATATAGGAAGACAATATTATAAGAAGCTCAGCAATTGTTTTTGTAAGAACTTGCATATTCCATATTCAGAAAGAGCGTGTCAAGACTCGCCGATGCCGCGCCGCCCGCCCGCCTAGTTAAAGTCGTGTCTGAACTTGCATGAACTTGTTGGATTTTTCTTTAATATAAATACGAATGCGAATGATAAACATTACTCAGTTGTTTCCGGAATTTCAAAAAAGAAAGTGTACCTATATAAGTGTTCACCAGTGACGGAAGTGAATTGATATTATTGTTTGCCAGTGTTGGAAAAGTAAGTACCTACCTATCTATTTGTTAGCAACTTGTATCTTAAAAAGCCACTTCTATTATGTTTGTTAAATCATTTTAAGCTTACTTAACAAACATTTTTTTCTATATTTACAGGTAAGTAATTGATACGAAACATGGCTGAATCTAAGAAGAAGTGTCGACAGTACAGTGTTGAATATTTGAAATTTGGTTTTCTTCCATCAAATACAGACAAGCGATTGCCCATGTGTCTTTTATGCAACAAAGTCTTGAGCAATGACTCTATGAAACCATCGAAGCTGGAAGATCATCTAAGAAGGTGTCATCCTGACAAAATAGGTAAGGATTTGAAATATTTCCAAACATTGAAGGAAAAGTATGAAAAGAGACCCACCGTGCATAGTATGTTCGCTTCAACGTCTGAAAGCAACGACGATGGCTTGCGGGCATCTTACAATATCTCATTACTTATAGCAAAATCTGGGAAACCGCATACCATTGGAGAGGAGTTAATTTTGCCTGCTGTTGAAGAGGTCTTAAAAACTGTCCTGCACAAATCTTCATTTGACATACTTAAAAGAATTCCTTTGAGTAACAACACTGTACAAAGACGTATTGATGAAATGAACTCTGATGTTGAAAGTTTCTTGTGTAATTATCTGCAAACAACTCATTTTTCTATTCAACTGGACGAGTCAACTTTACCTGGCAATGAAGCATTATTATTGGCATATGTTCGATTTATCAAAGGCGAACAAATGTTTGAAGAGTTACTATTCGCGAAAACTTTGAAGACTGACACTAAAGGTGAATCAATTTTTAATGTTCTGAATGATTTTTTACGGAAAAATCAATTGCATTCACAAACATTATTTCGGTGGCAACAGATGGAGCTCCTGCCATGGTCGGGCGATATCGTGGGTTTATAAGTCATCTTAAAAGGATTATACCAGAGGTAATTGCAATTCACTGTGTCATCCACCGACAACATCTAGTAGCGAAAAAATTGAGTGATAGATTGCACCAAGCGCTTCAATTTGTGATTAATGCAGTTAACAAAATAAGAAGCAATGCATTAAATACGCGCTTATTTGCACAGTTGTGCGAAGAAAATGATGAGGACTTCCAACGATTGCTGCTACATACCGAAGTACGCTGGTTGTCGAAAGGTGCATGTCTATCAAGATTCTATTTGCTTTTCGACTCTGTTTTAGAGTTTCTGAACACTAAAGATCCTGTTTTAAAAGAAAACCTCATGAATTTCAAAGCAGACATTGCGTATTTGACAGATTTGTTCAAAAATTCAATGACCTCAACCTACAGTTACAAAGGGACAGCCTCAATTTGATAAAAACAAAGAGTGAAATTTCAGCTTTTCTTGGTAAACTGAAACTTATGAAGCAAAATATTGGTCGACGTGAATTTTCCCAGTTTCCAAATTTATCGCAGGTAGAATGCCTCGACGAAGATATTCAGACGTATGTTCAACATTTGATTGCCCTGTATGATGATTTTAAAATCAGATTTGAAGACATTCTGTCGATGGATATACCACCATGGATAATAAATCCATATGATGAAACTGAAGTGGAAAATGTGGTACTGCAAGAAGAGCTACTCGAGCTTAGCACTAATGAGGAGCTCAAAGTAGCATTCAAAAGAGGGTATCAATCATTTTGGCTGCAGGCACAAATACCTGAAAAATATCCAGGACTGTGGGGAATTGTGCAAAAATTTCTCATAGCGTTTCCTTCGTCATATCTTGTCGAACGCAGTTTTAGTGCCGTAACAAACTTGTTGACAAAAAACGGAGCAGATTAAATATTACAGAGCGAGGAGATTTACGGTTATACTTAACTAAACTCAAGCCAAATATTGATAATTTGCTGTCAATTCACCAAGTACATCCCTCCCATTAAAATTATAACTTTTATCTCAGATTACAATGGTAATCTGAGATAAAAGTTAACATCAAAAACTAATAATCATTATTAGTTTTGATGTTAAATTTTGATTCTACTAAGACTGTTATAACAACATAATTAAAAGTGTAGTAATTTTTGTGTTTGAATAAATAGCTACAAAACAAGAAAATATTTATTTTACTTTTACCACTCCGAAGTGGGAGATTATTGGTTTCTTGTACTGTGAGTCAATCTTAGAATACAAAAAGTAAAGTAGGAATCCAACTGTTGGATGAAGACGCTTTTAGACTGGCTTTGAAACTTAGCTTGAATGACAATACTCACAGCATAATCAAAGCAATATAAATTCTCACCTTTTTTCGAAAACTTTCAACTCATAGTTGATTGAAAAATAGCCACAACACAGATTTACATAGACATATACTTTTTTTCGGGTTTTGGAAGTAAGTTAGTAAATGTAATAGCTGCAGGGGTCCACCAGATCCAGCAAAATGTTTAAAGTGGTCTATGAGAAAAAAAAGTATGGGATCCACTAGTATAGACGGATGTAAACAGTAGTAAACCAAGATTTAAACGTACATCGGCGCCGGAACCACATGCTTTCCTACCCACGTCACAAATCTTGCAAGGCCTGGTTTTTGACGTTATCATCATTCTTCCTGAAATTGCCGGCCTTAAGTTTTAGAGGTACTTTCTGTCAGATATAAGTACAAGCGCAAGTCGGTTCCATCTCACAAAGTTTATCATGGCCAGTTCCGACGTCTTAATGCTGTCTAATGTACTATAATTCTCCTCTGAAGCAACGGCAGAATCTCAACACGTCACCATACGCAGCAACAACATACAAAAACGCAGCAACAACTAACTCATCAGCAACACAGCAACGCCAGCATTCTCTATTAGTTTTCCTAATCGCCTTACGTCATCAAAAACATCGAAGCAACGCCAATACAACCCACTCAATGGCAGCATCTACCAGCAGCAACAATTAACGCATAGGTACGTTAACCGCATTGCTATCGACACGAGTGTTTAAGCATTAAAGTTATCGCTTCTGATAACGATAATTCACTGTCGTTACAGTTAACTGTTAGCATTTCTTAGTTCATTTACTTCTACACCAAAGCTTAATCTACACAATTTTAATGCCAAACTTAAGTATATTGTTTAGTTGATTAAACACTGACAGTAACTTTTTCAACATGTATTTTACTGATATAATGATTGATGTTCGGCTATCGCAGTTTTATGAACGGTAACTTACGTACATTTACCATACAGCACATTTGAAAAAAATTAACTGATTTAGATTTTTCATAGTTGGAAGTTCCCACTACTTTACAATATCCTCATACCAAAATATTTGAACTAAATAAGTTTAAAAAAATAAGTGGGTGCAGTAACAGAACAATTTTTTAACAGTGGATTCATAATAACAATTATATATTAATTCTGGCTTCCCAATTAATTATTGTCTTTTAGTTTGCCGACGTTTCGACCCGCAGAAAAGTCCGGTCTTTTATCGAGGCATGTGAAAGATAATGGTAAACTTGATGGCAGGCTTTTATCAGAAAAATTCAGCAAGCATCTACGTTAACATTAATACTCAATATAAGTGGATGAAGTACAATTAATAAATTAACAAAATATCGTCACAATGATAAAATACAAACGTTCTATTCGGACGAACTAACATGTAATGAAACGGAAGAAGTTATATGGAGAACTGACCCCAATACATTTAACTTCCAACTTTTATTAATATAATTTTGGGTATATTGATTTAAGAGTGTTATCGAGCAAGATGCAATATCAAATGAATTAAAACCATAACAAACGGCAAAACCCGATCAGATTCTTTTTCTTTCTATAGTAACCGATTGTATTTATATTTGATTATATGTACTGTTTTTAAGCATGCTATCAAAACCCATTGCTTCCTTGAAATATAAAAAATTTGACCCATCTTCAAGAGTGACGTTTCTAATAATTGCATCAATATCGTCCGATTAGTATATTAAACACTGTTTGCCAAAGTTTTCAAAATGGCGTTATATAACATAATTTATCAAAGAACTCGTCGCACAAGACCAAGTAGACGTTGTTTATTTGGATATAGTTAAGACATTTGATCATATTCCACATGTCTTCTTGCCAAAATGAAGAACTGCGAATTTCATAGCTCACTACGGTTATTCTTTGCTCATATCTTATCAGCCACAACCACGCGTAACATTTAACAATTATTCATCTCGTTCGATACCCGCTTCTTCTGAAGCTTTTAAATGTCAAACTTAACCCACTTCTGTTTTTGATGTTGTGAACGATAACAGCTGTTCGGTTTATTGATAAACTGTAGTTTTGTAAAACCAATTAACGGGGTTTTCTTTTTTGATGGGTTTGCCACCACTAGTAAGCTATATACTATTACATATGTACCAGGTGATCTAATAAGACTGTTCCTCGCCATATCTCGAGAACCGCCCGTCGTGTATGACTTCGGTGTAAAAATATTAGATAAATCGGCTATGAAGAATCACAGAAAATCTTTTTCAGTTTTAAAATGACGACTAGAAGGCATGCGCTATCTTTAAATTTTTAAACTGCATTTTCTATAAATTTCGCATTATAAACAAAATTTTTTTTACATTTGTAAAGAGAACCAGTTTATCTATCATTTTCGTAAAACAAAGTTCAGTTATTTCAAAACAAAGATGGCGGGGGTGTTCAATTGTCTTGCAATAACCCGCTTTAACTTGTTAACGGTCTGACCGATTTTAACAAATTTGGTATCGTTGAAAGATCATTTTAAGCAATAAAAATCAACAATATAATTAATTTAGTTAAATCCTTTCCGCCAAGGGGCTAGTTTTCGACACCATGACCCAAATTAAAAATAAAAATCAAATGGAATTATATGACCTTTTCTTTTATGATAAAGTAGTCAAATAACATCCAAATAGGACAATAAAAGCCATTTTTTCAAAATCTCGTTTCTAACCTCAAATATTGGGAAATGAGAATATGTTTGAAGATCGAGGAATGCGCGGTAAATTTTCTAAAACTATTAAAAATTTAGCACAAAATGAATAAGATGTTAAAGAGACAATTGTGAGTCTAAATAGAATTCATTTAGGTATTATTTAAAAATATATATAACATCAGAACATTCATGTTGCTCTAAAGGAACTAAACGCATTTAGAACTTATTGTCACTTTAATATTACTCTCGTAATTTTAACCTTTAATTTAAAAAGTAAGGCTAAAAACCTAAATATTTATACTATATCCGAATTCGAATATGTTAGACCATTTATGTTGGAACCATTACAAAGATTTTAGTAGGTATAATATAGTTTTACTTCTTTACGAAATTCTTTTGGTGAGCTGGTCTGTGGTTCTAAAAGAACCGTTTTTAATAAAACCCATATTAGAAAAAAAAAGGGATCTAATGGCGACCCAGGTGTTCACAATGGCCTCCGTTATTTTGGATGCACATCTGAAGACGCTGATGTGTTAAAAACAGCATTCTCAATTTCAGCTCTTGGGATGTTCAAGATGGCATTCCTGATTCTTGCAATCATCCTCCGCGGGAAGTTGCCTTGTTGCTAAGACTATATCCTTAATTCTTCCCCAGAGATAAAATCAAGGCAGGTTAAATCGGGAGACCTTGAAATATCTAATAAGTTTTAATATGTGCGCAATTATAAACAGAATCATTCCAAAAATGCAACATCCAAAGATTCTGTGTTAAATAATTTCGAAGCAATTTTACGGCGAATAACATTACAAAACTTGCCTTGAAGGCTAAGGGAACAGGCTTCCTTCCGATCCAACGGTTAGGGAAGGTGGCATCTAAATACCGGCGAACAGCAAGGGCATAATGGCTAAACAACCATCATGCTGGAAAACATAATTTGGCGGACGTCCAGCGGAATATTATCCATTAAAATTGGAAGAACATTTTCTAAGAAATGTAGGTATGTTCAACCATTTAATGCTCCGTCTAAACGGACCAATCTCTCCAATTATCCTGACACCAAACATTACACGAGATCTTCCCTTGATGCTGACTTCTCTGAACCAGCGAAGTTCAATTGCCCATTACTACCGAAAGTGGCTTCGTCAGTCCACAACGCATTTGACAGAAATTGAGGATTTTTCTGCTACCATGTTTAATAGTCAGTGGCAAAAATCTATCCTTTCTCGGTCGAAACTGGTGAGTAAGGCCTTGGTGTGTTGATATGGTAGGGTGTAGCCTAAATAGCAAAATCACTAGTTTACTCTTAAGGGCAACAAATTTAAATTTTATGGTGAATTTTACATTAAAATGTAGTTAACTTAAGTTGTCGTTTTTACTATGATTTTACTTAAAAACTCTTTAGATAAGAATGAAAATAAACGCATTATCTAAACGCGACTTTTAACAACACCAATTTATTAACACAAATAATATCGAATTAAATTTTGACTGCGTATATATATATATATACCTACTCGTTTTCATTCAACATTACTTTACTAATAGTCGATGTAGGAAAATCATCAGCACTTACCGCTGTTACCGCTACGCAGTATTGCATAAAAGTTCGTGGCGATTTCGAGCTTTAAGGGTATTTGGTACGTTTTATGTGGATAGTTTTTATTTAATTTGGATAAATTTCATTATAGATTTTACAAGTACTCCCTAACAGATATCGAAAAAAAAAAATGATATAAGAACCTACAAGTCAAATAAAAGTTATAGAGCAATACAAGTCAATATTTTCTTACTATTTAAATCAGCCTCACTGCCAAAACGTGGCAACATAAAATATCAGATTTTGCACGATCCAAGAACTCAAGTATCTCTACAACCTCTAATTCACATTTTTTTGAAACTTTTGTTAAATTTGTTTTTGAGTTTTCTTAAATTATCAATTAACAGGACGTTACCATAAGAACAAGGTATCCTAAAAATGATTTTGAAAAAAAAATTGGCCTGAAAATAAGGATGTTGAGACTGATTGAATTATTTTTTGAAATTAAATCTCCGCACCTCATATTGGCCACACCATTTTCTCATTGTTTATTTGCACAAATACCGCCCGTTCTTCTAATCGCCGCGATAAATAGAAAACATACCTCTGATTGGTAGATGTTCTTTTCATAACTATATTTGGGGACGTATATGTCTTTAGTAATAGAAACTGAATTTGGTTTTTACTCAACCAGTTCGTGATAAAGATAAGAGTTTCATAATTTTTTTATGACTGTGGATCTAAATAATTAAGGAATTATTTCTTTCTAGTTCGAATGTAAACGTTAATCGGGTGTGTTAGTTATTGCATTTAAATAAAGAGTTATTAAAAATATTCTTGTGATTGCCTATTCAAAATAAATCGTCAACATATTTTTAACAATATTCAAAGCAGTGATTTTAACGGCCGAATAAGTAATTCAATCATACACAATTAGTAACGGTAAGATAATGAGAATGTCTTGTGAATTAAAATGTTATTACTAATAACTAGAATGGTATTAGCGATTAGTAAAGTTCCATAATGTATACAAACTTTCTAAAACGATTATAATAGCTATTTATGTAATCAGTGACGAAACACATGATTTCCGCACTGATGTCGATAATTTGAATCTTCATCGCGGTACGATTTTCATTCCACGACAAAGAAAGTTTTTAAATATAGTCCTGAAATTTTGATACCGATTTTTATAACCAATGTATCTTTGATGGTTTGATTGCGTTTTGCACCTTTTATGGACGATCATCGCGAAATTTTTAACACTACTAATTCCTTTTATTTTTTAGTGTAAATTAAAGTAAAAATTACTTACTTATAAGGTGTTCAAAAGTTCTCCATTATTTTCCAAACACAAATAACACCGTCTTACAGTCGAATCTAAACATTGCAGCATTTAATCCGTAATGCTTCTAAATATAAAATATCTTTTTATTACTACCAAAACGTTAGAGTACTTCGAAGAAACTCAATAATCTTAAAATTACAACTTTTATGATGAACTCATATAATATCACTATCCGAAACGTGTTTGACTACCTAGATATTAAACTCAGAATTAAGGTTTCATAACACGAATATTTAGCGTAAAGATAGATTATTATACGTGAACTTGTTAAAAGAGGATGTACCCACACATTGAGCAATTATTTGTGTTATGCAGCAACACCATAAAACATTATTGTTGTGTATTTTTATTCTCCACCAAACAGTAGGTCTAAGTACTATGTCAAGTTAATTAAAACCTTTGGAAGAAATATTACAGACACATAAAAACTCAGGACTTGTGGGTGATTGAATTTACTTCATGTATCTTGAACATTACCGAAAACAATTTTCTTTCAGTTTAATGATAAAACCTCATGTGTAGAAAGGCTTTGTAAATTTATATAAAACGTTTTAATTAAATTGTGTTAATAATAATCACGGTAGAATGCTAGATTTAGTATTTAGTAATATATTTGTGTTTTTATTTATCTATTGATTGGGATTTTCTTTTAACCTAAGTATCAAGAACGCTCTAAACAATTTTCATAATATTTATACGATGGTTAAGATCTTATATTCTATTAAGCGTTCATTTGTATACAGTAAGAAAATGTTTTCTCGGTGGTACTCTCCTGAGCTAATGGAAACGATCTGTACTAAAATTCTACCATACATTATATGAAATCAATAAAAATAATTTTTACTATACTGAATTTTTTAGACTATGTAAAAGTGTAAACATATCTCTGGTCAATGTTTTAAAGCTCATTTTAATGATGTTCAATTTAAATTTCAAATAAAACGGGCATATTTGGTCATATATGTAAGGAAAAAAATAAAATTATTTACCAGCGTAATGGCCAGTTGGCTTTTCAAGTAGAAATATTGACATGAAACTGTTTATCTCTTTGCTAAACACTTCGGTTCGGTGTATAAAATGCTCAAACAATAGTACGTACAACAACGCTGGTACACTACCAAACTGTGTTAATTTGAACGACATTTTTAGTAGTATTACTTGAAATTGTGAGAACCAATCTCCCAGAAAATATAAAGGGTGGTCTAGACGGTATTCCTGTTTTGTACTAAAAATTGTAGCGAAGAATGGATTTTTTTAACGCCCGCCCGACATTTAAACAAATGTCGCGTCGATCGCTTATAGCACCGTTTTTAAATGATTTTCACAAGTAACATATATAGATGTAGTATTCTTAAACTCTTTAAATAAGCAGTTTCTCACCGCTCAAACACTGTTAAAATTTGAAATTAAAAGGTTCCAATTAATGCTTGCGTTTTATCGTCTTATGCTTATGTATCATAATGTCAAATCGTATCAATACTCATTTTTATCGTCTTGTGCTAGGCATCATATGTCAATACGTGTCGATTCTAAATGTACACTCATGAAATTTAAAACTTGGACACCACAATTTCTGTAAACAAAAGTTTGCACATTGTGAAGCGGGCTTAAGGGTATCATTTACAATTCTAACAGCAGGTAGTCTCAGTAGGGGTTATCTTATAGAAGGACTGTAGAATGAATCATTACACTAAGCACGTTTTAGAAAATAGGTAATTTACGTTGCTTACTTAATTTTTTCTTTAAAGAATATATTTGAAGGTATCGCTAATTAAACACCATAGCTCGATTAATTATCGAATCAAAATTTTGTTTAGGAAATGTTTACAAAATAAAATTAGAAATAATTTTGATTTAAAAACGTCTACAAGCAATAACTTTTAAATTAAATCAAAAACTAAACATGGTTATTTGGGTTGACTGATTATTACTTATTTTTAAATAAATCTAACCTACTAATTATTGTAAGTTATTAAAAAAAAAATCATTAAACTCTATTCATAATATTTAGTCCTTACAAAATGTATATTTTATGACGTTTCATTTTTTTCTGTAGTTAATATAAAAAAGTGAAAATAAAACTAAGGCAATTCTTATTGTCAACGTATATATTTAGTTTTTGACAAGAATTTATTACATAATTATAATTAAGATACCAAGTTATAGTTTAAAATTAAATGAAAACTTTTTTTTTAAATAAAGGTATTACTATATAAATAAAATATAAGAAATCAATAATGGTGTGACCTCCATTATTATTGATACATTCTTTGGAGGCGTCTGCTCATTGACGCTATCAAGGTATCAATATAATTAATATTAATCGTTTCCCATGCGGTATCAATGGCTGCAATTAGTGCATTACGGTTTACTGGTATAAAATATGGCCCTTGTTGTCTTCGGATAACAGCAAGTATTCGAGCCCAAACATTTTCGATAATGTTAAAATCTGGGCTTTTGCTGGCCAGGGTAACAGCTCCAAGTTATTTTCTCGTATCCAATTGCGCACAAACCCGCGAAGTATGAATAGGGGCGTTGTCCTTTAACAACAAAAATACATTATGAAAATGTTAATTCAACAGATCCCAAACTATTTTTAGAGAAAGTATAGTGAAATAAGAATACTTACTTGTTGGAAAATATAATCTTTGTCTGGATAAAACACTTCGACTGAAGGTTTCATAATAGTTTCCAAAATATCTAAATACGCAGCAGAATCAAGACGTCCATCGATAGCCCAACAAACTCCTGGACCCCGCGCGCTAACCCAACCCCACACATTCACAGAAAAATAACCACTTCGTTTTTTAGGACATATGTGATTATTTTCGTAACGAGTTCCTTCCATTCTAAAAACTTTTAGTGGTCCATCGTTGCGGCTATTGAACGTTTTTTCGTCGCTAAAAATCACTCGATTCCAAAATTCCAAAGGTTCGTTCACATATCGCCTTGCAAATTCCAGACGACGTCTCATATTTCGTCACTGAGAACTTCTTTCGCAGCAGCATTATACTTCTTTATTCCCATCTCCTTTAATCTTTTGTGCAGTTATACGGCATCCGGGAAAATGTGTATCTGCTATAGCCCTGGAGTATGTAGCAAATGGTTGTTCTGTTACGTAATGAAACAACTCGAGATCTTGAGCACGTGTAGATACTTTAGGTCTACCACTTCCGATGGCTCTTTCCAAAGTGTGTTCAAGATTCCATTTTACTCGGTAATGCCCTACGGTGCTTTTTGGTATATCTAACATACGTGAAATTTCACGCACGCTACGGCCCGCCGCTAATTCCGAAACAATCCGCGCTTTCAAATCAGCACCGAGATGAGGTGGCATTTTCACAACACTTGAAATTTTAAACTAAAATGGAATTTACATTTCTTACTTTATTTATTGGTTCACACTACCCCTTCTCAAACAGTAGGTAATTGTTTATTTATTACATACTTCTAATGACCAATGTAACAACCCTTAGAGCAATATGACTCAAAGGAAGTAAATTAAACAAGCAAGGATATTCTATTGTTATTGAAACTTATTCATAAAGTAAAAGCCATTTCCTTATAATGCTAATGGACAGGATTTTCTTTTAAGTATTAAGATTACAATAGAGGACTTATAAACTTTCGAAAATATCTAATTATAAATATTTACACTGCAATTGCGCTTTTTCCTTAATAATTTCTTAGCAATAACATACACGTTCTTGGTTTTAAGTTGTCATAAATTTGATATGATATAAATTTGTGTTTCTAATATTACATCACAAACTAATCTTTATTCGCCAAAAATTGTTGCTTAAGTTGTAAAGCTTCGTACACACCTGAACAACAAACCGAGCAACAAACATAACAACGAACCGAAAGTCAAACAGAACGACAAACGATCTTTTATGATTTCCACAATCCGAACAACAAACGGAACGTTTGTGCTGTTCCCATAATTATTTTCAGTAGTTTTCAGTTCATATATATTTATTATTGAGAAGAGAAAATTGCGGAAAACAAGAAGATAGTGCCAACCAAATTTTTACGCACAAAGAAGAGTAAAAATTATAATTGGTACTTTTTTTTTTATTTTGAAATTTCCCGCCCAAATGATGCTAATAGGGACATCATTTTTTCTTGCATTCTTAAACACTGATTAATTTAAAACATTTTTCTTCTGTCAACTCCATAATATTACCTAAAACACAACAAACCCACAAAAGGGAGGACAAAATAAATAATTTAATTCTCCCGCATAAGTTTGTTCGCCGTTTTGTTTAGATTCGTCCAAACCTGCAAACGCATTCGCGCGCATTTTCTTTGATGTCGGAGAAAAACCGACAAGTTGCGGGAACGCCGCAAACCGTTCGTGGAACAATCAGGACTTGCGAATCTGTTCTAAAATTCGTACGTAGCACCGTCCAAATTAATGTTCCGATTGCCGTTCGGTTCGTTGTTCTGTTTGTTCCTCGGTTTGTTGTTCAGGTGTGTACGAAGCTTTACAATAAGCATATTAATATGAACTATATCTTATGAAAGGAGAGTTATGTAACTATAATTAACGACTTAACGTTACGTTAGTAGATTCCATTTACTATTTACACATATTTTCTTGGAACATTCGATAATTAACTATCGGGATATGATGACCCTATACTTCGCAGGTTGTGCGCAACTGGATACAAGCAAATAACTTGGAGCTGTTACCCTGGCCAGCAAAAGCCCAGATTTTAACATTATCGAAAATGTTTGGGCTCGAATACTTGCTGTTATCCGAAGACAACAAGGGCCAAATTTTATACCAGTAAACCGTAATGCACTAATTGCAGCCATTGATACCGCATGGGAAACGATTAATATTAATTATATTGATACCTTGATAGCGTCAATGAGCAGACGCCTCCAAGAATGTATCAATAATAATGGAGGTCACACCCATTATTGATTTCTTATATTTATTTATATAGTAATACCTTTATTTAAAAAAAAGTTTTCATTTAATTTTAAACTATAACTTGGTATCTTAATTATAATTATGTAATAAATTCTTGTCAAAAACTAAATATATACGTTGACAATAAGAATTGCCTTAGTTTTTATTTTCACTTTTTATATTAACTACAGAAAAAATGAAACGTCATAAAATATACATTTTGTAAGGACTAAATATTATGAATAGAGAGTTTAATGATTTTTTTTTAATAACTTACAATAATTAGTAGGTTAGATTTATTTAAAAATAAGTAATAATCAGTCAACCCAAATAACCATGTTTAGTTTTTGATTTAATTTAAAAGTTATTGCTTGTAGACGTTTTTTAAATCAAAATTATTTCTAATTTTATTTTGTAAACATTTCCTAAACAAAATTTTGATTCGATAATTAATCGAGCTATGGTGTTTAATTAGCGATACCTTCAAATATATTCTTTAAAGAAAAAATTAAGTAAGCAACGTAAATTACCTATTTTCTAAAACGTGCTTAGTGTAATGATTCATTCTACAGTCCTTCTATAAGATAACCCCTGCTGAGACTACCTGCTGTTAGAATTGTAAATGATACCCTTAAGCCCGCTTCACAATGTGCAAACTTTTGTTTACAGAAATTGTGGTGTCCAAGTTTTAAATTTCATGAGTGTACTTATCTGGTAGTTTTACATGCACTGAGTGCCAAAAAAATATTTTAGTAAACTGGACTTGAAGAATGCTTTTTATCATGTGTGTGTGGCATAGAGGAATGTACTAAGTATTTATCTTTTGAGACTGACCAGTATGAATATCAAAAATGCCATTTGGGTTTTGTAATTCACCGAGTGTGTTTACGCGTTTTATAAATTTGATTTTTAAGAAATTGTTACATGAAAACAAAGTTTTGATATATTGATGATTCAGTAGTAGGTACTCGAAATGATTGCAAGAGGTGTTTCATTTGACAGTTAGCAATAAACTAGAATTTAGGGTGGATAAATGTTCATTTCTTAAGTTAGATTATACTTACCTGGGGTATGCCATTAATGTGCATGGTATAAGTCCCAACCGTAAAATATCATTTCTTCCATTATCAATTATTCGCTTTCTAAAAGTACCAAAGAGTTACAAACATTTCTGGGATTGACGTCATATTTTAGAAAGTTTGTTAAAATTTTGCATGAATCGCAAAGCCACTATATGATCTAATGAAGAAAGGGGTAGACTTTCATTTTGGAGACGAGAGTGAAGGTTTTGAGGAATTAAAAATAATTTAGTAACTAAACCAATGTTGAGCATATATTCGGCTATTGCGCAAACCGAGTTACATTGTGACGCTTGCAAGTTTGGGTTTGGTGCAATTTATTACAAAAGCAACCCGACGATAAATTTCATCCAATACTTTTTAGTAAGAGAACTACGAAAGCTGAAACGCATTATCATAGCTATGAGCTAGAGTGTCCAGACATAATTTACGCAATTAAACGGTTTCACATATTGTATGTGCATAATATTAAGTCTTGAATAATAACAGATTGTGACAGCTTTAGATTAACTTTGAGTAAAAAGGACATAGTACCGCGTATAATGAGATGGGTTTTGTACTTAGAAAATTATAATTGAGATAATACACAGGATAAATAAGCGTATGCAGCATGTTGACGCGTTAAGTAGGTCTCAGAATATTTTGGTTCTTGAAGACAATAGTTCTTGAGCAAACCTTAGCATTACGACAAGGAAATTGATGTGATCATAACGAGATTACGAAATGAGTTAGAGAATAGAAATTAAAATTTTTCAAATGCGTAATGGGTTGAGTATATAAAGAAACTGATAAAAAATGAATTACGATTTTATGTTCCGAAGTGTTAATTACTAATGTAATCAGATCTTGTCATGATGACATTGGATTATGTAGAGGTACATAAGATGCAGTGAATATATTTTCTCAGAACATATTGGTTTCCCAATATGCGCTCTGCAATAAAACAATACATAAAAAATTGCTTTTAAAGTGCATAATTTATCAACCTATTTTAGAAAAATGGGAGGGGAGTTGTTTAATATTCCTAAGGGTATTCGTGCCTTTTGATACTCTACATTTGGACTCATTATGGTTCATTGAAAAAATAGAAAGCAAGACCGTTATATATTAGTAGCGGTAGACGGATTTGGCAAAATTGGTTAAATTGCATCCGTGCCGAACTACACAAAACAAAAATATTGGTGGTAAAATATTCTAAAAGTTTATTTTGTAACATATATTAAGCCCTTACGTATAATATCCGGATCGGGGTTACGGCTTTTAACTCTACAACAGTTTGATAATTTTTAAAAGATGAAGATATAATCTACGTTTTAACTGCTGTATTAGGACGCCTAGGTAAATAGATAAGTTGAGAGGGTAAATCGAATTTGATACTCTATGGTAAGCGAAATTTAATGATTCGCTAAATGATTGGCATATAGTTTAGCATATGTAAAGGTTTCTATAAATAATACGTGTTTGTGAAAGCACGGACGAAACAATCGTCAAGTTGTTATTTGGGGATAAACCAAAGGAGAAGTGCTGTTGATTGTTTGGCAGAATAGTTGCTTTATTGTAAATGTAAAAAATGAACCCTAGAAATAAAAAGAAATCCGGTCACGTGCTTTCGGAACAAATAATTAAATTACAAAATTTTAATAAATGTGTGTTTGACAAAAAGTCATAAAACTGGCCATACTAAATATGAGGAAGGTAATAAAGTAATTATTGCAAATGTAATTACAGAGCCAGGAATAACTTATAAGTTACTACCAAAATTTCAGGAGGTCCATATCAAGTCTTTAAAGTGTTACCTCACATGATCGGTATGTAGAAGCTGAGACATTCACGGTTTTCAAATAAAACCAATCGCCGTATGTAGGTGTATTAGTCTCGCACTTGCGACTAACTAATTGTTAAGATTTCATTGTAGTTTTTGTATTTTAAACTTACCTTTTTATGTTAAGTGCATTATTTGAAAAAAAGCATAAACTAGATGTAGTTTAAGTTAAGAAAAATTGCCTAAAAAGAAATGATTTTGTTATGTTATTACCTTGTTATTATGAGAAGTTTTATGTGTATGTAATTATGGACACGTCATGTAGTTATTGAGTGATGCTTTTATGAAAGATTACGTTCTAATCTTGTAATGTAAAGTTATGATACAGGTATTAGTTCTCTAGAGAATCTATGTAATTTTGTCATGTTGTTATGTATATGTTATTATGTATTAAGATGCGTTTGTACGACGCTAGATGTTTGAGTGAGATCCGGGCGATCTCATTATCAGGTTTTAATAAACGTTTAGTGGTAAAATTTAAAACCTAAAAAGCTAGCCACATCTTGTCACCGTCCTGGTAGTGAGACACTGCCATATCTATCATGATGGGAATGAGAACAGGCCATGTTATTTTAACAAGGCGACATTGTCATATTACGAAAATAAGTTATTTGTTGGGAAAGATATTATCCCTACAAATGTATTGTTCAAATACGTGCAATATAAACCCAACCATGGTAAACCTAAACATTAGAGGATTAAGTACTGCTTCAAAATTGTAAACACTTTTCCTGCACCACTATACTTTAATACATAGAAATGTCCAAATGCTAAAGTTGTTTATGAGCGTGGGCTTTTATTTAATTTACGAAATTGCGTTTAGAGTGAATACCTTTTAATTGTTTACATAAAGTAAGTAAAATTTTTAGACGGATAACGATTATAAAATGTTTCCAGCATTGTAAGTATGTTTTTTCTGTAAAACAAAAATATAAAATTAATCATTGTAATAATAAGCATTCTGATTAGTTTTAATTAAGAAGAGGAATGTCTTCAAACATATAAAGTCTCATGTTTAGTAAGAGAAAAATTAGTGATACCCTTGTTATTATCTTGAGTGTTTGGAATTTAAGAAATGGCAAATGAACTTACGTATGGCTTTAGTCTGAGGGAAAACGTACTCTTATACAGGGTGAATCACCACAAACATTACAGAGATTTATAGCGAAACAGTAAAAGTTTTACAAGTTTTGTTATTTTAGTAGCTTGCAGGTTGATAAATTTTACATTATAGAATTATTTTAAAATATACAGTATGTCCCATTACAAAAGTCTAGCACATCAAAGCATAAAAAGGTTTTAATTATTCCTTTGTAATCTTCATTTTAATGTGCATATCCCACAATGAGGAAATTCCTCGATAGAATTTTGGTAGAAGTTTGTTTGCAACACACATATTTTTCCCCTAAGGCCGTCTATCACTATGGTTCCGGATGAACCGTAACCTAAAAAGGCTTATTGTGCTTTCCTTGGTTGTTAATTGACGTATCCAAATTTAATACCCTGCACTATTAAGTGCAGGTCGTTGCGGATACGTATTTAACACTTTGATAGCACTCCCAAAATAAACTGTCTTCTATTGTCCAGCGTTTCTGCAACCCGCAACAATAAGTGCAGTACTGTTTCTGGGAGCTCTTCCAATTTTCCGCACGTATTCTTTGACAGCCATGTGACTCGTTAGGAGCCCTGTCGTGGTCTTTAACTGTGCCCGGCTTAACGTTAGTAGTTTAGCCGTTTGTTTCACGTAAGGCTCTGTAATCATACACTTACTGTGTGTCAGGCCTGGTCTTGATGTCCAGTATGCCTTATGTTCTTTAGTGAGTCCATTCTGCTGACTGCTAAGCGACTCGACTTTTTTGTTATGCCTTCACTGCTGGTTCTGGCCCAAAGTAACGCGTTGTGGCTTTCTGCCTGGCTAGCTTGTGAGTTTGGATGTTCCCTACAATACCCGAATGGCCAGGCGTCCAGACAAGAGTTACCTTGTTTTGGCCTGACAGGGTATTGAGTGTGTTAAACATTAAAAACCAGTCTAGATAAGGTCTTGGCTTAAAAGTGCTCTCAGTATTGCTTGGCTGTCAGACATAATATAGATACGCCTACGGTGATAGTTCTTCTCTATATTAGTTCTTGCATATCCAATGATGGCAAGAACTTCTGCCTGAAAGACAGTTGCTAGGCTGCCCAGGAGGTGGGAATAACCTAAATTCTCTTTCATTATATACTAAATGACATAGAAAGAAGAACACCCAGTAATAATAAATTTGTTTGAACAACTTTTGGTATACTAGTGTATACGAATTAGATTAGTAAACGTCACAATTTGATAAAAATTAAACTGTTAACTTCTTCAAAACTTAATAATGTGTTGCTCCACCACGATGTCTTGTGCACTCACTAACACGTCTGGGCATACTTCTAATGAGGTGATCGATTTCTTCTTGAGGTATCTCATCCCATGCTATCTGTAACGGATGCTGCAAAGCCGCTAGAGTTTGTGCAGGGTGAGGTAAATTGAGTAATCTTCTTTCCATAATCTCCCAAACGTGCTCGATGGGCGAAAGATCGGGAAGATCTTGGTGGCCAAGGCAACAAAGCAATTTGATTGGCCTTTAAATGAGTCAAAACCCTAGCAACATGAGGTCGTGCGTTGTCTTGTTGGAATGTGCTGTTGGGATGGTCTGAACATAAGGTACAATATGGGGTCTACGACCTCCTGGATGTAGCGCGCAGCGGTCATGTTACCTCTAATGAAGATCAAAGGTGACCTACTTCCAATAGCAATAGCTCCCCATACCATAAGTCCAACTGTGTGGTGCGCATGCCTATTTACAGAAAATTGGGAATCTTGTCTTTCACCGCGCCGTCTTCTCACCCTTGCACGACCGTCATGCATACCCAAACAGAATCTGATTCATCACTAAAGACAATTGAATTCCATTCTTGGTCCCAATTTCCCCTGTTCTCTACACCACGCTAGACAATAACGTCGATGCTCTGGAGTCAGTGGTAGCACAAAAATGGGACGGTATGAAAAGAGCCCAAAGGTTCTTATCCGTCTATAAACGGTTCGCATCCCAATCGGTCTTCCATGTTCTTCAAACCACTGGTCCGCAATCGCCCGTGTAGAAGAGAAGCGGTCCCGTAAAGCCAATAGTGTGTAAGACGGCGATCTTCGTGTTCTGTGGTTCTTCGACGACGTCCTGTACCTCCTCGCTCTTCGTGTACGGCCCTCTTTGTTCCATGCCCAAACACAGACTGCGACAGTGTTTAAACTCCGTTGCGTTCTAGCAGCTATATTTCTCATAGACAAACCAGCCTCACGCAATCCCACAATTCTACCCCCCCTATCAAACTCGCTTAATTGCCGAAAATTATGGCGTCTTCGCACTGGAGGCATTGTGATTGAATTAAAGAGTTCTTTGAAATGCAATTTAAATCGCTTAAATGACAACTGTACTTACAAATGCTTAATTCATTGTTTTAGGGCTACTTTAATCGTAAGTGTTTTTGAATGAGGTAAACAAAACAACCGCTAGGGCATTATGGCTGAAAAACTGATCGTTTTTTTATCTTAATATAAACAAATATATTCCAAAAAAAATTTACAAAATATTCATTATTACTGGGTTCTTTCTTTCTATGCGTCACTCAAGATATATTCCTAATCCGCCCCCCCTGTCTCTGATTTATTTCCATCTGTGTACCAGATTACATCGTCTTTTTGGAACTTTTTGAGTTCATCTAGTCATTCCGATGTAATCATTACTTGAAGAGGTGTTGTCAATGCGTTTGGTTACTATATGGCCAGACCTAATTTAAGTAAGGATCCTCCAATGTCGTATATGAGGAGAGAGTCAGCTTTGACATTTGGCTGAAGATAACTGAGCCCAGGCTGTATGCCGCCAGCCCTGCTTTCCTTTTGTATTATATATAATAAGTGGGTGCAAAGAGGTAAGGCCTAGCATTGCTCAAGTGCTGCAGTGGACGTAGTTTTCTATAGCTTCTGGTTATACTTAGATAGGCAAATCTTTGGACCTTGCTTAGGCCCAGGATTGTGGTCTCCAGTTATGACCTTTGGCTACCATACACTCAGCCGCCTAGGTGTGATGGATTTGGTTTGACACCTTTGTGTGCCAACTAAAATGTCACCTCTGATCTGAGCTCCCCATTGTTTGCCATACATGCGTCTGATTACTGCCAAGGTAATCTTCGATTTTCGTATGAATTTTATGCAGTGATATGTTGGTTCCAGGTAAGTTGGAGTCAAAGATTACCCCCGCAAGCATTTTACCTCCGGCAGATATAGCTAGTTCAAGCCCATTTAAGAAAAGAGGTCCTAACTTTAATTTCTTTTGCGTAAATGACACTATGGTGATCTTTTGGGAAGATACTTTCTGCCCTTCCCCTATACACCATCTGTTTAATTAACAATGTTCAGTGCACGTTGTATCTGTTCTCCTAATCGTGACTGAAAACTTGCCTTCCACTAAAATGATAAGGTCGTCTGTGATACCCCTAAGGGAGGTAGATTTTCATTCTAAGCTAAGTTCTAAGCTTAGCAATCTATCTATGACAGGTTCCACAACAGAAGTGGAACAGAACTCCTACCTGAGTGGGCAAACTCCTGCCAATTCTGAGTTGTTAACGTATGCTCTGAAAAAGCTTTGTGAATACTTCATTCTTTGTCTTAGCATACAGTTAATTTTTTCCAGACCACTTCTCCTCAAAGCAGCGGTTATGGAGTCAAAAGATGTATTATCGAAAGCGCCTCTATATCTAAGGAGGCCGCCACAATATAATCTGTTTAGGATAGACGGCGATGTTAATTCCTTTAGTGGAGATGGGGAGGATAAATAAATAACTTTTCAAGTATTCAAATAGCTTCGGTCGCTAATGTGTGAGCTTTTTAGAGCGGCTAAGTTTTCACTCCTTATATTGTTTTTACTACTTCGAACAGTAAAACAACAAAACCACTACTAAAATCTTAATAAAGATGATAAGGCAAGTGATAACTCTTACTCCCTGATTTCAGCTCAGAATTTTTTGAAAATTAATTTATTTAAAAAATTACTGCGCAAACACTAAGAGAGGAAAATTAGCCATGTAGAAAATAAGCAATGAAAAGAAGACTTTGGCTTGAAAGATTTTGATTAAAGCTATTTTTTACTGACAGCTGTCAACATTGTTAGTTTAATTCTTAAAGTAGAGGGTAAACAACTTTTTTGAATAAAATAAAATTAAAACAAAATTTAAAAATTTTAAATTAACAGTATTTAATTTTCTTCAATTAAACAAGTTTTAATAATGTAAATTTAAATTTGAAAATATCTGCCTTCTGTTTCTATATAATAATAGAGATTTGTTCAAAGGAATGGAACTCTAAACTGCTAAGGTCTATTTTAATGAAGGGGAAATTATGTTTTCCTGGGTTTGTTAGAGATTTTGTTCAAACTTTTTGCGTACATAGCATCTCTGGGGGCAATGAGCCGACATTCGTTTCCACTCCACCACACAATTTTTGTAAAGAAATCGGTGTAGCAGAATAAATTTTGGTTTTAAACATGACCCCACAATAAAAAAATTTAAAGGAGTTGTTGTTGATCCTCTTCTCCTAACTGAAACGGTTTTTCAAGTAGTATTGATTATTATTCAATATGTTGGTTAATATAGGATCAATGTGGGTTGTGTAGTAGATCTAAATAATATCGTCAACAATTAAAAATGCTGACCTAAACATTTAATTTTTTTGTGTTTGAGGTGCACTTCTTGAAATAAGTCTGGGATTAACACTTCCTGTTTAAAAAAGAGCACCCATCCGAAAACAGATGTTAAAATGATTTGGATTTGTATTTATTCGTGTCTGCCCATTATTTCACAAAATTGTAAACAGCGATCGAAATCATCTTCGTTAATCTTCAAAGGTGAAATTTGTGCTTGTGACTAAACAGATACGGCAACCATTTCTCTCGCACTTTATCCTGCAAAAGTGCTACTTCCATTGCTTCATTTCTGACTGGACGTTCTACCTTTCTTTTGTTGGCTACCGATTCAGTTTGGTTGAAATTTGGCAACCAATTCTAAAACATACTTTATGATGTCTCTTTCTTAGATACGATGTTGATTAAATAAATTTACGATTACATTTGTATGTACCTATTGTTCAACTCCCCCAGCTATTGAGAGTAAACCATTTTAGAATGTTAAAAACTGTTAATCAAAAATTGACAAGCAAAAGCTTTCTTTTTTTCATTACTTAGTTCTACATGCCTTTATTTTCCTCTCTTCTGTATGGCCCAGTTAAAAGTTTTAATTATGTATAAATTATCAAATAATTGAATGCGCTGGAAGAGCTTCCAAATGAGGTATCACTCGCCCTATATAATGTAACGCTAAAACTTACACCAAAAGCTGTTTCTCTTGAAAATAAAATTGACTGGTTTTTGGATTTTTCCAAAACATTCTAGTTAGCCCCCAAATTCTCGGTTAAGTTTTTGTTGAACCACTCTGTATGTAATAACTAACTGTCAACTAAATGGAATACAAAAGAATAATACGGACGTTATCAGACAATTTTCTGATGTATGAAAATCAAAATATATAATCGAAAACCTTATTTACTCCCCTTTTTAAGTTTTCTATCATCACTTTATCGCATTGTTTTGAGGTCTTCCTCTTCTACTTTCTTTTTGTGTAGTCCTTTGCCAAGCCATATTCTTTTTGTCCGGGCCTCTTCCTCTAAGTAATACCGAAATCAAATGTCCAAGCCATCTAAAATTGTTGTTTTTAATGCTTTCTCAGAATAGATTCTATATTTTATTTTGTCTTATTTCCTTCATTTATTATTTTATCTTTTCGTGTCACTCCTTTAATCGCTCTTGTGATATTTTATTTGTACAGCTTGTATTTTGATTTTATTTTATTATTTAGTGTCCAACTTTCTGCTCCATATGTTAGTATCGGCTTAAATACTGTTTTGTACACTGATATTTTTGTGTTACTTGATATTTCTTTTTTCCGTATGAATGCGCTGTTCTATGGCATAGTATACTTTTATTGTGTTTTTTTATTCTACTATTTATTTACTTATTTTCCTTTCTATCTCTGTGCATGTTTACTCCCCAGATATTTAAAAGTCTCTACCTGCTCTATAATTCTTCCATCTATTTTGCAATTTTTAGTCTTGTTTCATTTTTTCATATTGTCATCACTTTTGTCTCTCTTTTGTTTATTTTTATATTTCTCTTTTAGTGCTGTGTTCCAAATATTTATATTTATTTGTAATTCTTTTTCGTTTTTGCATATACTATTATATCATCAGCAAAGGCGCTTTCAGCTATGTCTACCATCTGCATGTTTCTATATCCTACTGGTAATTTCTTTGTTTGTTGCTTTATTTTTTTTAAGGCATCGTCAAGTATTATATTGAAGAGTATCGGGCTAAGTATTCTCTGTGTCTTAGTCTTTCCTTGGTTAGAAACTCGTCAGACTTCATATTTTTAGTTCTTACATAATATCTAGTTTTCTGGTATACAATTTCTATGGCCTTTCTTAGTTTTTTACTTACTCCTCTCTTTCTCAGACTATTCCATATGTGTCTTCTTGGAATACTATCGAATGTTTTTTCAACGTCTATAAATACTGCATATATGGTGCTACTTCTTTTTTCGATGAGTTGTTTTAATGTAAAAATAGGGTCCTGCACCCCTCTTCCTTTTCTGAAACCGCTTTGAGGTTTTTCTAGTTGTTGTTTTATCGTCATTTGCAGCCTTTTGTCTAGTATTCTCTCTCATACACCTTTTAGCACAGTACTTAACAATGTGATTCCTCTATAATTTGCAATAATCTCGGTTATCTCTTTTTGTGTATGGGCAGGATTATTCCCATTTATCAATCTTTTGGTATACTTTGTTTATTCCATATCTTGTTGAACAGTTTTACTAATATTGCTATTCCGTGTTCGCTCATATTTTTATCATTTCCGTTGTTATTCCGTCTTTCTCTCTGGTGTTTTCTAGTAATTTCCATAATGTTTTCGTCTGGTGTATTTATCTGTTCTGTATTAAGCATTTTTCTCGAAGTACTCTTTTCCATCTCTTCATTATTTCCTTTAAGATTTCTCCGTTTAATGTTTTAATGTGCATATTTGGCTTGTTTTCTTTTACGTAATGTTTTTAATAATCCATATAATAATTTCTGATTGCCCTTGCTGCCCTCTGTTCCATTTTTTTCCCCAATTCTTCCCTCTAAGTTTGTTGTTTCGCTTTCTTCACTATTTCTTTTAACTTTTATCCTTTGTTGTTTGTACTAGTTATAGTTTTCGTTATTTTTCGCTGATATACTTTTTCCATTTTGCTTTTTCTTTCTTTTACTTCCTTTTTTAACTTCTTCATTCTACCATCTCTTTGTTTTTTTTTACTCTGTCTATTTTGCTACATCCGCATATTTTTTTGTTGTTTTTATTATTGTATCTTTAATAGATCAATTTCCACGTAGTGGGCCTTCAAGAGGAGTCAAGGTTTGATTGTTCAATAGAAACGACTTGCTATTCTTTTTCGACCAACGTTTCGACCAATTCCTGGTGTTTTTCTTGCTGTATCTTTATTAATAAAGAAACAAATTAAAACAGAATCAATTAGATAATAAAAAGTAATAAAAATTTAAAATATCAAACATATTTTTATACATTTAACAACAATTATCACAGCTCTTTTCGTTTTATCAAAATAACTTTAAATTTCAGACTAGGACAAAAAACAACAAGAGAATACAGACTTACCGGAATAAATATGGTTATTAGTAAGCGAATTAATTCGTCAAAGATTAAAATGAGGTAATGTATTAGGGAAATATTTGCAAATTTCTTCATTTGAGTGTTCTTGTAGATAAATCGGTCTACGTCACGAGATAAACAACGGTATGTTCAAGGATGCGAAAAGAGATTGTGAATTGCTTTTTTGTTTTATTAATTATAAGATTAATTTAATGTAGTTATAGTTTGTGGTGGGTTATCTTAGTTTTTAGATTTACTTGTAGTAATAGTTAAAAACATGATCTTTAAGATTGGTTAATTTTATGGTGGAAATTAAATGATTATACATACTACTTAAATTGTTAGTATCTTTGTTAAAACTGACATTATTATGAAAATGTTGATGAATATCATCTCTGAGATTAGGCGCGTTTTTTTAAAATTGGTTCTATATCTAAAATTTTAGGTGACTTAAAATTGAATATGTGACCCTCTTTACTGCAATGTAATGAAAGTCCAGTATCTGTGTTTACCTTTACTGCAATTGTATTTATGGTCCTCAATTGGTTTCCCTAATTTCAATTGATTCTGTTTACTAATAAATCCATATTTATTCTGGTAAGTCTGTATTCTCCTTTGTTGTTTTTTGTCCTAGTTCTGAAATTTAAATATATTTTGATAAAAACGGAAGAGAGCTATGATAATTGTTGTTAATTGTATAAAATATGTTTCATATTTTAAATTTTCATTGTTACTTCATTGTCTAATCTGATTGTGTATTAATTTTATTTCTTTTATTAATAAAGATACCTTGAAAAAGACCCTTGAGTTGGTCGAAACGCTTGGTCGAAAGAATAGTTTGTCGTTTCTATTGAGCAATTGAACCTTGATTCCTCTTGAAGGCAATTACGGGAAATTGTTCTATTACAAATTTTAAGGTAGATTTCCAATATTGTATCTATTTAATTACTTTCCACATAACCTCTATTGTCATGTTGTTAATTCTTCTCTGTTTTTCTCTATTTATGTCTCTCGATTTTCTTTTTATATATTTTGGGCTATCTCTTGCTCTCTGAGTTTGTTGGTTCTAATTACTTTTTTACTGCGTAACTCTTCTTATCTTTTATGGTTTTCATCTGTTGTCTTTGGGTTTTGTATTTATCTATACTTTTGCCATTACTAGGTAGTGATCTGAATATATTTTGCAACCTCTTTCTCACTCTTGTGTTTTTTATCTCTCTCTATGTTCTTTGCTCACTATAACAAAATATATTATTGATTTTTCTTCTCTACTTATTACTTTTCGTAAAATTTGTGCGTGTCTTTGTGTTTGTACAAGGTGTTTGTTATTATTAGACATTGTTCTCAATGCAAAAAGTCTATTAATCGTCGGCCATTGTTATTTCGATCTTTCGCCATATCTCCTATTGTAGGTCCCGTTTCATCATCTTTTGCACCCAATTTTCCGTTTAAATCTCCTAAGATTAATCGTCTTCCCACACTAATTTTAGTAGTTTCGGTTAGTTGATCCCAAACTCCTCTTTGTTCTGGTTTTTCATCCTCATTGGGCCCATATACAACTATGATTGTTGTTTTTACTGTTCGTCAACTTCCCATTTCTATTTTCAAAATTCTTTCTAATACTCCGTACTATTTCCGTATATATTTCACGTTTTTTTTCTAATGTAGCCTATCACCCCTTCATTAGCTCTATTTTCCTTCGTTAACTCCGCTTATATATCAATAGGTGTCCTTCTTTTAGTTCTGTTTCTCCTTTACCTTTCTTTTTGTTTCGGTAATGCCCACCACATCTGCCTTTATGTATTCCAGTTCTTCGACTAGTTCCTCCTCCTTTCGCTTTGCAAGCGTAACGTTCCACGTTCCATTTTCAAAGTTTTTCTTTCTTCTTTATTTTCCTTTCTTCTGCATTATTCCTTTTTCTTTGTCCTGGTCAATTGTTAATAAAGTACCTTTAGCTTCACTCATATTTCTTAGTAGTTTTTTGACTTCGTATTTGTTATTACCTCGCTACTGTTTATCTCATCCAAACACTCCTGTCCTGCTAGCCCATGTCCATTTATTCCCATCAAAAACAATTTTTGGCACCACTGCGACCTTTTAATCTTGATGTTTCTTAACCTCCAGATTTTTTCTTATTTGAGTTTCTATAACTTCCTTTTATTTCAAATGCATTTTTGTCATTCAGCGTTAAACCTTTATATAATTATGTTATTTCGGCGTTTTTCTTTTTCGAAATGCTCTATCCTTGCATTTATATCTGATTCTTTAATCTTGCTATTTCTTCCTTTAATGTTGTTATTCTTTTCAAATTTTCATTTTCTATTTTTAGCTCCTTTAGTTTGTTGTTACTTTTATTTGTTTCAGCTTTTTTGATTTACATCTAGCGTTAGTTGTTGTAGCATCTCTAGTACTCTGTCTAATTTGTCCTCGTTTTTTTGTCTTTTTTTACTGGTGTTCTGTTTATCTTCTTAGTTTTAGCAAAGGAATTACGCTTTCTTTGCTGTGTTCTCCCATCTCTTTTCTCTTTCTTTACTCTTCGTCTGTTGTTTCACTATCTGTATGCATCCTTCTGTTATTTAATTTTGAAATTGTTTTATGCGATATTTAAATACGTCCGTATTTTCTACCTTTAAAAAGTAAATAAACACAGATAATAAAATGTTTATATTTACCAGTATGCCCGTAATCACCTATCAGCCCAAGTCGACCTCTTTGTAGGCCGATAAATTAAAATCAAAATAAAATACAAATAATATGTATTTGTTTAAAGGTTTTGTCTCAGTAGTATAACCAACAGTCACTTCAGTAGCGGTACAGCAAAACTTTTGCAAACAGAATCAAGAAAGAAACCAAATTAGTAAACAGCTAGAGAAAGAGAAACTGCATCAAGTCAATTTGTGAGTTCTCTCTCTTTATCTAATTCAGATGAGCGCATTTCGTCAACCTTCTTGGGAATGACACTGACGGCTCCAATTTCAACTTTCTTATTACTAGAAATTATTTCAGTTGCATTGATACACGGTGTGCCATCTTGTAAACCTCCGGGGTGCGCAGCGGAGAACGTTTGAAATCCCTGCTCGGGCTGCTATGTAAACCCACCGGGGTGCTCAGCGGAGGTAACGGTAACAAGAACGGTATCTCTGTGTTCAATGCTTTGCGTAATAACGGGTTCTGGTTGCTGTAAAAAGTTAACGCACAAACTTTTTAAACAACATATATTGTGCACACTAAGAAAATTAGATGCCAATAATATACAACAATTATTTACAATAAACGGTTTACAAATATAACTTGTGTGAGTATTTTAACCAACAATTAAAATGTTAAACAAACACAATTAATTCAATAACGGCTGCTTTAACATTGAAAATCACAATTCCAACTCTACAAAATAAATCCAATTACTTTGTCAAAGTAAAAATTAAACAGGAAAACGGTACGCAATAAAAATCAACATAAACAAGCAACGGTTCTTTATTAACATAAACGAAACAATTATATCTTCGGTTGAAAACCAAACAACAAAACGGAAAACGGCTCAAAAGAACGGAAAATACGGCTTTGAAAAGAACGGAAAATAATACGGAAAAATAAGAACGGCTTCTAACAGGAACTAAATAACGGTTTCTAACAGGGTTGGGATCACAGCCACATCCAACGGCTGCGAATTTAGGCTGCAGCTCGATCCACCTCCAATAATTTGTCTCGCTGTAACAAACAGGGTTAATCGGCTGAAATTTAACGTGATTATTAATGAATTTAATTGTACGCAGGTGTCAATTAAATTCCGGTGAGTTGAATTTCAATTCAACTAATATCTGGAGCTTTTGATACGACTCTTTTATTTACAGGTACGGGTTATTAAACTAGAAAAGTTAATCGGGCAGTGTGCTTGAAAATACAATTCGGAGATAATGTTATCCATCCACGGCAATAGTTCAGGACAGATATGGAGCTATGCCTCTAGGACGACGCGTCCGAGACTTTATGTAGATGAAAGCACTAGAAACGTTTCCAGCTTTATTTAACGCTCAACTGTATCTATCGTGAAATATCCTTTAGCAATTAATATTACGGAAAACAAGGATCACGGGGGAACGATTGTACATTCGTTGCACACAGGGCAATTTTACGGCTTCGAAGCTATAACAAACTGGATGTAGGATAGGATCGGACGTGGTGCATTGAAGCATTTATCGACTCGTCGGACTCGTGTCCAGAGACGGTTAGCTTGGCTAGAATTCGTATTCTGCACGTAACACCAGGTAAGGGATGTTGTTAATACGGATACTCAAAACGGATAAATTACAGGTATGCGGAATCAGGTTAGCGGTGATTTCAGGTGAATATCGGAGCTATTTTTTATTTTATTTAAACGGCAAGCGGTTTCTAATCCTCCACCAGGAGTCTTTAGAATTAAATTGTCACCTACGGCGAAGCTCGTGTTCGCACCGTGACCAGGCAAAAATTCTTTTCTTGTTTTCCTCTTCGCAAGAGGACAAGAAATGTGTCTTCTAATGCTGGGTTCTCGCTTTAAATGTTTTGGCGGTGTTGATAACGCGCGTAAAAGTGGGGTCTCTTCTCTGATTGGTCGGCGCGAACCGTTGACTTTTCGGAGTAGGGAAAATCCACTTCGTAACAATTTCTATTTTCGAACTTGATTGCGGAAATTGCTAATTGTTTTCGGGTGATTTTGAACCCCTCATCTATGTATTTATTAATTTGTAATAAGGAAATTTCACCTTAAAAAAAAATATTAGAAAATTCCAATTTGGTATACAAAGATCTATATACAACTCTGGATCTTATAGAATCAATTTTAAATTCAAGACCTACTCATCTTTTCTTGCCCAATGACCTAGCGCTGTTAACACCGGATCACTTCTTTCTGATTAGACATCTTTTAACGTCTATTCCTACTCAAAAATCTGTTATCTGTCTTTGAAAACAAACTGACATTATACCAACGTCGTGCAACAACTCTCCACCATTACTCTAAGTTTAGTTGCCTATATTCCATATTGTAGGTGTCCGTTTATTTTATATAATAATCGAACGTAATACTGACAAGTTATGTAATTATAAATACCGTGTCCATAACAAATTAAATTTTATTTATGACTTACTTTGTCCATTTCAATTGTTTGGTTGGCTGCGTTATTATATGTGTCCACCTAGAATCAGCGGTCGCAATAATGATTAAGAAAATTTAATAAGAAAATGTGTCATTAACAATTATTTTACTTAGGTATTTATAACTTATAGGAAAACAAACCTGAAATAAAAATATTTATACATGTAGAAGTGTGCAGAATACACCGCGCGTGTGCAAATGAATAAGTGAGTAGTTAAAGGTTAATTACGACACCGCAAACTTATTTTTTGAAAAAAACATGTATATAATTAAGAGTTAAGCACAACAGGTAATAATAACAGACTGAATTCATTTTAACATTGTAGCTTTATAATAAGGGCTTTAAATACATAAAATTAATCAACAGTAGAGCTATTTGAGAATATCATTTGTGGATAAAAGGAGCGCAGCTATATAGCCCAAAAACAACTTGGGACTTTATTCAAACAAACGTTGGTGTATTATTTGAAATCTAGGATTACACAAGGAAATTTTATTAGTTTAACTTCAAATAAAATATTGCTGTTATTAATTCAACAAACATTTTAAATATTTTTCTTTGTACATTGTTGGAGAATATAAAAATAAATTTAGAAAAGAGCAATTCAATAACTGTCTTTTTACAATAACAAGCATGTGAACATTTCCTTTTGGTTTGTAAAAAACCATTTCACATTCTATACTTTGTCGTTATCAACAAATATCAAAATGTTAGTGGTCATTAGTTGTATTAGACAAGAAAGCACTGATCCACAAAGGAGAGATCCTTAAAAAATTGAAAAGGAAAATATATGACGCAATGTGAACAACAAACGTCTATTTACGTTTTGAAACGTTCTTTCGTTTCCTTTTGATTAATTTTTTTATTATCTACAAGTATTTATTTATTAGTAACTTAGGAACTAACGATCATATCATTATTCCCCTAATTAAAAAATAATTTTAACTTGAACACATTTAACTAAACTTTTTTAAATTACCAACCTTTATGGCTTTAATAATTAAGAAAAATCGTATCTGATGTATAATTTAATTTTCGAACTTCATTCCTTTAATCAATTTATTTTCCTCACCGGCTTTTCTTTATAACTTCTTTTAACTTACTATTAATGCCTTCTTCCCATCTTACGTATATATTTATCCTTTTAGAAACTCTTCGAATCTCTAAGCCGATATGACTGTCTCCCTTCCTGCCTGGTTTAGATCCTCTGCTTAACCTATCGCACCATTAGCTTTGAATTCTTTTATAAACTCTGGTTTTTCTTCTTCGGTAGAGCTCTTCATTCTTGTTACCTTCAGCTTCAAATGTCGTGTAGGTCACTTCATGTGATCCGTCACTTTCATCCTTTATTATCCGTCTGCGTACTTGTGGTTGTCTTTGGTTTTGTTTCCATTTTGTCGCCCTGACCTGTCACATCGGTCGCCTTTTCTTACTTCCATGATTTTCAACCTCTTCGTTACATTTCCGACGTCTGATTCTCGCTCTAAATTTGATTCGTTTTCATTTTCGGTTTACATTTGGCATCCCACTTCCGTTTTCTCTTCATATTCAAATTCTTACCTCGTTTTATGTCGTTTTGGTATATTTCTGTTTCGCTTATAACTTCGCTTTTTACAATTTCCTCTCTTCATACATTATTTGCTTCGTTGCATTTCTACATTTTCATTAACTTCATATGATTTCTCATTTAACTTCTCATACATAACTATTTCTTTCACATATTTCTACTTTACTGTCATAATACTTTGATCCTCATCCACTGTAATTCCTATAACTTCTGTGATTTCCATTTCCTTTCTTTAAAACATTTCAACTGCTGGTTGAAATCTATCTTAACGTTGAAAATTGGAAGTTTATTTGTTCAAACTTTTCATCTAAATTTCTATTCTTTTTTTTCTTCCTTGCTTGTTATTAGCTTTATCTTCTATTTGTTCAAATTTTTATCTAAATTATTATTAATATTTTTATTCATTTGTTGCATCATATCTTGCATCATTTCTGATTATATCTTCTTCTTCTTTCCTTTCATCTTAGATCACATCTTCTTCAGCCATATTAAATTACTTGTTTTTTTTTTAACTTAACTGTAGCAATTTATCGTCAATTTGACACCCAAATACACAAATAAATCAAATCAATTAACTACCAACTACTAATCGAGATACTTATACAGTGACCGGCAAAGAGTTTGCAACAGTGGGAAAATTTTGTAATTGAGATATCCGAAATTTCTATTTGGCAAATAAATTCAGCATATTGAATGACAAAAAAGCATTTTGACAAATGTCATGTGACCACTGTCATGGCGGCAAATTTAAAAATATCTCTTAAATATGTAAAAGTGAGGTTAGATGACAAGATATTGAAAAATGCCTAAAAAAAGTTGTTTAGAATTGGATTATACGTCTATGTGCAAATTTTAAAAAAGAAAAACTTTTTCAAAATATCAGTTTTTCGGCATTTTTCCGTAAATATTGGGAAAGCAAATTGTTTTTGCGTTTGATTTGCATAAAACACAATAAAACCAACAAATAAAATTCACAATCCAGTAATTTTTATTTATTAGTCTACCAATGGTCGGTAAAGAACAAAAACATTGTTTTTTTTTAGGGACGGACTTTGTGGCAATGCTCTACAGAAACAAAAAGTTGAAATTACAAATTTAGAATTATTTTAAAATAGTCCTAAAATGATCAATTCTTCCATTCTAAACCCAATTTAAACAGTTTTTTTACAATATTGCTCATACAAAACAAACAAAAAATTTCCGAAAAATGCCGAAAACTGATATTTTTGAAAAGTTGTTACTTTTTTTTTTTTTAAATTTGCACATAGACGTATAATCTATTTTAAACAACTTTTTCTCCTAGGCCTTTTTAATATCTTGTCATCTTACTCACTTTTTTACATACTTAAGGGAAATCCTTTAATTTGCCGCCATGACAGTGGTCACGCTGAGATTTGTCAAAGAATACTTTTTTTGTCATCCCGTTATGCTAAATTTATTTGCCAAAAGAAATTTTGGATATCTCAATTACAAAAATTTTCCCAACTGTTGCAAACCCTTTGATTTGTCACTGTATAAATTTTAACTTCAAATTAATCAGCATTTATCGGTTAAATTCAAATCTGCCCCACGTTGCTATGCGCCAACAAAGTTATATGTATAAAGGTGTTTTGTCAAATTAGTCAACAAACGTCAATTACGTTTTGAAACGTTTTTTCGTTTCCTTACGGACACGCACACACACACTAACTGGAGTGTTCCTGGAAGTAGGAAAATGTTTAGGAGGACTATTAACTTTGTTATCCAAACTGTTGCACAACTTTAACAAAATTATACTCAACTCAGATTGATTGATTAATTTTTTTTATTATCTATTTATTTATTAGTAACTTAGGAACTAGCAATCATAGCCATAGTCGGACGATAGAAATTAAGGCAACAGAGCATTTTTCCATTAACGTTAAAAGATATTAAATTTTTCATTCTTAACTAGTACAAAAGCAACTGTGTTTGATCGACGAGAATAGTGCTTTCAAATTAAGGAAAGGCTAAATTGCCAACTCTATATTTAATTCATTGTAACGTCCCTGTAAATGTATATATTATTTTTGCTCGAACCTTGTTGCGTTGTATGTTATGCCACTGGAGAAGTTGGTAATCTACATATAATAATACCCTCTCGCTCGGAAGCGCACTATCGCATCTCTTTCCACTCATTAAAAATGTTCGATAAATTCGTAGACTCTGGGAAAACAGCTGGTGAAAACAAACGCGACCTCGTAGTGTCGGTTGGAAGGTTTTTTACGTGACTAAAGATTTTTTTTAATTTCCGACGAGGAACCGCGCTGGAAAGCCGTCGGAATACAAAAAAAATAAGTTTCGGTTTTTTTCCATTTTATGAAGCTTCCGATTCGGCAAAGATTCAAAGACAACATTGTTTTTTACGTGAGAATTTAAAAACCCGTACGGTTGTTTTTGTGAAAATTTTTGAATTAATTATTTGCCTAAACGGTCTACGCTTAATTTGCTGTTTGATAATCTGAATGTTTGTTAGTCATTTGAATGATGACGTAGTTCTGCTGCTAGGTGACTTGTTTGTCGTTTATGTTGGAGTGATTGTGGGATCACCGGGATATCTTGATCGCGTGATAGATAAAAAGTCTTTTCTTACTTCTAGACTTTCAAATATTTTTGTCGAACCAAAGAATCTACGATAGGTCACTCATTTTTCGTAACTTATGGGTTTATCGCTGGAGGGAGATATTATTATTATTTCTGTAACGACTACTTTATTCTATTAATTTAAAACAGAGTAGGTTACATTATTTCCAACTTGGACCGAAAAACGATAAACAATTCTTTAGTAGTTACTAAGGTGTTTGGTTTTTAAAATAAAATTGAAGGGTCTGTATTGCCATTCTTTTTAGCAAATGGTAAATAATTTTCGAGCAAGTCGAATTGTTACAGCTAGGTCTTTCAATTAAAAGCAGGAAATGAATTCATGGCAACACAACAGTAGTACTACTTATTCAAGACAACACTTTTATGTCAAAGAATGTTAGATGTGATAAAAAGGTAATTTTCTATAAATTCATTCCATGCTTTATTAAATAAAAATTTGACTTTCATCCACGATGCATTTAATATTCAATTTTTTTTTAAATCAGTAATCTTCCAAAAATATTAATGAAAAATAGAGAATTGGTTGTAAGAATCGTTCTTTTGCTACAAGTACTGTTCATATTTGACAAACTATTTTTAAAAAATGTATCTTAAGTTGGGTTTCATTCAAGAGCGAGTATTTTTAAGTTAAATCGTCAAACGAAATCGGGTTTGATGATTTTGTTTTGCGCAATGTAACAAAGGTTCTAATTTATTTGACCATATCTTCTTGATATGCACAATGATATAATTTTAGAACATAAACGTTTTTGATTTGTTATGTGTGTTAAAAGACAATAAACATCTTCGTACATATTCTCGACAATTGATTTCAAAGCAAGGAGACACGAATTTGATTCATCTAATGCCAGTTGATGAATAGTCCTAACTACTTAACAAAGTAAAATTGGTATCCCAAATGCGACCATTTTGAAAACTTCAAACATAAGAAAATGAATTTTATGCATTGACACATAAACTTTTCAGAATCTTAATTGCCTGTAAAGAGGTCTCTAAAATGATCACCAATGCGTCATATACAAAAAAAATCTAAAATTAAAATTAAAAACGGTAGTTTTCTAAATAACGTGTGTCCCACAGAATTCTGAATTTTTGTTTTTAAATCAAATTAATTTTCATTTATTAAGCGGCATTTGTCCTTAAAGGTAATATCAGACGATTCACTTTGATGAATGATCACGTGAGTGAATGTTCTTTTTCAGCACCAGTAGTGCCGCTGGCAGCAAGCATCAACACGTCATACACGTTGCTTTGACGAGTGCAGAAATGAGTTTTTCGGAAGAAGATGAAGAAAAGTTGTTGCTGGACATCCAGTAATTTACGACATTCCATGCCACCTATCGGAATAATCTGTTAAAGATAATCTTGAAAAGCTCTTGGAAGCTGAATAAAACAGTATGAGTAAATATTTTACTGTTTTTATTAGTGTTAACATAAAAGCATACAAAAAATACATATTTGTTATTATACAACGTAGCGGTAGGCCAGCGGCGACAGGTCTGCCACTATATACTGACTATTATTACACACGCCTTGTTGTGTAAGCGAAAAAATAGCGGCAGGTCAGCTTCGAGTTGGTTACCTCGTATGGCGGAATATTTATTTTATTTATTTGATTTTATTTATTGTAGAAACTCTAATGATTGTAGTGGAAAATAAAATAAAAAATTTTGAGATTAAAAAAAAACGACTTAATAAAATAAAAAAAAAAAGTAATCGTAATTGCTACATTGTTTTTGCTCCTCTTTTCTGTGTTCCATCATCATCCACAGAGGCATTCTTGCCAAGAAACTGCACTATTTGTGCTACAAAAGAAATCTATAAGTTTATCCTTAATTTGAAATCCGCCACTGTTAGCAAATGCTCCAAAATTTGCAAAGTTTGCCAAATTTGCTTCGAAAATTTCTTTTTCATCATGAAAAGACAAGTTATGTGGCATCGAGATAACCATCTCGAGAAGATTGTATTAACAACTTGATGCATTAATATAAAGTCATGAACAACACGGGACAATGTACGGCAATAATAATGGAGGTCACACCCACTTATTGATTTCTTATATTTATTTATATAGTAATACCTTTATTTAAAAAAGTTTTCATTTAATTTTAAACTATAACTTGGTATCTTAATTATAATTATGTAATAAATTCTTGTCAAAAACTAAATATATACGTTGACAATAAGAATTGCCTTAGTTTTTATTTTCACTTTTATATTAACTACAGAAAAAATGAAACGTCATAAAATATACATTTTGTAAGGACTAAATATTATGAATAGAGAGTTTAATGATTTTTTTTTTTAATAACTTACAATAATTAGTAGGTTAGATTTATTTAAAATAAGTAATAATCAGTCAACCCAAATAACCATGTTTAGTTTTTGATTTAATTTAAAAGTTATTGCTTGTAGACGTTTTTTAAATCAAAATTATTTCTAATTTTATTTTGTAAACATTTCCTAAACAAAATTTTGATTCGATAATTAATCGAGCTATGGTGTTTAATTAGCGATACCTTCAAATATATTCTTTAAAGAAAAAATTAAGTAAGCAACGTAAATTACCTATTTTCTAAAACGTGCTTAGTGTAATGATTCATTCTACAGTCCTTCTATAAGATAACCCCTGCTGAGACTACCTGCTGTTAGAATTGTAAATGATACCCTTAAGCCTGCTTCACAATGTGCAAACTTTTGTTTACAGAAATTGTGGTGTCCAAGTTTTAAATTTCATGAGTGTACAAACTGCATAATAAATGCTACAATTTGTTGTAATTTTGAATGTTTGAGAAATTTAGAAAAATGATTGAATTGGTGGATTTATTGAAGCCTGGAAATATAAAAACTTTTTCTTCTGGTAGTGGATTGTTTAATGTATTTTGAAAAGGAAATGTACAAAATTTAGTTATCTAAATTCGTGAGGACCATATTTCATTTTGTGATAAAACTTGAGGATCTACTCCTCTGGATAACAAATCGCAGGATTAGTTTTTTGCATTACTATATGACCAAATAAATGTGTTTGTTAAATTTTGAATATTTAGAACTCTGTTTGAAACGTATGGTTTGAGTTTCATTGGGTCGGTATTTACCCAAGCCAACACTACGGTCGAATCCGTATATAAATAAACTTCACTAATATTTTGTTTTAAAACATTGTAAACCTTGTTAACTAGATTTGCTAACAATAATGCAATGTTAAGTTCTAATTTAGAATAGTTAATGAACTACGAATTGGTACGATTCTGGATTTTGAACAAAGTAAGTTCATGTGAATTCGTTCGTGAGATACAGTGTGTATGTAAAGTGCAGCCCCATCCACTATAGAAGCGTCACAAAAACCAACTATTTTTTGAGGAGTTTTCAAATTGAAGGTTTTTTTTGAATATTTAAAGTTGGCATTTTTAACAACCCATTTAAAAATCCCTAGCCACGAATTTTTTAATTCAATTGAAAGAGGTTCATCTCAACTAAGTTTTCTTTCCAAACCTTTTGCATAAATACCTTAGCTGCTAATAAAATTGGTCCTAGTCAACCCTAAGGATCATAAAATTTGTAAATGAAGCTAAGAATCTTTTTAATTTCATTTGGGTTATATTCAGGAGATGAAATTTAAATGAATCTGAATTTGTGTTATAACACAAACCTAAAGTTTTTACAATATAATTATTTCTAACAATATCTATAAAAGTTAAATACTTAAGCATTTTTTGTGTAGTTTCGACTCTCGCAGGTAGTGGGGTAGAATGCTTGCCGCTAGAAACGGCACTTGCGTTTAAACCGTACTTGAGTGTACTACTGAAAAATTTGCTTTCAGTTTTTTGTAATTAATAAAAAATAAAGTGCATTCAACAAAACGCAGTCGAAAAGTGTTTTATTCAACATATTTTTGTCCCTTCGTGCCTGATTGTAAAATCAGTAAAAAATAAATCAATTAATTAACGAGAAATTAAAATAAAAATACTCTGTTAACTCAAAGGTGTGTTAATTTGATTTAATGTCTAAGTGAAGAAATTAGTGATAAAACGGACAGTACGTCGATTTACAAGAATCCGTGGCGTGCAACAACCGAATTTCCGTAATCAAAATTCAGCAATCAACATTTGCAAACATGGGCGTCTGAATTTTCCATCGCAGTATACAACAAAGGCGATCGTCTCAGACAACCCCTACTGTGTAAGTGGTACTTCGGCCGGCATACTGATACCCTACCTGGGTCCTGCGACTTCAACGGTCAAGTAAGTTTCCATTCGTTTATCCTTCTGTATCTACATTTCCTGTACCTGCTTATTTAGTACCGTTCACCTGAATCTTTGTGGTGCTATTTTGTTAACAATAAGTGATATAAAATCATTAAACGATAAAGCGCGGTACGCTTAAAGGTCACGTAACGCGTTTTCAAAATTTAATCTCGGGGATTAAAGATATTTCAGATGTTAATGACGTTAATGTACAACAAATACCAATCTCGATTGGAAACATTTTGCCATTATTAAGTGAGTTTAAAGAAATTCAATCCCAAATTGAACTTTTTAGACGATGGAGATGATAAATTAGATATCCATTTTAAAGAAAGGGAAACCTTTGAAAATTCTTATTATAATTTACTACAAAAAGGCAAAAATATTGCAAATAAATTGTCAAATGCTGTTTCTGCTCCCATACAATGCAAATAATAATTTAGTAACAGATCAATCTGGTCAAGCTAAACTACCAATTATTGATCTTCCGACCTTTCAGGTGATATATAATTTTTTTTTGAGTACAAAGATACTTTATATCTCACTAATTCACAATAATAATTCTCTATCAAACATAATGAAATTTCTCACTATTTAAAGGCATCATTGAAATTTCCTGCTAGTCAAGTGGTTCAATCCCTTGAATTATCTAATGATAACTATTTAGTTACTTTTAATTGTATATTGAAATCAGTAACAAACGATTGATAATTAACAATCACGTTAAGGCAATTTTTTGAATTACCCAAGCCTTAACCAAAGAGTGTCATGATTCAATGAGACAATTACTGGATGGTTTGTCTAAACATTTAAGGTCATTAAAAGTGTTAAATCAACCGGTGGAACACTGGGATACGCTGTTGATATATATGTTGTCAAATAAATTAGATCCCGTTAGCAAGCGGGAATGGGAGTCGCATAAAGCCAATGGAAAGGTTCCGACTTTGATAGATTTCACGGAATTTTTAAATTGCAGGTGCTAGTTATTAGAGGCATTAAATATCAATCAAATAGGTAACTCTTCGCATTTTAGTGCAAAATCTAAAACTTCCCATCAAAAAAAAGGATTGATGAAACCAGAGCTCGTAAGCTATGCCTTAATTGTTTGCGTCCGCGACATTTTGGCAGATTTTGTAAATCAAATCCAAATTGTAAGCTATGTGGTAGAAAGCATAATACCCTGCTTACATTTAAATCGAAACGCTGGAAATTCTCAGCAGTCCAATGTATGTCACGATTCTCAACCATCAACAAGCGATACTATTGTCAATCATGCTCTTAATCGCAGTCAACAAGTTATGCTTCCTAAGGCAGCCGTAAAGTTACGTAATAAACTTGGAAAGTATCATATTTGTAAACCGCTTTTAGATAGTGGCAGTCAGTCGTACTTCATATCAGAAGAAGTTTGCGGCATGTTAGGATTAGAAAAATCACAGCTTAGTTTAAGCGTTAAAGGGATAAACGGTATGATTACCAAATATAACCCATAAGGTAGATGTTAAGGTTCGGTCAGCTCATGACAACAGTTATGAAACAAATTTGTCATGCATAGTGATACCTAAAATAACAGGTAACATTCCTAGTGCTTCACTTGAATGGTCAAATTATCTATACCACCTAACATAAAATTAGCTGATAGTAAAATGTAATCCAATCCCAAAATAGATATATTACTAGAGCACAAATATTTTTCGACCTTATGCGCTTTGGGCAAATTAAATTAAATTGTGGACTTTGCAAAAAACGAAATTTGGATGGGTACTGGCAGGTTCATTTAATTGGAACGTCAACAACATTAACACCCACTGCAAAGTAAGCGCCGTTGAGAATAGTATTATACAAAATCAATTAGCTAAATTCTGGGAATTAGGAAGTATGTCACGTTCAGCCCTCATTATCTAAAGAAGAAAAACAATGTGAAACTCATTTTCAAAGGACTACAACTCGCGAGAAAAATGGAAGATTTTTTGTGTTTCTATCCCGTTCAAGAAAACCATTACATCACTAGGTGACTCAACCATGATGGCATGGTAAATAGATTTTATTGCTCTTCGAACGTAAGTTAGAAGGGATCCACTAACTGAAGAAATTGTACGTCGATTTTATGTTAGAATACGAACGTTTGAGGCATATGACGCAAATTAAAAACCCAGATAAAACATGATTTCTTATTACCTTCCACATCACGGTGTGCTTAAGGAAGATAGCTTCACTAGTAAGCTACGCGTTGTGTTTGACGGGTCCGCCAAAACCAGTACTGGTGTTTCAATAAACGACCTTCAAATGATTGGTCCCGTAATTCAAGCGATGAATTAAGTTTTCCATACCCATACGATGGAGGAAACACAAATACGCATTGACGGGCGATGTAACAAAATGTATCGCCAGGTACTTGTTCGACCAGACCAAAAGAGACCTTCTCAACGCATTGTATGGAGAGAGAATCCATTTTGATCCACTCTCTCACTGGCACACTGAACACAGTGAGTTATGGCACCTTCTGCTGGGCAAGTCTTTTCTGGCCATACGCTGTCTTCAACAGCTAGGCCACGAAAATAAAAAAGACCATCCACAAGCTTCCAAAATAATACTAAATGATTTTTACGTTGACGACTTGCTGTCCGGAGCAAATACGATCCAGGAAGCAATCTTTTACAAAAGAGAATCGCGTATGTACTAAACTTAGGCTGTTTTGAACTAAGAAAATGGGCATCCAATTCTCCGGAGACCTTTAAAGAACATAAACAATGAAATAGAATTTAAGGTTATTATTCATTTAGGGCTTTAAGAAAACAAAAGTACTTTGGGATTAGTGTGGTTGCCGTGTTCAGATAAATTAAGCTGTAGCATAAATGCGAACTGCACAAACACCTCTATAACTGGGGCGAACGACCTTTCTCCGCCATTGCAAAATTCTTGACCCCTCTTGGAATTCTGTCCCCTGCTATTATAATTCCTAAAACATATTGCAGACTTTAAGGTCTTTTAAACTTTCTTCGGACGCGGCAATACCAATGGATTTACACACCAAGTGGTTGAAATTTCAAATCAAATAGCCGCTTTAGCAATTACAAATTCCAAGACACGCGTTAATTGAAAATTTTCAAAATATTAACTTTATGGATTTTCGGATAGCTCTAACATGGCTTATGGAGCGTGTGTTTTGTCGGGGAGCGAAAACCTCAGGGTGATAAGTGTTGGAGTAAATTTAATGTGCTCAGTCTAAGGTGGCTCCATTAAAAACCATATCAATCCTGGGCTAGAGTTTTGCCAGACTATTACTTAGTAGACTTATTCCAAGGTCATAAGGTCAATAACTAGATTTTAATAACATTTTTGTTGGTCCGACTCTACAGTAGTTCTTTGCGTGGATCAAAGCCTCCCCATAAGCTCTTTGAAACCTTTTGTATCTAATCGGCGAAATACAGGACTTAACGAAAACTGGCCAAAAGCCTCTTCAAATATTCTAAATGATACCTTATTCGAAAGTGTTTTGCACACGCAAAGTTACGTGTGTTGTAGAAATATAAAAACCATTTATTTTGTTCGAGCGTTTTTCCTCTCTAACCAAGTTGCAAAGAACAGTGGCTTATTGCTTAAGATTTATACGTAATCTTTCGAAAACCTTGTATCCAACGAACTTAGGTCATTTAGAATCAAATGAATTAAATGATGCATTACTTATTTTAATACGAATTGCACAAAAAGAAACCTTTTAAGGCAGAATTAAGAGATTTTAAAAATGATAGAGTAATCTCTTCTAAAAGCAAGCTGCTTTCATTAAATCCGTTTATTGACCCATTAGGTCTTGTTAGGGCGGGAGGCAGGCTGTGTAATTCCAACTTTCATCATGAGTAAAATATTTCCTTTGATATTACCTCCAAAACATCCATTAACAACTTTAATCGTTAGGTACGAGCATCTAAGAATGCTGCATGCAGAACCTCAAGTTGTTGTTAGCATCTCTCAGAGAGAGATTTGGCCAATATCAAGCAGATATATTTGCAGAAACACGGTGCATAAATGTGTAACATGTTTTCGAATTAAACCCAAAACTTATGAGCAATTAATGGGCGCGCTTCCGATCGAACGCGTACAATTGTCACCTTCCTTTCACGTTACTAACGTTGATTATTGTGGTCCCATTGCTATAAAAAACAGAAAAGGTCGGGGAGTAATTTAATTAAAGCATATATTTGTTTGTTTGTTTGCGCCACCACTAAAGCTATACACATAGAAGTAGTAGGCGACCTAACCACGGAAGCCTTCTTGGCCGCTATAAAAAGATTTGTATCGAGGCGTGGCAAACCTACAAGGATTTTGTCTGATAATGCTACGAATTTTGTGGGAGCAGACGCAGAACTAAAAAGATTTCTGCATAGTCTTAAGGCTAACCCAAATAAGGGTACGTTAGAGGATTCCCTATCTAAAGATGGAATCTCGTGGAAATTCATTCCACCTAGAACACCGCATTTTGGTGGACTCCACGAAGCTGGCGTCAAAAGTGTCAAATTCCATCTTAAAAGAATTGTTGGTCACGCAAATTTAACATTTGAGGAACTAAACACCACAGTGATTCAGATAGAGGCTGTACTAAATTCCCGTCCTTTATCCCTTTATCCTCTGATCCTAGTGACCTAAACCCTCTAACTCCTGCCCATTTCTTGATCGGAAGAAGCTTAACCGCTGTGCCAGAACACAATTTATTAGATGTTTCCCAGTCGAGATTGTCGCGCTTTCAAAGGGCGCAGCAACTAGCTCAACATTTTTGGAAGCGCTGGTCGCAAGAGTATGTGAGCGAATTACAGCGTCGAGTAAAATGGCAACGAGCCCAGAATATTAGTCCAATACAAATTGGTGCTATGGTTCTAATAAAAGATCCGACAGCTCCACCGTTAAAATGGACCTTGGGACGAATTATCGAGCTCCATCCGGGTCCTGATGGAAAGGTGCGCGTAGTGACTGTACGTACAATTAGTGCAAGTTATAAACGCGGGGTATCAAATTTGTGTTTTTTTCCTGTGGAAGATTAAAAAAAAACTTTTTTTTTTCTATCGGCTTTATATGTATTTTGCGTTTGCAATATGTATTGCTTGTATTTCTATTTGTACTGTTATAAATTTTCATGTTTATTATAGTTATGTTATTTTGTATTTTGTATGTCTTGTTGAAAGACCCTCTTTCAAGGTGGGGGCTATGTTAAATACTTAAGCATTTTTTGTGTAGTTTCGACCCTCTGCAGGTAGTGAGGTAGAATGCTTGCCGCTAGAAACGGCACTTGCGTTTAAACCGTACTTGAGTGTACCACTGAAGAATTTGCTTTCAGTTAATTTTGTAATTAATAAAAATAAAGTGCATTCAACAAAACGCAGTTGAAAAGTGTTTTATTCAACAATCTATTTCATCAAAATTTTGATTTTCTAAAGGTATATCTTTGAAAATTGCTGTTACTGCACCATTTGTGTAATTTAAATGAACCTAAATTTGAAAGATTTATTAATTCATTTTTTAATTGAATCGTTTCTTGAATCGTATTTCTTCCGGAAATTATGTCATCTACATAGGTATTATACAGCAAAACCCTTTGCGCAAGATGATAATTTTTGCCTTCAGTTTGAGCTAACTCGACTAAACCACGAGTTGCCAAATAAGGGGATCTTTTTAAACCATAAGTAACAGTTTGCGATTGTATACATTTAATTGGTAAATTAGGACTTTCCCTCCATAAAATGTTTTGAAGTGGCCTGTGGTCAGGTTGTAATTGAATCATTCTGTACATCTGCTTAATATCTGTTAACAATACGTACTTATATGTTCTGAACACAATCAAAACATCAAAAAATTCACGTTGCACCACTGCCCTATTGTCATTGATTGACCTTTTATTCTTAGTTTTCATACTACCGTCAAAGACCCGTAACTTAGCTGTTTTCTTATCTTCGCGAATTAAAGGGTGATGTGCCATAAAATAAACTGGCTTGCTACATACATCATGACTTCTATCAACAATTATACCATGGTTCAGGTTAAGGTATTCGTCAATAAATTTTTTATATGCACAAAAGAGATCTGGATCCTCTTTGAAACGTTTTTCTAAATTTTCAAATCGTTTATATGCTATGTAAAATGATTCCCCTAATTCTTCAACATTTAAATTTTGTTTTAATGTTAAGGCAACTTAAAATTTATTATTAATCATTTTGACAGAACGTTTAAAAATTGATTCGCACGCTTCCTGTTCATCTGAATATTCGGTATAAAATTCTGGTACTTTTTCAATTTCCCAGAACTTCGAAATAAATTGTTCTAATTTTGTCGCAGAGTGCAAAGCTATTGACATGTCTGAACTGGAAGTGAGAGAATCTGAAATTGAACCGCTCAATACGTATCCAAACAAAGTGTTTTGTAAAACTAATTTATTTTTATCTAGTTTAATTATACCTGATACCAAACTATTAAAAAACACATTTGCACCTAAAAGAATGTCAATTTTGTTTGGAGAATTATAATCTTCATTTGCTAGCTCAATTCCTTTTAAAGTATTTATATTTACACAATCAAAATGAAGTTGCGGCAATTGGCAGGTAATATTTTCAATGACAGCGCAATTGACGTTAATTTGGTAATTAGTCGAATATGACTGTAAACAAACTGCAACGATATTACTTACAGGAGTTACATGTTCTGAAATCCCATGACTTCTAATTTTTTCGTATCGGTTTCAAATTTAATTTATTGACTAATTATTTTGAAATAAAAGAACTTTGTGAACCGCTATCTAACAGGCCGTAAGTAGTTATCCATTTGCCATTAACTTCCTGCACCCTCACCTTTATGGTCGAGGGCAATATCAAACCTTTACTCAATAACCCACATTTGACTTCTACCGCTATCAATAGGATCTGCATTAATTTCGTCAGAATTTGAATGAAGTAACGTGTTGTGAGCCTTGTGGCAAGTTTGACATTTAAAATTAAATTTACATCTGCCTGCGTGGCTGTTCAAGCAAATTTTTTAACATTTTGTTTATCAATAAATTAAATTCTATCTTTCACGGCAGCAAATTTAAACTGACTACAATTATATACTTTATGACCAACCAAATCACAAAACAAACATTTTTCTAAAATTTTATTTTTTATTACTGGATATTTTTTCCTTACTTTTCCTTGACATCATTATTGTTTGGAAAAATACAAAAAATCTTCTAATGTTGGTAATTTTGAAAAATCCCTATCAATTTGGTAGGCTCTAATTGTGTACTGATCTAATTTTTTGCTTAAAATACATATCAAGATGATGTCCCAACTCTCAACAGGTTGTTGTAAATTTTTTAATGCACCTAAATTTTGTTTAATTCTATTTACAAATTATTTTAAAGAAGTGGTATTTCTTTTTGTCATTTTTGGGATATCTAACAATGCATAAATGTGATTACTGATAAGAATAATAAGCGCTTCAGCATACGATTAGTTGATAATTGGTAATGTACTGACTAAAGTAAGAGCTTCTCCCTTTAAATAATTTCTTAAATAAAAGAATTTTTCAACATTTTGTAAACTGCTGTTTTTATCAATGACCACTAAAAACATATAGAAAAAAGGTTTAAACTTACACAAATCCTTTCCGTAAAAAAAATGGAATGTCGATGTGAGGTAATTTAGTTGTAGAAATATATTTTCATTTTCAACACTTTGAGAAACACCGAATTTGGCATTGTTTTTAGAAAGGACTTGACTAATATTAGCAATTACATCGTAATAAACGTTTTCAATCAAAACTACATTTTCGTTATCTTCTTTCTTACTGCACTGAATGTCAACATTTATTTCTAAATAATTTTGAAAACACTCTTCGAGGCTTTGTCTCCTACTACTGAATTGTTCAATTAAATCAAATGAAAATTCTTCTAATGAATGTAGTTTTACAGATTCACTAATATTTTGAATAGAAGCTTTTAATTGTTCATGTTTAGCCACTAATCTAGCAATTTCGCTTTCTTTTACCATGTTATGATTATTAGACGTGCACAAAATTAATTAATAATTATAGGCGTAAATACCTTTGATTTCGGCGAATCTTCGTAATCGTTGATTTTTACGTCAAATTTTTCAATCCAACCAAGGAAATTTCCACTTGCCTGATGGCTATAGCGGTTTATATCGGATCCACCACGTTGCGTATTGATAGCAATAACGGTGGCTGATGGCTTCTTTCCAAAAATGCTGGTTTTATCCGACTCGAAGGACCAAAAATTATGTATAAAACAAAGTAATAAAACTTCAATTTTAAATAAACTTCGATTTAATGGACTGTGTTATAATTTTAGTGCAGAACATGATATTGCATGTGTCTGCATTCGAATACAATTTTTGATTGATTGGTTTTTCCAAAATTTTATGAAACAGCGCTATACAAATTTTAACCAAACTATTCGCCGGTAAAGTAGAACAATACATAAAAAAATTAAATTTTCTACTAGATGGTGGAAATGTTTCCAACAAGGTGTATAAGGTGTTTTAAATTCTTTAAAAATCTACCAAAAAAGCAATCCCTTTTATCTTCACTGTTTTTGTTTTTTCCTCGCTTTTGGGTAGGGGATATTTCCTTTAAAATTAAAAGACAAAAACTCCTCCTCCGATTTGGGAAACTCCAAAAATATTATCGGGCCCCGGAGGAAAGTTTGGGGGGGGTGTATAAAATTTGTTTCTTACGATTTTCTTCTCCATCGTTATTTTCCAATATACTGCTGTCCAGATTCTTTGCCACAAGCACCACCATCGACTGATACAAATTTATAATTTGCGTCCACGATTGCCATATAATACAACTCCGGATAGTAATTTTTATAGTTAAAAAACAGCGACTCTACTGTTTTGTGGTCGCTGACGCGCACATGTTTACCATCAATTCCTCCAATGCAATTTGGTATATTCCATTTTTGCCAAAAATCATTTTCAATGCTATTGAAATCATTCTGAGTTGGAGGTTTAATAAAAAATGGTACTAGTTTATGCCTCAATACATTAAGTACACGTTTCACAATTCGGGATATGTAGGACTCTGGTATACGAAATGCAGTGGATAAGGATTTGTAGCTTTCACCTGTAGCCAAGAATCTGTAACAATAATATATATTTTTGATATTAATTTGAAATGTTTTTCAAAATTTTCATGTATTTGTTTCTTTTTAATAGATTTTATTTTTCCTTCTTAATGGAGAGGGTTATTTTAAAGAAAAACGCTTATTTTTTGTTCAATTTAGGCAACGTTCCAAAAAGCTCTTTTAATTGCTGTTTTTTTGTCAGGGTTCTGGAAATAATTAGAAAACGAATTAACAAATGATATACATAAATTACCTCATTACAAAATTATAATAATTATGATGAAAATTACTCACTTGATTGTTGTGTGTCATGCATGAGATAGCTAACAAATGTTCAGTACACTATTAAAAACTTGTAAATATAAATATGAATAAAATTACACTTATAATTACACAGAATAAATAACATAGATACATAATAATTGTAAATAACAATATAAACTATGACAAACGTTCATTGAGTAAAATCCACAAACAATTGAATAGAATTTAATGTGTCGCATTAAGAAGGAAAAATAATCTATTAAAAAGAAACAAATATATATATATATATATATATATATATATATATTTTATTTATTGCAGGTGACGGTTGTAAAAAATGGATGATCCGTGATGGTTATCATCGATTCAAGAAAAAACATAAATTAGGCACTGGTTCAGCTGTTCCAAAACATTCGAAAGAGAAGCGATACAACATCCGTCATTTTTAAATGGTATTCCCCAACACAGTGAAACGGTTTCAGTTTACAAATATACAAAGTCAATAGATGACACTAAAAGGGAAAAAGTGTACAGATCGGTGTATCGTAGTAGGTTTGTTGAAATAAATTGTTTAGGTAGAACAGCAGCTTCCCGCGTCGTCGTATAGTGGGGGCGGGTCTTATGGAAGTGAAAGAATTAAACCGCTGTCCTAACAAAGCGCCACCTGCTGGGTAAGAGAGACAAGATAAAACCGACCAACAGGAGATCAAAAATTTTACTCAATCCTAATACGAGATACACTAGTTCAAACACATTGACAACAATAAATAACCATACAAGGAAGACAGACAGTTTCAAATTACTATAGTAGCAGGAGAGTGAGAAGGAGAATCCTTAAGCAGTAGTCTCGCTTAATAATAACAAACTGTATGAATAACTCACTGGGTATACAGGTAAGCTTCAAGAACACAATTCGTAGTGTTAACGTTTCAATTGGGTACTAACTGATCGGAACACTCGGTGTACATATACCATTTACACACGGCAATTTATCTGGTCGAACATGCACGACACTGACGCTTAAAAGGAACTTATCTAAAGGGGTAAGTACCTCCCGCAAACCCAAAAGACCTTTTCACTTTGCGACAATCGTTTGAATTGAAGCGCACAAGCCCGTATTGAGCTGATTAAAATCTAGGTTGTTGAGCGTACCACAGAATATGATTTTACTTAAAACTAAAAGTTAAAGCCGTTATATATCGTATGTACATGAGCTTCACACTCACAAGCAATAAATACGATTACTTAAATACTAAAACTGCATTTTATGTGAACAAAGTCTCGAGAGTAGGCTTTTCGGTTGCGACGATATCAACAAGTTCTCAAATGTACTATAGATTCTTCTTGGGGAAGGTGTTCGAAGAGAACTGGAAGGCCCGTATTGAGCTGATTAAAATCTCTAGGTTGTTGAGCGTACCACAGAATATGATTTTACTTAAAACTAAAAGTTAAAGCCGTTATATATCGTATGTACATGAGCTTCACACTCACAAGCAATAAATACGATTACTTAAATACTAAAACTGCATTTTATGTGAACAAAGTCTCGAGACTAGGCTTTTCGGTTAGCGACGATATCAACAAGTTCTCAAATGTACTATAGGATTCTTCTTGGGGAAGGTGTTCGAAGAGAACTGGAAGGCGTTAGGCTTTTTTGTTTAGACCACAATGCATAGACATCCCTTTGATTGGTACACTTAGTACCCACAGATTGCCTCCAGCTGTCTGACGCAGCTACCGGTGGTGCGGTACTTCGTACAAAAGCGAATGTTTTAATCGGCCACTCGAACAACCCAGGAAGTTATCCAGAGACGCAACAAAAGACGCAGAGAATAGGAAACGTAAACTCTGAAAAAATTTCACGTGGCATTTAACATTTGTACAAAGAAAAAGAGAAAAGAACGAGTACTTACGGTAGATTTAGACAAATACAACTTAACCAACTGTTATTGGAAATCTTTTAACGCATTCAAACTATTTGCGTAGTTTTAAGTAATGATCTTGTAAACTCTACCCGTTTCCAGCAAGAAGGAAATAGTTACAAGATGTCCCCGGTTTTGTTTCGGAAATATAAATCGATATTTATTCTCAACCAATAAAAAATTCAAAAAATGCGCGCCAAATATGACTTTTGTCGTAACGTATTAATCGCGACATACGTTTGCTAGATATATTCGGTGATGACATATTGCTCACGACACACAAAAAGAAGCATGACGACGTAGAACAGTTCATCCGTCATATCGGTGAAGTTTTGAGAAATTTGTCTCCTGTTGAAAATACACAAGCAAAGAAATATTGACATGCAATCTTCTCGGACTAGAGATAATGGCAGCAAAGAATTATCTGAAACACAAAACTCTTTGTGCCTTTCAAATTCTAATTCATCGTCAGACGTTCCTACATCATTATCCCCAGATTTTGTTCTTTCACCCTCACCACACTTATTAGAATCTACGAACACGAATTTGTCCTACCAATTATCAGGGTCAAGCAGTGTGCCTCACTTGCCTCCGTCAGATCGTCATTATCAGTGGCCGGGTCGGTACATTATATGCAAACAGACCCTGTTCTCCCATAAGTGCCACATCAGAATCAATGGAACCCGCAGTTTTATCGACTCAAGCAAATCAAGGTTATGAAACAAAGGAATTAGATCTAGAATATTTTGATTTATAATTACCTTACCTTACAGTTAGATATAGTTTTTTCTCGGCGTTAATAGCATGTACAGGGTGGACCGATTTCGATGAAATTGCGGGGTATTTCAGTAACTATTACTGTTAGAGCAAAACTGTTCACGTAGAATTAGGCCAACTTTTTGAGACAAATTAAACAGCGCAAACAAAAATTTGGTTTGTTTTGACAGATGTGCTGTATTTCATTGTTTTAAATTATTGCATCGCCTACTTACAAAAGTGGAAACTAAGAAATTCGATCGTAATTTCGTAATTTTCTAAAAAAAACCTCTGTAAACTATATATTGTTGAAAAGCTTACAAAATAAGGATTTTAATGAAGTCAAAGTCAACTATGGTTTGCATTTAAAAAAAACAAAGTTTTTGTGGAATCTCGACTATTGGTAACCAAAGTTAAAAAATTGAGTAGTCCATTTGATTCTACTACGATAAAAATTGCACAAGAAATGTCTTTACAGTTTTTCCTGAATTTTTATCAACAGATGAGATATGGAATCTTAACAAAATTTGGAAAAATTCAATTTTGATCCTTGCATCAAAAATGAAAAAGATAGTAAGTTTTTGTTTTCGCTGTTTAATTATTCTCAAAAAGTTGGCCTAATGCTACGTGAACAGTTTTGCTCTAACAGTAATAGTTACCAAAATACCCTGCAATCCCATCGAAATCGGTCCACCGTACATTGTTTGGCATATAGTAACAACAAGTTGTCATCACTTTCCTCTTCTAACAATAGATAAAATAGTAAACTATTGGTAGAGTCCGATATTCTGCTAAGCGCAAAGCTTTAGTAACATTTCATTTGCCACAAGAGCTGACTGTAGTGACAATGCCGCTGCGCTTGGAATGTAAAGGTAAGCGTTTGTTAAGGCGGGCCGGACGGAGCGGGCGCGACGGACGGATCGGAATAAAAAATTATTGACATATTATTTTACGTTCATGTAGATGGATCGTACGAGTCGCTTGGGCGGAAATCCGCTCAGCCAGCTGTGTCCCGCCCATAAATCAGTCTCAGTGAACGATTCAAGACGCACTGACGGCTGACGGACTGCCCATTACAATGGAAGACGGTACATTGATTACGTTAGTAGAAAATTATGAGGAGCTGTATAATCTTAAACACCCTAAATCCAACGAGGTTTTGGTCAGTATATATCTCAAAAACTATTTGGAGTACGATATTGAAATTTTGCAGTTATAAAGCGTAGGTAGTATTACGCATTTTAAGCAAGCAGCAACGTTGTTACAACGTCACATTTTGGATAACGTGATATCATTTTTAGAATTTTTAATGGGACACTTTGTATATTTTGTTACTGCTGTAAAGGTCCCTCCTATGTTAATTCAGCCATACCTTTATTTTTATTTTTTTGGTAGGTAAGTACTTAGAAACGATAAACAATTTTTATGTAGGTTTTTTATTTGAAAAACTAAGAGAGCTTAGAAACAAAAAACCTATCCTAGCAACAGCTATTGTAGTTGTCAAAAGTCGTCAGTGTTAGTAATCGATTGTTCACTGTATTATTGTCGTTAAAAGTTTAATGATTTAAAACTTATCATACCTTTAAGTTTCACTTACGACGAGTATGATATGCTGATCATTTATGGAGAATGTGGAAGAAACAGCAGACGTGCTAGAGATTTATACAGAAATCGTTTCCCCGAGCGAACAACTCCAGGTAAATATACTTTTATGTAGAACAAAAGTAAAGACATGGTTCTTTTCCAACCGGAAACATCAAAATCCTCGACGTAAGCCTATTGTAACAGCTGATAATGTTATTAACATTCTTGCTTATATCCAAGTCAATTCCCACATTTCAACTCGATGTCTTCATCAAGAATTAGGGATAAGTAAATCAACTATCCAGAGGGTCTTAAAGCAATACAAATATCATCCTTTCAAAGTAGAAAGGAGACTTAATTTTATTGCTGAAATGTCAGTTAAAATCGAAGAGAACCCTTTGTTTTTAAATAAAATATTGTGGAGTGACGAAAGCCGTTTTCACAATAACGGTATATATAATAGACATAACTGTCACTACTGGTCGGCTGAAAATCCCAGGTGGTTGCGAGAAACGCATTTTCTAACGATTTGGGGGATAAATGTTTAGTGCGGTTTGTTTAATTGCTGCTTGATTGGGCCGTATTTTTATGACGGGACTCTAACAGGCGAAAGGTATTTAGATTTTCTCCAGAATATTCTTCCCGATTTGCTTAAGGACATACCACTAAATGAGAGAGCGACTATGTGGTGGCAACAGGATGGTGCATCTCCTCTTTTTGCTCAGCGAGTAATAAGGATTCGTGTATGTTACAGCTCCTACCGATGTAGATAAGTTAAAAAACAGAATCAGAGCAGCTTGCCAATCTGTTACACCAGAAATGATTCAAGCAGCATGCACAAGAAATTTACTTAGATAATTTGAATGCTGCATTACTAAAAATGGAAATCAATTTGAGCATCAACTATAGTAAAAGTGTTATTCTATTCCAAATATTTTGTGTTTCTAAGTTATCTTTGTTTTTCAGATAAAAAACCTACATAAAAATTTGTTTATCGTTTCTAAGTACTTATCTACCAAAAAAATAGCAATAATGGTATGGCTGAATTAGCATAGGAGAGACCTTTACAGCAGTGAAAAAATATACAGGGTGTCCTATTCAAAATTCTAAAATGATACCACATAATCCAAATGTGACGTTGTAACAACGTTGCTGCTTGCTTAAAATGCGTAATACTACCAACGGTTTATAATTGCCAAATTTCAATATCGTACTCCAAATAGTTTTCGAGATATATACTGACCAAAACCTCGTGGGCCACCGTGTATAGCGATCAGCAAAGAAGGGATAATATTTGGGAAGAAAATGGCAAAATCCTTAAACAACCAGGTTAGTGTTTGAAAATGTATTTCTTTTTATGTATAAAATGCCGTGCCTTCAAATAAATTCTGATTTAGTAGGGTTTGCTGTGATTCTGCTAGAAAGTTTTCTGCGCATATTTCTTAATAATGACACGAACAAAAGAGTTATGAACAATTAATTATTAAATTATTTTTATCTTGTCCTAACCTTCTGAACTACTTTAACAACTGTCAGTGATATGTCCTAACAAAGCTACAAACCATTGATAAATGAAAACTCTTAATCACGGACTGCTCTACATTACAATTTATTTGAAAGCACGGTATTATTATGAGAACATCATTAAAATAAGTTCTTATAGGGTAATTATAATATCTAATATATAAATACACTGGCAAATTTATTACAGAAGCAGCAAAATTTTCTCCGAAAACTTACATTCGATTCCGATAATTTTTTTGCGAAATGTTTGTTACATATCTTATTGCATAAACCATTTCACACAAGATACTGTTTATGTAAACTTCCTTCCACTTCGAACATTTTCTGTTTGCCATGGTACAGCTCCTTCAGGAGAATTAAAATAATGTTTAAATTGATTTTTTATTTCTGCAGCACGCAGTGATGAATTTCCACCAACTCCTTTTAAATTCCGAAGCCCCTCCATATTATTAACTGCAACATTATCACTTTCAGTCTAATGGCAAACGTCATTTCTTAAAAATTATGTAAGCAGCAAGCAGTAAGAACAACTGTAACTACATGTTTGTGTGACAAACTTAATCAATGTTCAAAATTCGAAATTTTTTTTACCAGGATCCCAAAAGAATTTTCAGAAACATTTTGCGCACGGCTCAATCTATAATTAAAAATCTTTTTTTCATTCCCTTGTGACTGTTCTCGCGAACGAGGTCGCATTAGATAAGTACTTAAAGAAAATGCTTTGTCGCCAATTATAACATGGAGTACGGTTACGTTACCACCAGGTAAGTTTTTCGAAGGTGGTATATTTAATTTATTATTACGTAAAGCTATGCCTAAATTACAATTTTTTAAAATACTGTCGTCTGAAACCCACCAACATCAACAGAAATAAATTTGTAATTCGCGTCAACTAATGCAAATAGAATTACACTAAAATGTTTTTATAACAAAAGAATTGCGATCCAGAGTGAGGAGGAGCCTGAATCAACATATGTTTATCATCTATACCTTCCACCAAATTTGGTAAATTCCACTTATTGCAGAAATCTTCTTCAATTTTTTTTCACATTTCTTTGTCAGGTGTTGGTAGACACAAAGGCTGAAGAATATTCCAAATAGCATTACATGTTGCATGCACCACTTCTCGAACTGTTTGTTCTCCTAGCCGAAAACTAAACGCTAATGATCGAAAAGAATTTCCTGTAGCCAAAAATCTAAAAAAAAACAAGATTGAATAAAATACGGTACCTTATTCCCATCTCATTTTCTAATTATATTTTCCATATTGTTCGGTGTAAAAATTAAATGTACACACACCAAATGTTTCGTAGCCAGATATTCAAACTGCTGTTTTGAAATCACAGTACTTTTGAAGTCACCGCTTTAGCAAAATATTTTTTACTTATAAAAATTGTCTAAATAATTATTGCCGTATTTTATTCTAGACAAATTGTGCCGAGGCCGTTGGAAGAGGATAAGAGATAATCATAGAAGTGCTCTCAATTTGAGAATCACGAAAAGCGACCAGGCAGCATCCAATACAAAGGCCCCTAAATTTGAAAAAGAATTAGCCTTTCTAGTTGCATATATATTTGATGCAAAAAATGGCCAAACAAAAATTTTGCTTTTACCCCAAAGCCCAGTTGATAGTGATACAGAAATTCTAGGCGAAGTGAGCGCAGACAATGAAAGTGAAGTAATTTTAAACAATCCAACTTCACCTGAAGAAGTATCGAGTCTTGTGTCTACGCCAACATTTTAAACAAGAAGAAAGAGGGCTGTAACTGAAGTTTCAGCGGCATCTGTACCTAAAGAATATTTATCAAAAGGATCACCAAAGCAAACCTACCGTTCACTAGTAGAAGATCCGATAACATGTTTTTTAAAGTATGACTCAAACTGTAAAAACTTTTCCGTTAAAGGATCAAGTAGAAATAAAAGAAAAAATATTTCAAATGGTTTACGCAGTTGAAATTAGGTTATTGACGCCGGAATCCACCCACCATAAATCCAGTGTCGAGGCGCAATCACACCCCTATGAAGAATACTATAGATTTGCCTTCTAACCATGAAGGCTGCACTGGACACACTTTTGCACAAGTTCATCTTAGCAGTTCTGAAAATTTGTTTCAAGAATTACAAAATAACAGAGATTTGTATCAAAGAAATTTTCTAGACAGATTTTCTGTTACACAACCTACCGACAGAGATAGTTATACGAATCTTTAACCAAAATGTATATTAGTGGTGAAAAACAAATTACATACCTTAAACACTGTGCTAGTTTTTTTTTGGGGTCCTACTGCATATCTAAATGTGGTATTCTATTTTGTTAAGGCTGGCTTTTAAATTCCGAAAAGATCCATAAACCTTGCATGACACATACGAAAATATTGAAAGAATTTTTGTTCATCTTTTATAAGGTTAGAAATAATAAGTGGTACTCACCAAAATGGTATCTCCTTTTTAAAATATCATAAATCGCTCTTCTACATCAAACCCGATTGACGGAGACCATTTTGAAAAATGTATTTGTTTCCTTTGCAAATTCACCCAATCCGTCCGACATGTGTCCGATCAAATAAACGCAAATGAAAATTTTCATGCAACCCGTCCACTGCGCCCGCCCCTCCGACCAGCCCTAGTGAACGCTATCTTGCGTGACCTCAACCCCAGGCGATTATTCACGGTCGACCGAAGCGGTCGGCGTCAATGCCGCTTGCGGTTGCAGTCTGCGGTTGGTCTCGGAATGGCACCTTTTAGGGTGCTTTTTGAAAGCAAGTTGGGTTGCCTAACTTTAACTAATTCTTCTTCATCAATTACAAAATATATACTAAGAATTTCCAGTTGTACTTGTTTTTATCATTTAGTGTTAATCGTAACCAAACGTTAAAGCAAAGAATTTTGTTTATAAATGCTTTGTGTACGTAAAACGTAAACTGGAGATACTGCACGTCAAATGGTGCCTATTGGCGCAAATATGCCTTATTCGAAAGTTGATATTTTCTGAAATACAAAGTGTTAAAGGTCGTTATTTTAATTACTGTTTTTTTTGTCATTATTTAGAAAATATCTGGGATAGAAACTTAAAATTTGTTGACGTTATGTTTTTTAGATGACGAATAAGATACGTGTTGCACTTTTGCGTTGCTCATAGAGGGAGCTACTTACCACCAATTTCGCCGGCATCAAATTTAATTCAAAATTTTAAAGAGCATACATTTCTACATAAATTATGTTTTGTCGTTTCATATCGATATCTCAAACCGTTTTTGAGAAAAATAGATTTAACCATGTAACGGTTGTAGTTCACAAATAATAATAAAAGAAAGCGACGGCTCTAGCGGTGCAACCTAGAGAGAAGAACAATACTATTTGGCTCGAAGTAGCGCACTAAATTCGTAGAGGATCCAGTATTTGTAGTAGTTAGCACAGCAGTGTCCGGCTCAGTCGGTGAGTTGGGTTTCTTAAGGAACTGTAAAGAAATAGACTGCTGCCTAACGAAGCGCCACTTGTTGGGTAATAGAAAGAAATAAAACCGACCAACAGAAATTCAATAGGTTTTACTAAATGTCTAATACGCTAAAACGAACACAAATCAGAGAGACAAATAGACAATTAAATATAGAAAATAAAACTTAAAATACTAGGAGCATGTGACAGAAATAAGAGAGAGGCTGTCGCATAGAATTACGGGTGTTAGCAACAACAATTTAATTAAAGCTCGCAATTAATGTGTCGAAATTTAGTTAAGCTTTTGTTTGTTACACCCCAAATTAAAGTTAGCGTTCCAATGGAGGATTGGTTACTAAGGAAAGTTGACGTACACACATCACTTACACACGGTGACTTAAAACTAACTTAAACTCAAATAGCACGGTAAGTAGCTTCTGCCAACCCAATAGGCATTTTGTTTTAGCTTCATACACTTTATCTAAAGCGCCCAAGCTCTTATGGAGCTAATTAAAACAAAACCGAACGTCGGTGGTTGAGTCTACCCTAAATAAAAATTTAGTTATATGCTAGGGATTCAAACCGTTATTGTCACATGTACAGGGTGAGTCAGTTTAATGTTCCTTAGGGGATTATGGCCACTTCCCGACATTTTACAGGAAAAGTAACTAAAGAGTGTTAAGCTCGAATTTTAAAAAATTTGAACGCTGCAAACCGCATCCCGCTATATCTTCAAATAAAAGATACAGGGCGTTATTCACATTTGGTCAAAAACAAAAACTGCTCATAACTTTTTATTTATAAAAATGTTTGAAATCTGCTTGCGAATTATACAGGCACTTTTAAATACAAAACCAGTGGCATAGTCAGAAATGTTCTCAAAATAATTTTTATTGCTTATTTCTCAAATTTAATTTTTTTATATAGGAGTCATATACCGCTCTCTATGAGCAACGCAAAAATTGCAGCACGTATCTTATTCATTATTTAAAAACATAACGTCGCCAAATTTTAAGTTCCTAACCCAGATGTTTTCAGAATAATGGCAAAAAGAATCAAAATTACGATGTTTAATACCGTATATTTCCGAAAATATCAATCTTCGAATAACGTATGTTTGCGCCATGGGCACCATTTGACGTGTAGTTCTCCAGTTTCTACATTTCTCATTGTTAATGAATCACCCTGAATAAAGTTGTAGATAAAGTAATTTACAAGAAATTTATTTGCATAAAGTTTTGGTTCAATTAATTTTTTAATATAAATTTTCTCAAAAAGGAAAATTGTTTCCAAAAAATTGCTAACGTAAACTTGGAACAATAAAATGTATAACTTTGCTTCAATTTCATTTTCATTAAAGAACATGTCCCTATCGTTGACTAATTATTAAATTAAACATTGTTTAAACCAACTAGTTTTAGTTGAAAACTTTATTTAAACAAATATTTTTAAAAATACTCTGCATAGGCATAAATAATTGTAATTTTTTCATTATTTTTCAATTGTCGAGAAAATAGTGCAATTTTTTACAAAAATGTTTTTTATCTAAATATATTTTCTTTTCAGTTTTTGTACTCTTTGGAACAAATTCTTTTGGTCTAAATTATTATAAAAGTTATCAATTTTTAAAAATTGTTTTTTTGCATAATTTTGCATCTCTTGTAAATATCTTAACTTGCATTATACCAACCAGTAAAGATTTATTATAACTTTTTATTACTTAAAAATTTAAAATTGAAGGTGTTATATCGTGGGTCTCGGAAAATCTGAAACATTCTATTTCACATAGAGAATTGGAAAGTCCGATTTATATGTCCCCAAAATGTGTTTAAGATATTTTCACTATCAAAACACTTAACAATGTGTTCTAGAAAATGTTTTCCGTAATAATTTATAAAATTTAACCAAACATTAAAATATATCAAAAATATTTAATAATATTTCAAAACGTACGAGGTTTCATATCCCAGTCCTTTTTTCTTTTTTTTAATAGTGTTATTATTTTAAAAGAACAACTTTTAATTTCAATCGGTAAAGAAGCATAAGTTTTAATTTTTTTACTTGAACTGGCAATGAATTTATTAGAATATCATTCAATTAACGAGTTTTTGGATATTGTAAAATCAAATACGGTAAACGCAATAATTACCTCATTACGCATGCATTTCGCATGCGCAGAAGAGACTTGCGCAAGTGTTTACCGTGTTTGTTTTTACAATATTCAAAAACTGCCTATTATTAAACTAAATGTTTCATAATGTGAATATTCTAATAAATCTAAATCTAAATAGTTTTTACTGAAAGAAATTAAACGCTGTTCTTTTATAATAATAAATACAACAAAAAAAAGAAATTGGACTGGGATTTAAACTCGTACGTAAAATCGGAGTTTTCAAATTCCCCGTGTTAAACAGAATGCTTCAGATTTTCCGGGACACGCGGTATATAGTTTTTCTTTAATTTTTTCGTATAGTTTAAAACATGAATCTACTTCCTTTATGACAAAAAAGTGGCAATCAATTTTGATTTTTAAATAAAATACTTCGTATTTTTGGGCAATTTTTGATATAGTTGTTATTTTATACTGGGTGGCGCAAACTTCTGATATCGGAGGATAACTAAAAAGATTAGTGCACATTTTAAAAACATTTTTGATCATTCAGGGTGTTTCAAAAAGTCGTGGCAGCTTAAACTTACATTTTTTAAACAAAACACGCCATATTTTCTTTAAGGTTCCAATATTTCGAAAAATAATTTAGTTGTAATACATTTGCATTTTTCGATGCTGATTAAGCATTTTACAATATCTCAACGATTTTTTAAGATAATCGACCGAACTTACAGTTTTTGGCTGTAAGTTTAGTTATGAGCCGTACATTAACGGCTTTTGGGTTATTTTTATTTTTTATATTGAGGTCTAAAATATCTGCCAAAGCAGAAGTTGCACCGTTAAAGACAGTAGAAGCTGAAAGGAGGGCTACTTTGAAACGATGAAGTTTACAAAGGTAATAAATGTTTAGCCCCATCACAGTCTTGAAGCTTTTATAACATATTTTACTTGGGATAAAATGCCCTTTTTGTATCAAAATTTAGAGTACTCAAATATTTCACGTGATACATTTGTTTTGTTCTCACCTTAATTAGAAAACTCAGAATTTAATAAATTTGAGTCAATGGTGCAAAAATCAAGAAAACAGTAACATCTAAATACCTCAAACAATTGAAAATCGGACACCCATTTACATGACTTTTTTCGTTTTAAATAAACTGTATAATCATCTCCTAAAGTATAGAACATCCTGTATAAATTATTGAAACAAGAACGTCTTTCGGGATTGGATCATGTCGAAAAGGTAATCGTAGTTGCCATCGTTTTGCCACCTATCGTAAAGGGCTTCATGAGGGCGAGAAACTTGAAACAAACAAAAGAAAGTTCAAGGTATACAACTGAAAGTCAGGTAATCCTTTTCGACACGGTCCAATCCCGGAAGACGTTTTTGTTTCAATAACGACTTAAATATTTTCAGACCTTCAGCTATACAAGGTGTGCCAAAAGTAGCTATCAACTTTCTTATTTGAAATATAAACCTATATCAAAGGAAAGGAACACCAACTGCAGCGTCTATTTAACCAACAGAAAAACACCAAAAACTGCACCAAAAGTTTTTGGTGCAGTTTTTGATGTTTTTCTGTTATTTGTATAAACCTATAATTCTTTTTACATGGGCCGATTGCCTATATAATTCTGAGTTTATGTAACCTATATTATGTTATCTTATTCTTGACCGTTTTTGACATATGTCATGCTTATCGGCATTTTTTCTATAAAATATTTCTTGATTTTTGTTGAATAGCTTGATAGGGATAGGAATTCGGTATGGGAAATGCTTAAGCAATGTACCGCAAAATTCAATTTTCTCTAGAATGAAGTGCCATTTCAAAAAATTGATTTCTTGATCATTTTTTATTATGATATTTGAAAATTACCTGTATCCATATAGTACCAAATGGAGCCATCAGTAGGACATCAGGAGTAAATCTGAATTTCTAGCGAATGCTCCATAAATTTACTTTTATAATCTCAACTGATTTGCGTGATACAATTTTTTTTGTTAACTATAATAACCATTTTTGGAAAAGGATAAGGTAACATAATTTAGGTTATATAAATTCAGAATTGTATGGTCAATCGACTCATGTAAGAGAAATCATAGGTTTGTGTTTAAAATAAGAAAGTTTTGGCACACCCTGAATAGCTGAAAGAATTAGAACGAAAATAATTTATCTGCAAGTCAAAACTATACGAATACAATACATCAATTACTACGTACACATTATGCATAAATGAGACATCATTCTCCTATTTTTTCTAACTATTACTTAATCACGATTTTTTATTTTAATGTATGAAAATTTGTGAGCAACAATAACATTAAATTTGTTATTAGTAGGTACGCTTAAGATGACTCCTAAGAATGATCTATTTATTTTGCAACTACAATTATTGCAAGCGAATTTGGATATTAGCTTTGGAATTAATGCTAATTGAAATTAAGCTATAGGTTCGCACTTTGTTTCCAAAGTAACGGTATACGAATAAATGACCAAAATTTTTTACGGCGCCACTCAGCGTATATTAGCTGGTAAAATATAGTTTTCGGAGAAAACTAAGTTTGCTAGTTTCTCGTTTGGTGATACCACCGTTAGTTTAGTTCTAAATTTCACCACTCCACATTGCAGTATAGTAAGCCAATTTACGCAAACTATTGATGGTGCCACTGGTTAAAATTTTTATTATTAAGAGTTTTAGGCAACTTATTTAACATAGTACAAAAATTTATCTGGAGAGCGGTACTTTTGATAATGGTAATCCTTTATACAAGCTTGTAAATAGTCAATTCTACTAATTTTGTAAAATGGTACGAGTTTGGGAGAAAGGATAATTCTTTTGGGAAAGTACCTAAACTTATGTAGATAAGAGGTGATTATCTTTTTCAAATATGTATTATTTGTGATTAAGTAATGACAAGATAACAAAAGTATATTTTATACGTTATTGAATGCCTAATTTATACAAAATCTGTTCAATCTAATAGATAATAATAGATAATTATGGTAATTCTGACAATGCGATTAATTGAAAATATTTTGTGACGATACTGTACTTGCTCGAAAAATGGTTAACAAAGTACAGCAACCGATAAATAAATGATTATTGATACCAAATGGTTACTCAATCAAATATTTAGTTTTACTAATTAATTAATTTTAGTACATAAATTAAACCTATTTTATAGATTATAAAACTTAAATCAATGCATATTTTTAGTATCAGATAAATTGTGTAACCATGTTATTTACAATGTTCATTTGGTTCTCTTGCTCTCATCCCTATAGGTATTCTCGAGTCGACAAGTTCGGGTAAGAAACAGTTTTTATAAAAATTAATTAGTTTCTGTAACATTATATTGAAAAAATTGATATCTCTACATATTTCGAAAATTACCAGATCTACATCTGTATACAGTATTAAATCACAAGAATTTATTTCTAGTCTATTCAATTGGCCTTGTATTTGATACAGATACTTATGATTTTTGTGTTATCTTATCATCTTCAAATAATAGGCGTAAAGAATTGTTTTTCTTAGATATTAATGTTATATTTTTAGTTCTTATAGAATATGATCACTTTACTTCTATGAGTTTTGCATTATTCACTATTCCATCAGCATATAAATACCACATTTTTGAACTTGAACATTCTTCACAGTTTCGTATTTCTTGATAGCAATATCTTCCATCACTCTTCCGTATATCATTGGTTTACTGTTACTTGCTTAATCTGGACTGCCATACAACAAAGTTTTCAACAAGTTGTGACATGGTGTTTTTGTTCTTCGAATACAAACGTTATAAAAATTAGATGACGTTATTCAATGCTGCCGTATTTGATGCCATAGCATACTTTTTTATTGCTCCACGGTTTTCAAGAATATATTGTCTCTGTCGTTAGCTTCTTCTTTAAGTATATTTGCGATTATTTCAATTTGCACTAATATCAGCAGTAGCTGCATTAATTGCGTAATCATTATCACCGAAATTTAAAGAAGGACATGAGTTGAAAGACAAACCAGCAGTAATACATCTTCTTTCGTACGATCCATTCTGGGTAAAATTAATTCTTTTGCCACCTGTAAATTTGGCCACTAAGGACATATATCTTTCCGCGTGGTTAGTTGTTTCATTTGACACTAATCGTTCTGATTTTTTGCAACATTCTTTATTAAATTTATAATTTCTTTGTATAAATTGCAACTTGTTAGCAAAGGAATAAAATTGGTTTCGTTGAGTTCTTTGCGTTATCAATAAACGTCTCTACAATTTGAATGACGTGTTGAGGAGTATTCAAAATGTCATTGTGCAACGTAGCCGTTTCCTTATTATTTGAAGTAGCACACCGCAGTGATGTAGATAAACGTTGCAAATTATTTTTAATATTTCTTCGCCCACAAGTGTCAAAGTTAGTGTTTCTCGATAATTTATTCAAGTTTGATGTAAAAGCTCGTGTAACATGATTTCCTCATTCCAGCTTCTAAATAAATTTTCCGTAACTCACATTTTGAACAAGTCAAGCATATCGCTAGAATCTCTATCTCCAACAAAATATTTATATCTTAAATCATACATTTTTTCCAATTCTACAAATGCTTGAACAATAATTTCTTGTTCCATACTACTTGATGGTCCACTGTAGTTTGAAAACAAACATGTACCTTTTGATCTTCTCGCTTCTCGGCAAAACAACAAGACAAGCAAAATTTATTCTCCAAGATATCAAAGAAGTTTACTTTTCTGTCTTATTATGCATGCTTAGCCCAACCTCCATCTGCAATCACAGTAATAAAAGGAAATCCTTGTCCAATATTTCCAGCTTCCAATGTATAAGCCTTTTCAACTTTAGCTTTTTGTTTCATCTCTTGCTTACGAGCATTTTCACAAGAGTGGCCAATTGCTTTTTCATTTTTCATAAAAAACGGTTTTGATGTTCCAGGTACGTTTAAAATGGATAAGAACTCCCAAGTTTAAGAGTAACCATTTCCCACTAATAATGTGCCCCACACAAATTGTCTGTTGATTCATTGTATGTTTTTTGACTTTTTATTATCAAGGTTATTATATGAATGTGAATGTGAATGTGAGCACATTATAGATTCGTTTACTCTGTAATTTAAAATATCTAAATATTAAATAATGAATCCGTGTAATAATTATACTAAGTGACATAGAAAGAAGAACACGCAGTAATAATGAATACTTTCAAAGAGGTTCTTTAATTCAATCACAATCCCTCCAGTGCGAAGACGCCATAATTTTCGGCAATTAAGCGAGTTTGATAGGGGTAGAATCGTGGGATTGCGTGAGGCTGGTTTGTCTATGAGAGATATAGCCGCTAGAACGCAATGGAGTTTAAACACTGTGGCAGTCTGTGTTCAGACATGGAACCAAGAGGGCCGTACACGAAGAGCGAGAGGTACAAGACGTCGTCAAAGAACCACAAAACGCGAAGATCGCCGTCTTAGACTATTGGCTTTACGGGACCGCTTGTCTTCTACACGGGCCATTGCAGACCAGTGGTTTGAAGAACATGGATGCAAACCGTTTATAGACGGATAAGAACCTTTGGGCTCTTTTCATACCGTCCCCTTTTTGTGCCACCACTGACTCCAGAGCATCGACGTTATCGTCTAGCGTGGTGTAGAGAACGGGCAAATTGGGACCAAGAATGGAATTCAATTGTCTTTAGTGATGAATCCAGATTCTATTTGAGTATGATGACGGTCGTGCAAGGGTGAAAGACAAGATCTCCAATTTTCTGTGAATAGGCATGTGCACCACACAGTTGGAGTTATGGGATGGGGAGCTATTGCTATTGGAAGTAGGTCACCTTTGGTCTTCATTAGAGGTAACATGACCGCTGCGCGCGACATCCAGGAGGTCGTAGACCCCCATATTGTACATTATGTTCAGACCATCCCCAACAGCACATTCCAACAAGACAACGCACGACCTCATGTTGCTAGGGTTTCTTTGGCTCATTTTGAGGCCAATCAAACTGCTTTGTTACCTTGGCCACCAAGATCTCCCGATTTTTCGCCCATCGAGCACGTCTGGGATATTATGGAAAGAAGATTACTCAATTTACCTCACCCTGCACAAACTCTAGCGGCTTTGAAGCATCCGTTACAGGTAGCATGAGATGAGATACCTCAAGAAGAAATTGATCACCTCATTAGAAGTATGCCCAGACGTGTTAGTTGAGTGCACAAGACATCGTGGTGGAGCAACACATTATTAAGTTTTTTGAAGAAGTTACCAGTTTAATTTTTATCAAATTGTGATCGTTTACTAATCTAATTCATATACACTAGTATACCAAAAATTGTTCAAATAAATTCATTATTGCTGGGTGTTCTTCTTTCTATGTCACTTATTTAAAACCAATTGATGATAAGTACGGCATTCAATGTGACAAATGTCAAGGTAACATTCATATTGTGTGTGCGGGATTATCAACTGATGATAGAATTACAAGACATAAAAATACGTTCTGTTAAAGTATTTTGTAATAAATGTATTACAAAAACAGATAAACTTAACGAATTGAAATTTCTTAGTAGAGATCTTAATAGTACAGTTAATTCATTACAAGCTTAGCTAATTGATTTATAAATAAATAAAATTCTTGATAACTGTTACTTAACTGAAATACAAGAAGCAATAAACCGGAAAAATGTGATTAATGAAGTTTTTGACAGGCAACGTCGATCAAAAAACATTATGTTCTACAACTTACCTGAAACAGCAAATGCACGCGAAGAAATCTCGAGCATACTAATCCGAGCAAATAAAACTGAAACTATCGCATTTGAAACGAAAGATTGGGTAAAGTAACTTCTGGAAACCGTCCTCGACCACTTAAAGTTTCTCTTCCCAATTCTACAGTGGCTTTGAAACTCTTAAAATTACAAAACATAGTAACTAGCAACATACGTATATCTAATGATCAGACACCACAGCAGCGTAATTACTATTTACTAATAATAAAAGAACTGCAGCGTAGACTAGATTCTGGTGCTACTGATCTTTCGATAAAGTATTACCACGGAAAACCAAGTATTGTTAAGACTACTGCTCAAAAAAAAAAAAACTAATAGAATGTTCTGCCTCCAACCCTAAAAAACACTCAACTGCATATAATTATGTCAAATTCGTTCTTTAAATTCATGTTTTCCTGTTTTTTCTGAATTTGTTAAAGAAAATAATTTTTCATTTAATTGCGGTTTCTGAAACATAGTTGACTTCAGATATGCCAAGTGAACTGTTTAGTATTTCTAAATACACTCTTGTAAGAAATTATCGTAAAACAAGAGATGGTGGTGTGTGTTGGTACCTAAAATACAATATAAATTATAAAATTTTAAACCTGGAGGAGAAATCAGACTCAGACTCAGATAATTACAGAGCCTACACGTATATCTAATGATAAAGTTGCATTGCTGGATGTAATATGTTTGTCAGATGATATCTTAACAAAAGAATCTGGAGTTGTAGATTTACTTGATATGTCTGACCATCACTTGATACATTGTACACTGGAGTTGAAGGTGCCAAATTCTAAACTAAAAACAATAATGTTTAGGAACTACAACGGAACAAAAGGCGTATAAAAAATATTTAAAAGTTATAACTAAATTGAGTTTTAAGTACTAAAAACAACTAAGAAATGTATTAACTAATGATATTAGACAAGAAAAGAAAACCTACCTAAACTATGAAATAAACATGACTAAAGGCAATCCACAATTAAAGGGGTGGATAGAGAAATTTTTTAAAAACGAGTTTTTGTGGTGAATGAAGGTGTTACGTGATATTACATCTTATGGCAAACTCTTGTGGCGTTTCTACGCTTAGTTTTGTAGATACTCAGTGGATAAAGGTGTTAAATAACTAAACAAGAACACTGTTTGGGTGTATGAAGGTGCCAATGTTACTTAACACTTTTATCCACTTCTAAATGTTACGCATGCTCTTCAGTTAGCAATAAGTTAGTTACGTTTCTTGTGTTGTAACATGGTGGTTGATTTGTTTTGTTGGAAAGTATTTTATAATATGTATTATTAGCTTGTAGTTGTTTGAACTCAACATTTTAATTGAAATTTTGAGTTGTAAATGACGTTCTAGTGGTAGTTATTGGTATACGGAATCAACGCACGTGTATATTTGAGGTTACGTTCGTTTAAAGTGGTTCATATCGCGAGTTTTATAATATTTAGTGGTTTAAAAAGTTGCTAGCAGCAATGCTGTCACGTGGAAAGCTGATGGTAAAGAAAGCACTTGGTGGAGTTCATGAAAATACGTCTGAAAACCCAAAACCTGGCACGAGTAGGGGCGTAACCCAACAACAACTTGTGGGAAACTTTACTTTAAGTGATTCAGGTAGGACTTTGTAGAAATATTATTGTAGGTACTTGTCTATCTATGTATCTGTTCTAATTTTATAGACGATCAAGATTACTCAGCAGGTTCCAGTGACGAATACTTACCCGAAAATGGCGAATATGATAGCAATTCTTCTGATACAAGTTTTGAAAAACTGAAAAGGCGTTGGATATTAATCCAACCAATTTAACAGGTTGGTTTTTATCATATTATTTACGATATTTTTGAAACAAGTTGGAAAACACCATAATTCTATAGCCTAACTTAAATTTTACAGAAAATTTAAAGAACATCGCTACTGTCGATGAGGAACCAGAGAAATCCTTGGAGGATCAGGAAAACACCAAAAACTGTCAAATAAAACAAGCAGAAGGAGAAAAAGGAATACCGAACTGTGTAAAAAAGCTAGCAAGTACAAGAAGAGAAAGAGGTGTGGAATATACTTCACAAGCAGGAATATTAATGACTGCAAAAGCAGTAAATCTAAACTTCTTATGCACAGAAAATATCGTTTAAAGTGTAGTGATAAAATTGATTTGATGTAAAGAGAAAATCTACTTAGACAATTTTATAAAATGAATATTAATACTAAAAACGCCTACCTTTCTAGAAGTATTATTAAGAGTCCTGTGCAACGTAAAAACAAATGCAACAAAACATAGATCTGCTTCTTTTAAATATTTTGTAGTAAAGGATGGTAACCAAACAAATGTTTGTAAATTAGCATTTTGCCAAATTTTCCAAATAGGCAGAAAAAAGAATTTAATTAATTCAAAAGACGTTATCAGCCGGACTTCCAGCACCAAAAGCAGACATGCATGGGAAACACACTAATCGACCACACAAAATTAAGAAGGAAGTGTTTCAGTATATAGTAAACCACATTAAACTATTTCCAGCAGAGAGCTCCCATTATTCTCAACATAATAACCTAACAGGAAGTATTTGTCACCACTGCTAAACGTAAACAGAATGTACAAATTATATATTAAAAAATGCAAAGAAGAAGGAAAATCAGAACAGTTTCAAGTCAAGGAACCTAGAAAAATATTTGTCACTGAATTTAATTTGGCGTTTCGAGAACCAAAAGCGATTACCTGTAGTAGATGTGACAGTGGGGAAAACAATGATAACTACGTAGAGTCTTACAAAGCAGCGTTCGAACTTCAAAGAAAGGATAGAAATATGGCCCTTACAAATGCTCAGTTTTGTTATATGACTATGGACAAACAATGCCCCTACCAAAACTCTCTACTTCTAAAGCACTTTACTTACGACAACTATGGCTGTATAATTTCGGAGTCCATACTGTTACCACCAATGGGCATCAACCCTTTATGTTTACATGTAGCTGGCAGAGGAAACAACGAAATAGCTAGTTCCCTATTATATTTTACTCAACTTGGTAAAGATAAATTGAAAATGTAAACCATTTGACCATTTGGTCTGATTCGTGCTCAGGTCAAAATAAGAATTTTAACATCATATGTTTATATCAGTTTTTGATACGAACAGGAAAGTTTGAATTGATTGGCCACTAGTATCCAGAAATTGGTTATTCATATCTTGATTTGGATCGCAATTTTGGAAGAATCGAAAACGGCTAAGGAAGCACCAAAAAATATTTACCCCGGAACAATACAGAAACATTATTAAGGACGCCAGTAAGAACAACGGTATTGTAAAGAACAACGGTATTGTATGTGATATCTAACACCATTTCCAAAATATTGAAGATCTTGCTACCCAGTTAAATTTGGTAAATCGAAAAAAAAAGTATTGATAATGAAAAGGTTCACTTTCGAGATAATATAAAATGGATTCGTGTGCAAGAATTTAGATGTTATTTATACAAAAAGTCATATGACGAGAACAAACCATTTAAAAGAGTTAACCTACTCAAGAACAAGTTTTCCACTAACCCTAACCTAACTCTTCGGCGGATTGACAAAAAACCGCGAATATTTCAGAAGAGAAACTGGCTTTTGTAGATGAAGAGTACAGATGGTTTTACAAACAGTTCTTAGAAAATGAAGACATCAATAGCAAACCTCCAACTCAAACAAAGAAAAGGCAGACGAAAGCTAAACCCAAGACTACCAAAACTGCAGTTCAGAAAAAAACAGGCAAGTGAAATAAATACATGATTTTGTATTAATTTATGTATTGAAACAATAAAGTGTTTGTCAGTTATTTTATTTATTCGTAATAATTTTGTTACCTGAACAAATTATTGCCATTTTTCTCATCTGGGCAAAATTTGGGAAGTGGGGGAAAGTGTCCTTTTTGGCTAAAAAAATATAAATTTGATAATGTATATTATAATATAAAGTTATTGCATGTTAAGGCTGTTCTCTCAGAGAGCTATAAAGTTTATGTAAACTTATCTCGCTTATTTTTAGAAACGTATTTCTGATTTTGCACAAACATATAGCTAACATTATTATTTATGTCGTACAGGAGCTATTTTTTTAATTTTCGTCTTCGTTGTATTTAATTTAATTAAAACGTAAAATAATAGAAAATGGAATTCCTTATAAGCCCAAATTTCGACTCCTGCGCGACATAGATAATAATTTTCTGACAACCCTACTTTTTTTTTAATTTTTACTTAAAATCAATGAGAAAAATTAACATTAAGTAAACGATAAATACTGAAAACTCTTGGAGAATTGTGAAATGAATGTACTGCGGGCGAATTTTTCTGAGGGCAACAGGCCAGACTTGGAAGCCGATTAATATTAATAGATAAATAATATATTGTTGAATTTTTTTTTATTTATTTATTTAACGGGAAACCCCATACGAATTTACAATAAATTAACATTCTTAATAATCATAATAATCAATAAGAAGAAAAAAAAAAAAGAATAAGAAATTATACAATGATAATATATGTAAATATATAAAAAAATAAAGAGAAAGAAAAAAAAGTTCCATTTAGTAGAGCAAATAACACATGTTAATATGAGAACGTAATATGTAATTTGCGTTTGAAGGTGTTCAGAGCTGAATCGAAAAGATTAAAAGACGGTTCCTTCATATGTCGATTTGCTAAGGATAACATTCTGCAAATGGGATCATTATATGAAATGTTAGTTCTACATGATTTAATTTGAAATAAAGGTGTAGATCTTGTTAATCCTCTTCTTGGCACATTAAAATCTATACTCTGCAGTAGACCAGGACTGTCAATGAAACCATTAAGCAGGCGATGAAGAAAAATTAGATCAGCAATAATCCTACGGTCTTTGAGACTGTGTAATTTCATTAAATTGCGAATTGGTTGGTATACTCCTTGTGTATGTGGTTTGTCTAGTCGAAATTCAATCAAACGTAAAAACTTGTTCTGAATCTTCTCGAGCATATTAGAATTGCTAGCGGTATAAGGAGACCAAATCACTGATGCGTATTCAAGATGACTACGTACTAATGTACAGTAAAGTGTTCTTAAACAATTAATGCTAAGGTCATTACTAAAGCGTAGGACAAGGCCTAGTTTCCTAGAGGCTTTAAAGTAAATATCATATATGTGCGGGTTGAATGATAAACGCCTGTCGAATGTCACACCTAAGTCTCTTACTTCCTCCTTTTTTTCTAAAGCATGATTATTTATAGTATATGAATAGTTTATAATTGTCTTGCCTCTAAAAAATGAAATAGATGTACATTTATCAACATTTAAAGCAAGATTGTTCTGGCACGACCAGTGGTAAATTCGATCAACATCACATTGTAAATTAAAACAGTCTTGCCTATCATTAATAACTTTGAACAGTTTTAGATCGTCTGCAAATATTGCAAGTTCGCCACTTTGAAGAGTATTATTTATGTCATTTATAAACAGTAAGAAAAGAATGGGCCCACAATGTGATCCTTGAGGAACTCCTGAAAGAACGTCAATCGGGGAAGAAACAAAGTTTCTAATTCGCACAATTTGATGGCGGTTGGATAAAAAGATTCAATCCATTTCTTAGTATGATTGGTAAACCCCAACAATTCTAATTTACCTATTAAAATATGATGACTAATACGGTCGAATGCCTTCGAGAAATCCATATAAATAGAATCGACTTGACTGTGTTTGTCAAGGGCATTGGCAATAAATTGTCTATAAGTGAGTAAATTAGTTACTGTTGATTTACCAGTGCAGAAACCATGTTGTTGTGGGATTAAATAATTTTTGTAGACCAAGCAATTTGTTTAGCGACCAATTTGTCAAGTATTTTAGGTAATATGGATTGAATGCTAATACCCCGATAATTTTTAATATGATCCCTACTTCCAGACTTATAAATTGGTGTTATGTATGATGTTTTCCATCTAGTTGGAAAAACACCACTGGCGAGAGAAAGATCAAACAAAATGTGTATTGGAACGCATAATGAAAATATGCAATTTATAATGAATATGCTAGGTAACTTATCAGGACCAGCAGTGTAACTTGGTTTAAGGTTCACGATTGCGTTAAATACTTCTTCAGTTGAAATTGATAAAAGAACGAACTTCCAAATGGTAAACAAGATTGATTATTATAACTAATATTGATGGGTGCGGTGTACACTGATGAGAAGTATTCTGCAAATAAATTTACTATCTCGTTGCCGTCAATAGCTACTTTGTCATTCAACATCATCCTGTTTGGGTACGTATTGGTATTAGTCATGTCACGTATATACTTCCAAAAGTAATTAGGATTGGAATTCAATTTTAGGTCAACAGATGTTACATAATTCCTGTAAAGTGAAAAACTTAGAGTTTTACTTGTTTTACGAAGTTCCGAGAACCGTATGTAATCATCAATAGCGCCACTGCGTTTAAATTTTGCATGTGCAGCCTTTTTAGCCAAAATTAATTTTTTAGTTCACCAGTAGCCCAATTTGGAAAACTACTTTTCTTCGACAGTATAAATTTAAAAGGAACAAACTGGTTGATGGCAGAATAAACAATATCATAAAATTTATCAACCGCATCATTAACTAGATCACAATTTAGGAGGACTCTCCAATTAATGCCGTTGAAAAACAATTAATTGAACTATAGTCAGCATATTTATATAAGTACACTTTCTCGTACGTAGTAAAACTAGGCTGTGCAACAACAGGAAGTGAAATAGTATAGGCTGCGTGGTGCTCGGATGTAGTCAATAATACATCATAGGTAATTGACACCGATGCTTCTAAGCTTTTGTGTAAAAACCAAATCAAGAAATGTGCCTCTAGCGTTAGGAATATAATTGATTTGTTTGAAGTTGCAGAGATTGTAACCAGTTATTAGAGTTAGAGATCGTTCGTCTGGATTTATATCGAAACAAATTTCACTATTGTGCCACCTAATGTTAGGTAGATTGAAGTCGCCACATATGAGAAATTCAGCTGATTGATGTTGATTGCACAAAGTTTCAATGACTTTACAGTGGTTAGTGTAGCTATCAATGGGTGAACGAGGGGGTATATAAACAACCCCAATGACGTAATTGGTTTTATTAATGTTTAATAGCACAAACATATGTTCAGTGACATTACATTCAAGAATGGGTACTACTGAGTAACAGTTTTTTATAGCTATTAGTAAGCCACCACCTCTTTTTTCCCCTTCAACAGACCTCTCACAACGAAAAATATTATAATTATTTAATTGCAAATTGGCATTTGAAATATCAGAGAAAAGCCATGTTTCACATAAAATGATAACATCAAAATCAGAACAGTTTACAGACAACATTAAATCTCTAAGTTTTGTTCGCACCCCTCCACAGTTTTGATAATATATATTTAAATCAGTTAGTAGTTTTTTGGACCTACATCAGATAGAGTGGGGTTTCGGCTAGTAATAAACGGTATATTATTTTTATATTTAATGAATAAGTTAGGTTCATTGTTCGCTTTACGATTATCCAGCTCGGTTTTAATTTTTTTGAAATAGTCCGATTGACGTTTTGTTTTGTCTACGCGAAAAATGTTAGAATTATTTCCAGCATTACTTTAATACAGCTAAAGCTTCATCTGAGGTTTTAAAGCTGATTCTAAGAGGTCTAGAGTTGTTATCCCGTTTCATTCCTAATCTTAAGACCTTGGTAGGTGGGGCTGATATCCCACGTGAGCTCAATATTTCGGTGACCACTTTGACGTCTGCATCAATTCTTTCTTGAACATTATCAGAGTCACATTCATTTACGTCGTATAAAATAACATTCGTTTTTCTTAGTGCCCGCTCATTACACTCAGCAATCATAGTTTCCACGAGTGTATCGTTATCCATGTTATTAATTTCGACTTTGAGTTTATTTACTTCCAATTGCAAGACTTTGTTTGATTGTTCAAGTTCTAGGATTTTATTTTCCAGTTTATCAAAACGCGAATCAATTATAGCTTTAATTTCCTCTTTGAAGGTGGAGAAATGGTTAGCAATTGTTTTAGTAATCATTTCTAGTGTAACGTCTGAGGTGGAATGCACAAATGCGCATTTTTGGCAATTCCATTTTGTTTTATTTGTATTTATAAATGCGATTTCCACATCAGTCAGATTACTACACTTGACATGATAATATTTATTGCAGTTACCGCAACATTTAATATATGGTGTACTCGGAGTAATTCCCTGGTCGCAAAAACCACATTTGTTAACCATGTTGTAGCGATACACAATTAAGATTTAAGTGACAATAAAGTTGCAAAAAGTATGTGAGCCGAGAGAAAAAATACAACATAAAATATCAGGATATACGGGGACACACGATTCACATCATGCGGCTTATCCTGATGACTAACTGATAGACAAACTTAGATAAGAGAGCCAGGAAAGGAATTAGTGTTGGGTATAAAGGCGTTATGGGAAATAAATCTAAGTACACAAATATGAATTAACTGTAGCACTATCACGGCACGCGTATCAACTGAAGACATATGCGACATATGCCAAGAACGGCTTGCGGATGGTTCCTCTCTTTAGCAAATAAGTTAAACGTATTTACGATAAATTACCTGATGGAAGTAACGAAGGAGAAATTGGTCACCACCCAATTGAACAAATCACAAGTAATTAAAACACATAAAAACTATTTTAAATGTAGTTTTAACTGAAAATATATGAGCAACGATGCGCGCGTGTAACGAATTGTTGATGTAAATTTTTTTTTTGTACATGGCGTGCATTTTAAACAGTTTTAGAAACAGAAAAAACAACAAATAGCTATTTATGTAACAAGAAATAAAAATAGTGAACCGCCTACTAGAAATCTGAAATTGTCCTGAGTGATAGAACAGCCTTAATGCATCAGTAAAGAATGAACATCAAATTTAGGTAAAATCGTTTTTCTTGAAGAAATTTAAATTTGTTAGTTAACACCTTCATCCATCCACCCCTTCAATTATTGTGGAAAAAACTGAACAAATTTAATATTTACAGAAAAGATTCGCAAATTATACCTCTACGTCTTTGAGACTCAGAGACTTTAAACAGATTTATTGTAGAAGGCATTGATCAAGATCAATTAACAATTGCTCACATTTTATAAAAGCAATAGGTTTGATGGTGTTAATGCAGAATTTTTTTCACAACGATAACGGAAAAGGAAGTCGAAGAGATAATAATAAGATAATCCATGACTTCAAATCTATCGATAAAAATTTTATTAATTAAAAATTATTACGACAATTCAAATCGAATCCGAATTTTATGTTGAAAATTCTGTTTTTCTTTTAATGAAACCTGAATTTAACAGAAATTTATTGGTCGTGTGTGTGCACAACATAATACACCCCAAATTGAACAAGGCCGATTTAATACCAATACAATGAGCTTTTACAAATATATATATATATAACGTTTGAAATTGGGTAGCTGAAAGCTCCGACGAATATTATAATATATTTGTGGACAAATAAGTCTTATCAAAACATATTTGACTTTATTTATATACGACATATAATCGAACGCGTTTCAAAAGCTATAATTTCTTTAGTCTTGTACAGCAAACAAAAACATAAGTTTCATATTTGTAATGCTTTTAAAATAATTTTCTGACTTTCAATTATATTATTACGTAAAAACAGATAATGTATTTACAATTCTTTTCTAAAACAAAAATAAATATATTTAAAAAAGCTGAACAGAATTTGAATTTTTCGAATTGCTTAACATTGAAACTTTTGTTTGAGGTCTTTCTATAAAGTTGATCGTGTGACCTCTTGACGTTGAAATATCGACGCAAATTTGTCTTCTACTTACGTCTGTTTATTTTTTTTTTGTTATACTACGAATGTTTTCTTAAATGTATATTTTGAGTGTATAATAAGTTATACATTTATTTAGATCGCCATATCGTTGTACTTGGAAGCTTATTTTAATCTAAAATTCTCGTTTGATATAAGATTATTAAATTTTTTGTTAAAACTTATTCCTAGTTGCATTCAAAAGAACAAAGTAGTGTAATGTGCAATTTAAGTAGTCCATGTTATAAAGACGTTCCTATGTAAATGCAATATTGATTATACTAGTTCAAAGTATTTAAATTCTGTATAGCATTTCAGTTAAATCGTAATTTATAAGCGCAAACATTTATAAAATTGGTAATTTTAATTTTATTAGGACCTGAACCCTTGATAATTAAAAATTTTTCAAATTTTTGATGTAACTGGATTCAAATCATAAACATTAATTAGAGTTCCATGGATGATGTCACAGTTTTATCTTTTTTAGTCTGGCAATTTTGTTCTCATTAATATAATTTGTAACGGTCACTTTTTTATAGATGTAAGCACATACATATTATGTACAGAGTGGACCGATTTCGATGGGATTGCAGCGTATTTCGGTAACTACAGTAAAACCTTTATTTTCGGCCACCCCTTAAAAGCGGCCACTTCAAACCGGTAAAGTTTTCCAAGTCAAAAATTCTACCTCCCATTTCCTGCCATTCTTAAGTAAAGTCATTAGTAGACAACAGCTTAGCGTTCAAGTGCATAATATATAATTGTTTCACTGTGTGAGGCTTAAGTAATTACCGGTATTTAAGAACTGATTTAAAGAATTTGTTCCATTTACAATAGACAGTCATTACAGAAAAGGTGCAATTAAAAGACTCATAAAGCTTACCCCAAAGTCGTATTTGGCGTACATAGTTTGAGTTAGTATGTTCAACAGTGCTGTTACATATAGACGTACAGAAAAATTACAATGTCGCTAAAAAAAACGTTTGTCTCTTAAAGAAAATATTGATATAATTGTGGAAAGTGAAAAGTTCAATACCAGTGCTAGAAAATTGGCTAAAAAGTTAGTGTTAGAAACATACAAGTTAATGATATTTTAAAAAACAAATGTGTTTTAAAAAAGCTATTTGAAGAAGGTTCCAATACAGAGCAGAAAAGAAAATTTCCTAGAACTAAAGGTTTAGAAATTGACCGAGTACTTTGCAATTAGTTTTGTAAAGCTAGGAATAAAATATCCCTATATCTGGACCTTTAATAAAAGAGAAAGCATTTTAAAGCTTCAAGTGTGTAACTTGAGAAATTTTCTCAAAGACATAACATAACCTTTAAAACAATTTGTGGGGAGTCAGCTGATATTAATCTGGACACTGTTGAAGCTTGGAAAGCAAAGCTGTCAGTAATATTGAAGGAGTATTCACCTAAAAATATGTACAATGCTGACGAGACCTGACTTTTTTATCTTGCGATGCCAAACAAAACGTTCTCTTTAAAAAACGATAAATGTAGTAGTAAAAAGGCTGCAAAACAAAGATTGACAATTTTATTTTGTACAAATATGGAAGGTGATAAGGAAAATCCGTTAACCATTGGAAAAAGTAAACACCCAAGATGCTTTAATGGCTTTCATATTAACAAATTGCCCTTAAAATGGGTATCTAATAAAAAGCTTGGATGACGGTAGAGATTATGCCTTCCTGGCTAAAAAGATTTGATGAAAAAATGAAAAAAGACAATAGAAAAGTCTTATTATTTTTGAATAATGCCACGTCTCATCCCAAAGTGGCTCTTGAAAATGTGAACATTGTTTTTCTACCCCCAAACACCACATCCCATTGCCAGCCACTGTATGTGACCCCGTACAGCCATTTCTGATCAAGATCTATTGTTTTAAAATATTTTCAAAATGGCGTCACCTCCGAAGTACCTACCGAAAGTTGTTGACAACTTTTCTTTTATGATTTCAAGTTAAATTTTAGGTCAACTTTATGTAAGGTACTTCTAACTTAAAACGTCAACTTTTGGTGATAAATGTCAAAATTGGCAAAAATCATCTATGTACGAAAAAATGGTTGTAGTGGAACTAACAAAGATGGAATAGCAAAATTCTGCCAGTGGAAAGGCAAAACATTGCACTTCATCCTTCGCGATCTCAATCTTGATAATTATATACAGCGTGGTGTGAAAAGTGAATTGAATTAGGTCAATACAAACATGCCAAAAAGTCATTTTATTCAAATGGGACACCCCATATTTAATTACTTGTGTTGAAAAGTCATTCTTTTTTGCATTGAATAATGTAACATTCTTCTATTCAATAGAATTTGTTTGATTTATTTGAATTTGAAATTTGAAAGTTAAAAAATCATATTTATAGTCATTTCAGATAACAACTGTTATCGGTTTTAAGAAAGAGCTTCATTCAAGAGTTATATTGTTACACCTGTTTCGAGTTTGACAACTCATCATCAAATTCGAAATTGTTATCTGTTAGTTAGTTTAAATTGGAATACTGTAGGACTAACTAATTATTACAATTTTTTCGTATTTCTGTGGTCTGAACATATGACCCAAGCAACACATACTTATCTAAATATCGTTTAGCAGACGTCTAAAGTCGTCTACGCACGTCTACATAAAAACAATGAGAGCAAATGATATCTTTTCTCTTACTAGTTTTCGCTAAACTTTTAAAAAATAAATAAGTTAGACGTACTTTTACAGGAACCATAATTGTGTATCTTTATACATGTATATTACACGTTATAAATTTTACATAAAATAAATTAAGTTATACTATATTTCTAATAGACATGTAAGCTTTTATGGTATTATAACTAATTTTTAAAATTTTTAGTTGAAGAGATAAATGATCTAAAAAATTGAGATCTTATTGAAGTAGATAAGTAGTGCCGTTCCAGACTCACTTTAGGCGCAAAATTTGAATTTGTGGTGGGGAATTTGAACTTCGGTTGCCTTCGTTTATCGTCGGAAGCGTGCGCGCATGAACGGTGGCGTTTGGGGCAGCTCGGGATCGATCGGGGCCGCTCGAGACGTAGGGTCAAAGAGCGGGGGCGCGGTAGGCTAAAGACTTTCGCCCTCAATTTAATGCAATGCCCTAGATTGGTGTTGGTGATCTGTGACCTCAATTGCTATGTTTAATCTCATTGACCTCGATTACTGGTTGAAACTTGCTTTTAAATTAACTTAATAGAATACGTGTGTAAGTTAAAAAAATTTGATATTCCATTGCAAGGATATGAAGTAAACAAGTAGAATTTTAATAAAGTTATATTAAACATATTACGTACATTACAAAATAATTACAACTACTTTACTTATTTTAAATGTAGAAATATTTAAGCGATACTGCTTTTATCAATCCAACTGTTTTGGTTAATATTAAAACCTAACCATTTTACATACAGCTTATTTCCTTTTTTTTAAAATTCTTTCAATCAAGTGTACATCCGGATGTCTTACTTTCTGTAGCTCTGCTTCGTAGAATCCTCCAAGTATATCTTCCTTTCTTATCTCTTAATAAATAAGTAGTTGGATTTGTTAATTTAACTTTTCTTATTACAAAAATCTCATTTGACCAGTTAGGAGTATAACCCTTTTGAAATATTTGTCTACTTTTACTTATTCTAACATGATCACCAATTGAATATTTATTGTTAACATTAACAATTTTTACATTACTGTAGCTAGAGTTTAAAATAAGTTTTTCGTTTTTCTTGTTAACCATGGATGGCTTCATTTTTATTGTTCGGTGATAGCTATTGTTGTATCGGTTTGTTATGCTTTCTAAAATATTTACCCATTTGTAGTGTCCTTGCAAACTAAACTGTTTCCACAATAAATTTTTTAAAGTACGATTAACACGTTCTACTATTGATGCTAAAAGTACTATAATGATTTATATTATTTTTCTTCATCAAGGTCTGAAACGTTTTATTATAAAATTCTAAACCATGATCGGTTTGTAAATGAATTGGCGAAGATTTTAGTTGCAGCAGGATTAATTTCATAGCTTTTGCTACATCTTTACTATCTTTTGATTTTATAGGAGCAGTCCAAACGTATTTAGAAAAACAATCAATTACAACAAGTATGTATTTAAAATTATTATTTTGTTTTGCATAAGGAATCATTTCAACGAGATCGGCTTGTAGAGTTTCATTAATACCTTTTACGATGACCCGACGTCTTTTAAAGTTAATTCTTGCTGGTTTGTGTAATTCTGAAACTACGTCTTCTTTAATCGTAGAAGGCTTATATTTTTAAGTTGCTTTCGTAGAGCCATTACAAATACTGATTATCTTCAAATTTAATTAGACATTTAAGAATTATTTCAACAAACAAGGTTTTATCCGTTGAAGTAGTTTTATATGTTTCAGATGCGTTTAATGATAATTCATTGTCAACGGACCGCACACTCTTAGATCGAATAATATCTAGCTCTGAGCTTTCACTCAAATTAACTGACATTTTTTTCATTTTGTTTTAAAGGTAATTCGTAGTCAACAAATCGCACCCTCTTGGATGAAATAACATCCTCTTCAATACCATTATTAAATCGGAATGATATAGTATCATTTAATTGTAAAGCATAGTTAATCACTTCTTCTTTTGATAAAGTATTATCATTTATATTAATAAAGACATCATTTCTATTTATCAATATATTATCAATTATTCCATATTGTAGTGGAAATACGTAGTCAGTGTTATTTGGAGTTAGTACGTACTTATTATTAAAAATATTACTAGAGGTAAACGTTAATATGTGGTTGTAAAACATTTCTTGATTAACAACAGATACTTGAGAATGTTTAATTATATGTCGTCCAAATTTATCCAATGTCATTTTAGTAGATTATACCTGCTTCCTGAAGTTCTTCTATTATCGATACAATTTCGTTTCTGTGACTTGTATTACCAGCAGCCTGAGATGCAACTAATAATTTAAGTCGATCAACCAACTCATTAGAGTCATCCCAATATACGTAATCGAAAGGTGCACCGCTAACCTCTTTCAACATCCCTGTACCTAATTTCACATTTGTTCTTTTTGCTGTCTCATAAATTCTCATTGGTTGTTTGAAATATAAAGGACCTATAATAGTTCTATATTTCTTTGACTTCGTTCCAAGTATTTGTTCGTTAGGATTAAAGTTACTTCTGCATGCGTTGCTAATATCTAAAATATCTTTATACGCGTATAGATCTTTGTCCGTGTATTTTGTAGGTTGGTTTTTAAACAACAGTTCATATAATCCTGAAGTTCCCTTAAAATATTGATCATCTACTTTTATGTCAGATCCTATAAAGTCTACTTTTGAACTTCCTATGTAATATTTTTCTTCAAAACTGTCATGTCTTATTCCAGTTCTGTGATCAAATTCTCCTTTGGTATCACGAATCATAGCATCGATATAATTTCTGGGTAATTCATCAAAGCTATTTAAGTATTCTTCATAATCCTCTGTATCAATAATATGCTTTATATTCCTTTTACTCTCGTTAACAGATTCATTAATTAAATCTTCCAAATTATAATTCTCTAAATCATCGTTTTCAGTTGGTTCTGCAATATAAACTTCTTCATTTAAATTAGGTGTGGAAGTTGCATCACGAGGAAACTCATCATCATAGTCCGGCAAAGATACTTTATCATCTTTTAGTGAGCTTATTTGCGACTTAATCTTTGATATTTTAGAATTCAATCTATCTTCTGTTTTTAATGATGGAGTAATACTCAGACTGGAATCAGTTTCGCTCTTCAATTTTGCAATTGGTTTAAGTGTATCACTATCAGAATAATGCTTAAGCGTTTTACCTTCTAAATGATCGGATATTGTTTCTAGACGTTTAGTAATAGGAAGAAAGGCATTCTCTTGAATGTCCTCACCTTGTTTTAGTAACTCTAATTTTCGTTTTACTTCTTCTCGTTTTTTAATTAACCTTTTAGTTAATTCTATTTCATTTGAATGATTGCTTCCAGAATTCATAATTTATTACGTTTCGGATAAAATGTACAATAATGTAACAAGGCGACTTAATCGCAAAAAGCGTTTCTAAGAGGAACCGACTCAACCGCTGAAGCGTTCACTTGTAACCGTTTAACAGAACAGTGAACTGTTTTAAGCGCGGTTAATCGCTTTTAAACTGTCACTTAAACGCTTCTATAAAATCGCTTAAAAATAAAGAAGCAACCGTTTGAAACTTGTTTTTCAGTAATTGAATAAATAGTTTAAGAGTCGTTAATCGTGCCTATTAATTGAAACCCAGAGGTTGAATAAATATATCAAATCCTTTCCTATACCGTCCTGAATCAATAGATCTCTCTTTATCGATAACTAAAAATCGTATGGGTTTTCCCAACATAATGAACAAATCTCTTTAAACTTATCAAACGTTAAATCTGTACTAACATTGTCTTCATACGCATGACGCAGATTCTTAATATCTTGTTTGAATAGTATTAGAAAATTTGCGTTGTCTCAAATCAACTGTTTTGGAATGCGGCTATAAGTTTGACACAAGTAGAAACAGTCTATATTTTTATGCCGACCCATGCTGAAATATTCTCTCATTAAATTTTGTTTGTCACAAGCTACATCATCAAAGATGAATATAGAATTAGATTTTGCTTGCGATGGAGAAGGAATGTTGTTTTCTAAGTCGTTGTAAGCAAAATAATTAATACCTTTGATGGGTTTTAAAAGATTTTCTAAATATTGATACTTTGTTTGAAAGAGAGATTTGGAATAAAAGTAAACGTTTTTAAATCGTAGTCCGTTCCGTGTTCAATTAAGCTAATCATTCCACAGTTCGAGGGTCCCACAATAAGACAACGTATTGTTGATGGTAACAATTCACCATGTCTTTTACAAAATTTGGAAATTTGAAAATTATTATTTGATACCGTTAAAGTTATAGGCTGTTGCACAGTTTGCATTTTGTTTAATACTAAACAAAGTTGGTGTATTGAAAACAAATAAAAGTAATTACATTTGGATGGTGCATTTAGTATTGATCAAGAACTGATGCTATCAAATACTATAAATAACAGCGCATCAACCAAATATGTTTAAGAAAAGAAAAGTTGTCGTGAAGAAACGTCGTGGTGACGGTCTTCTAAATTCCGTTATTAATAAATTACCATTCGAACTCCACATTCCGGGTTATAAATTTTGTGGTCCCGGAACAAAACTATCGAAGCGATTAGCTAGAAGTGATCAAGGTGTAAATAAGCTCGACGAAGCTTGTAAAGTTCATGATATAGCTTATAACACACATAACGATTTAGAAAATAGACACAAAGCAGATTTGGTTTTATTTGAGAAAGCAAAGGATAGAGTTTATTCATCTGACACTTCATTTGGAAAAAGGCTGCAGCACTTGGTGTGCAACAGCAATGAAAGCTAAAGTAAAACTTGGTATGGGTTGTTTAAAAAAAAAATAAAAACCTCCAAACGTAAGAAGAGAAACCCATTAAAAAAGGAAAATGGTTGAATTTTAAGGATGTAATAAATGTCGCACGATGCACAATAAAAGGGTATAAGTTTAACAATCCCTCTGATGCTATTAAAACTGCAGTGAAATCAATAAAATCTCTAAAAGAAAAAAAGTTAGTTAAACCAACTCGAGTAATACCAATACCAAAAAGTGGGGGATTTTTACCGTTAATTCCAATTTTTACTGCACTAGGAGCTTTGGGAACTTTAAGTGGTGGTGCAGCTGGAATAGCAAAGGCAGTTAATGATGCTAAACAAGCCAAAAAACAACTAGAGGAAAATCAGAGACATAATAAAACCATGGAAGCTATTGCTTTAGGAAAGACAGGCAATGGATTATACTTGAAACCGTATAAAAGAGGATTCGGTCTTTTTTTAGGACCACGAAACTTTCGAAAAAACTACCGATAAAACTCCCAAAACGAGCACTGACTAACATAGATCTAAAAAAGTATGTAAAACTATTAAAAATATCAAATTTTCGAAGAGTATTTATGAAAAACTCACTACCTACCGCGGGAGTTTGAATGAACAAATGTGGTATAGTAAATTTAGATGACGAAGAAGGAGAAGGAACACATTGGACTGCTTACCGAAAAATTGGAAATTGCTCATTTCATTTTGATAGTTTTGGAAATTTACAACCGCCAATGGAATTAATACAGTATTTAAACAGCAAGATACTTTGCGAAATAAACTATAATCATAAAAACCTTTAATCATTCAATACTGTAAATTGCTGTCATCTGGGTTTACAATTTTTGTATAACTATAACTAACAATATATTTAGTTTTAAAATTCAGTTGTTTTATTGAAGCCTATCAAATATCATGTCATTAACGTTTACATTGTCTGGTACAGATTCGATACTTTCTAGTAATTATTATCCCCCTATTGTGTTAGACGATAGTGAATATGTATTGGGGTTGATCAATTTAGAAACTTTTAATTCAATTGCAACGTAGATAATACAAATAACAAATTTTATTTTACACTGCAAAACGGTGATCCGTTTTTTATGAAAATAAGTAAAGGTGCTTACGAAATAGATGACCTCAATAAATACTTAATCAGAGAACTTGAAAATTATGCTAAAAGAATAAATTCCACTATTCCACTATATTTAAACATTGATGGAAACAATAACACCCTAAGATGTCAAATTAAAGCAAATTTTGATATTGATTTTACCAGAACAGATTCAATTGGAATTTTGTTGGGTTTTAAAACAGAAAACTAAAAGCGGGCAAAACGCATGTATCAGATTATCCCTCTAAAATATCTAAAGTAAATGCTTTGTGTATTGAATGTAATATCGTTTCTGGTGCATACAGAAACGGAGAACAAGTACACGTTCTTCACGAGTTTTTTCCGTCAGTTCCTCCCGGATATAAAATTATTGAAACCCCTTCTAATGTAATTTATCTACCAATCAACACCAAGCAAATAGACGAAGTTATTATTAAAATAACAGATCAAGATGGAAATATAGTCAATTTTAGAGGAGAAGTGATAACAGTACGATTGCATCTACAAAAGTTCCGATAAATACTATTATGGGTATAGTGTTTATTAAATACAAATCTGTTGGTAAGAACATAAATACAACCAAGAGAAGAAAATCAATCATTTGATCACCGAGAACCAAACAGTTAACTATGAGATTTAAATTGCGAAAAAGTTAAAGAAAATAAATTTTGAAATTTTAAATGTCACCGAAAGTCCTCTATTCGACAATGCTATTGCTTACGCTAAAAAACGAACCCACCATCAAGTTCTTTCAACAACAACGATGAAATAAGGATACCTATACAACAACAGGAAATATACACCCTTCCTTGGTACAGTTCTTTACATTTTCAAGGAAAAGTAGAAGTACAAGACGGTGAAACCGTTATGAAGACAAGCAACGTCAAATTTGTTAACATGGGTATTTTCTTCTTATTCGATGAAATTCGTCTAGAAATAGCTGGAAACGTGGTCGATCTTGTTAGAAATCCTGGAATTACATCTGTTCTAAAAGGATACGTTACGTATAATAATGAACATAGCAAGGCGCTACAAAATGGAGGTTGGTTTCCAAAGAAGGTTCTACATCTACATTAATTGATGAAGCTAGTGGATATTTTGATGTTGTTGTGCCGCTTAGATTAGTCTTGGGATTGTGCGACGATTTTAAAAAAGTGTTGATAAATTCGAGACAAGAATTAGTGTTACTTCGAAGTAATACTGATAATAATGCTTTAATACTAAATGATTTAACAAAAAAGTTAAGGTTCACCTACATAAAATAGCTTGGCGAATGCCGCACATATCAGTTGCCATCAAAGAACAGCTAAGATTACTAGACTTTGTAAGAATACAAAAGAACTGTATATTCCATTCCGAAGTCGATAGTTACACGAGTATCCTCTATTACCTATTACTATTATTGCGTTTCAAACAGATAGAAAAAATCAATTAAGCAAAAATTGTAGTCATTTCGATCATTGTGATTTAAGTAATATTAAAGTGTTTCTAAATGATACCGTTTACCCTTATGACAATTTAAATTTAAATTTAAAAAAAAATCAGTTTGCACTTCTTTATTAAATGTTTACAGATTTTCAATCAACATTTCTTTACAAAGAAACTGAACCGATATTCACAAGACAAGAATTTAAAGAAATTGCACCTGTAGTGGTTATTGATTGTTCCAAACAAAAAGAGGATCTGAAAAGAGGACCGGTAGACATAAGAGTAGAATTTGAAACTAATTCTATTATTCCGGATAAAACCACAGCATACTGTTTAATTCTTCACGATCGAATTGTAAAATACATTCCAATAAAAAATATTGTGTCATTGGTACAATAAATTTATTTTAATTAATTTTGTGTTAGTGTAATTTACAATTTTCAATAAATTAATACAAAATACAAAGATATTTTTTTATTTATAACAATTATGTTTAAGTCTATAAAATTATTCACATTATTATACAATGAACATTAAATAATCAATTAGTTATCATCATCATAATCATCATCATCATTGTTGCATTCTTCGTCACCATCAATAAACTTTTTGATATCTTCAACAAAATGAGCTAATCCAATATCAGTCAACAAATCTACTAACATCAACGGTTAGTATGTCAGCTAAGTATGCCCGACAAAGAGCTGCCCCTTTTCCATACTTCTTGGCTAATACGTAATTTATTTCATGTTCGGCTTCGAACTCCAATGAACTAAACTGTTCTACCAACCGTTCAACAGCGCTACGTAAATTAAGAGCTTTGGGCCACGATTGTTCAGCATAGCACATCCACATTATTACGTTTATTAAATTTGAAATGGAGCCACTAACAAACTTGTTAATACTTTAAAGACTTTTATACTTTATTAACGTCACGATAAAAGGGGGGTATAATATAAGAAGTGTAGAAATATAATTTAAGATATTTAAAAGTTTTACATAATGAGAGGGAAAACTGTAAAGTTCAAAGAAGAATGTGAAGTGAAGAACATGGTAGTGTGAAAGTTTGCTTACCAACAAGCGAGAAAAGGTGATTGGGAAGAGCAAGCACGAGATAGATATCGATTTCTTAAAAGAATTGAAGAAATAAATACAAATATTTCCTATATTTTTGAAGGTAATCATAGGTCGTTTATATACAATGTACGTTTTAAATGAAATAAATTGCGCAAAATAAAAGTGTATAAAATGTGAATTATTAGTTTCCGTCAAACGGTTTGAAACATAGGGGAGGAAACATAGGGGGTCAGCGGGCCGGACGGCCCAACCCGCGGAGCGAAAAATTTTGTTTGAGGTGTCATATTTAACTTTCGGTTTCAAGTTACATTTCAGGGGTTGTCAAATTACACTTCCGGTGTCAACTTTTATTTTGGAGGTGTCAACTTTCACTTCCGATGTCAAATTTCTCTTTGGAGGTGTCAAATTCACTTCCGGTGCCAAATTTCATTTTAGGTGTCAAATTTCACTTCCGGTGTCACATTTCACTTTCGATGCCAAATCCTCAAAACATGAAATCTGACACCGTAAGTGAAATTTGACACCTCAAAAATAAAATTTGCCACCGTAAGTGAAATTTGACACCCCAAAAATGTAACTTTAAACCGGAAGTAAAATATGACACCTCAAAATGAAATATGACCCCGGAAGTGAAATTTGACAACCCCCACCAAATTTAACTTAAAACCGGAAGTGGAATATGATACTCCAAAAATGAAAATTGACACCACACAAATGTAATTTAAAACCCTAAGTTAAATATGACACCTAATGAAATATGAAACCGAACTTAAATTTGACACTTTAAAAACTAAAGTTAACACTTTAACAAACTAAATTAGACAGCAGTGAAATTTTTCAGAGTGTAATGTTTTTTCTATTGATTAAAGTATGTACATATGCCATAAACAATTAGAAGATATTGACTAATTACAATTTCACACAATACAATATTTACAAGGATAACTTTTTAGAAGCTTGTTTACTATATAGATGCATATGATGTATTCAAGAGCATATTTTAACATATTCAGATTTTTAATTGCGTCTTTCTTGTTTAGAGTTGTAAACTGCTGATAAGGTTACTCATAGCTCATATTTTAGCATATTCAGTTTTAATTCATTTTCTTGATAGGACTTGCTAAATTAAATAGAAAAACTAAAACAATCTAAAATTTACTTCTGGTTTTTTCAAACTGCTCCCACTCATCTACGTGGCAAGACGCAACATAAGATTTTTACTATAGAAAAAATTTGATTGGATCTACTATTGCTATGAAAATTTCGGATTATTATTTACTCAATACGTTACGGCATTTTGTTAAAGTTAGAAAGAGAGAGCAAGTGTAGAATGTCAATTCTTCCTTCAAATGTAAATATTATTCTTCAAGTTTGTAAAAAATAAGTATTTAGTATTTTGTGATTTTACGAAAATTCTAATCAATGTGCAGTTGCTTTCATATTTTAATATTGCTATTGAAGCAAGCATAATGAAATACTTTTGCATAAAACCTGTTCGTATTGAATTTGAGGTTAAATGAGTCGTTTGTTTTCTTGTGTTGTAGATCTGTGTGTAAACTATTAGACATAATATTTGCATCTTGCAAGAATATGCAGGTATTCTAAAGCTAAAAGTTTATTTTAAGTCAATACAGTTGTTATTATAGATAAGACAGATATTTCGATTAGTACTGATCGAGTAGTTTGTCTCTACCACAGGTCTCTACCGATAAACAGAAGTTGGTGTTCTAAGGACCGTGTGTTCTGCCAAGACGCAACATAGGCTTCAATAGAGAAAAATTTGATTGGATATACTATTGCTATGAAAATTTCGATTGTTATATACTCAATACGTTACGGCATTTTGTTGAAGTTAGAAAGAGAGAGCAAGTGTAAAATGCCTAATCTTCCTTCAAATGAAATATTATTCTTTAAGTTTGTAAAAAATAAGTATTTAGTATTTTGTGATTTTACGAAAATTCTAATCAATGTTCACTTGCTTTCATATTTTAATATAGCTATTGAAGCAAGCATAATGAAATACTTGAGCATTAAACCTGTTTGTATTGAATTTGAGGTTAAATGAGTAGTTTGTTTTCTTGTATTATATACCTGTGTGTAAGCTATTAGACATAATACTTGCATCTTGCAAGAATATGCAGGTATTCTAAAGCTAAAAGTTTATTTTAAGTCAATACAGTTATTATTATAGATTAAGACAAATATTTCGATTAGTATGGATCGAGTAGTTTGTCACAACAGAAGTTGGTGTTCTAAAGACTTTAATTCGAATCAACGAAGTAAAGTATAACCCAGAATTAGATGTGTTTACATTTTTAGTTTCTTGATCGTAAACAATTTAAAACTCATGGGATTAATGAAGTTTTTAAAATGCCCGATTAAGGTTTTTAATGTTATGAATAATAAGAGGTTAAAGGTTTGTGCTTTTAAATTATTTAATTTGCTATTTCTCTTTTGACTTTCTATTTCAGGTTTTACTAGAATTCAGGAGTCAACAAACAAGATAACAAGATTATTATTTTAAAATCATCGAAGAACAATTGTAAGAAATGTTGTAATTTTAAATACGGGTTTTTATTAAAAGTGATTTTCGTTTTAAGTTTTAATTACATCGTATTAAAAATTTTTCTATAAATGTGTTAGTAGTCCTGAAAAGGACCGATTTGTTTGTGGATATACAGAAGTGAAAGCTAATCGGTATAACATGCGAAGTGCTTGGCTTATAACAACAGGTTAAAATGCTCTCCATTTACTGTTAAACAGTGCCCCAAATAGAAGTTTCGTTGCACATTTGCAATCATATTTGCTGGTATATTGAAGCAAACTTCCACAATTTTATCTTTTAAAGACTCAATTGTGTCGTGGGGTTCTGTCGGTATAAACCTTCGAAGATATGTAAGGCCATAAAAAGGAAGTCGTTGGGAAACAAGCCTGGTGATCTTGATGGCCAAGTAACTTCGTCACCTCTTCCAATCCAGGTTCTAGAAAGTGCTTCATTTAAAAGTTGTTTTATTTGATTTGCATTATGTGCTGGACACCCATCATGCTGATACCGTAAACTACATTGAGATTTAACGAACATTCATTGGTGAAGCAAATATTCTTAACAAAATTCAAATAATTATTGCGTATCTCCATTAATGTTTCACAATATTCTTGCTTTTGTCAGCATCGGTTTATGCTTTTTAAAATTTTATGAACTCAACACCTATTTACACCACAATCGATACTTAGTAACTTAGTAATCGATGTGCCATTGCTGGGAATAGACGTCACTGTCGCGTTGCTCTAATAAAGTGTCTGTTATTAATTAGTGAATATGTCAACAAAAGTAAACGCCAGCTAAAGAGTGAATCTGGAGATGATGCTGTAATAATTGAAAATGCAATGGACAAAATACTGAAATATGAAAGTTTTCTAACAAAATTCATGAAAATTATTATGAAGGTCGTCAAAGTGAATACGACGAACGTATCAAGGTTTTTTCTATTGATTAAAGTATATGTACATATGCCATAAACAATTAGAAGATATTGACTAATTACAATTTCACACAATACAATATTTACAAGGATAACTTTTTAGAAGCTTGTTTACTATATAGATGCATATGATGTATTCAAGAGCATATTTTAACATATTCAGATTTTTAATTGCCTTTCTTGTTTAGAGTTGTAAACTGCTGATAAGGTTACTCATAGCTCATATTTTAGCATATTCAGTTTTAATTCATTTTCTTGATAGGACTTGCTAAATTAAATAGAAAAAACTAAAACAATCTAAAATTTACTTCTGGTTTTTTCAAACTGCTCCCACTTATCTAATTTTCTGTTCTTCTCACTTTCTTCTTCGCCTCTTGCGGGTGACACTTCCACATGTGTTTTGTTAATCGGTGCCGCAGCATAACATGACAGGGATCAATGGGGCACTGGACCATATCTTTAAAAAAATATCAAATAATTAATATTAATTCATTATTCAAATTTTTTATATTACCTCTCGGCAGTTCGTGTTTGAAAGAGTTCATTTTTACTATGTTATCAGACAATAATAATAATCCTCTTAGTTTTTAATAAATATATACTAAGTGACATAGAAAGAAGAACACCCAGTAATAATGAATTTATTTGAACAATTTTTGGTATACTAGTGTATACGAATTAGATTAGTAAACAATCACAATTTGATAAAAAATTAAACTGTTAACTTCTTTAAAAAACTTAATAATGTGTTGCTCTACCACCATGTCTTGTGCACTCATTAACACGTCTGGGCATACTTCTAATGAGGTGATCGATTTCTTCTTGGAGGTATCTCATCCATGCAATCTGTAACTGATGCTACAAAGCCGCTAGAGTAAAATGTGTGTCGTACGACATCTCGTGTAAAACAATGACACGTGAATAGTATAAACTAAGAAAATGCCAACAGTTATACAGTTTTATTCCGCACTTAAGTATACACCTCTGATGAGCTCATAATAAGAGCGAAATGCGGCATCAGGTGTTCTTTCGTTGCGTGTTATGCTTCTGTACAAGTTTTTACTTGGCTTTATCGACACACGTGCGTTTCAAGCATTAAAGCTGTTGCTTAGATAGCGATATGCACGTTAAACGCACACATGTTACAATTAACTGTTGGCTTTTTTCTTAGTTTATACTAATCATACGTGTCAATGCTTTTTTACACGAGATGTCGTACGACACATTTTACTTACATATTTAATGTACTACGATGTGAATAACTTATATGGCGCCTGTATGTCTCAATATCTACCCTATGGGGATTTTGAATTTATTCAAAACTTTGATATTTCCGAGATCTTGAATACCTTACGCAATTCAATGTTGGATACATTATTGAATGTGACTTAGACTATCCACAACGCTTACATGAATTGCATAGCGATTTACCATTAGCGCCGGGCATTTGATTCCACCTAATTCAAAATCTAAACTTAAAAAGTTATTATTGACCTTATGTCCAAAAAAAACTATGTATTCATTATAGAAATCTGCAAATGTATTTAAAATTAGGAATGCTTATAAGAAAAGTTCATAGAGTACTAAATTTAAACAATCACCTTGGCTGAAACAGTACATTGATTTAAATACACAACTACGCCAACAATCAAAAAACGATTTTGAAAAAGATTTCTATAAATTAATAATTAACGCTATATATGGTAAATGCATGGAAAACGTTCGAAAACATAAAGACATTCGGTTAGTGACAAAATGGGATGGACGATGGGGAGCGCGTTCATTTATTTCAAAACCAAATTTTCACAGTTCAGTTGTATTTGATGAAGATATAACTATTATAGAAATGAATAAATTGAAGGTATATATGAATAAGCACATTTACGTCGGATTTACCATATTAGACTTATCAAAAACTTTTTTATATGAGTTTCACTATGATTATGTCATGAATACCTTTGGACCAAATGCTAAGTTACTTTATACCGACACAGACAGCTTAATTTACCATTTTAAAGTTGATGATATATATGAATACAATAAGAGAGATAGTAATAAATGTGATACTTCCGATTACGATCCTCAAAATATATATTAAATGTTAGAGTTTGTAGGGTTGAGATCTAAAATGTACGCTTACATGATTGATGATCAAATTCATACAAAAATTATTTAAAAAATCTAAAGGGTCCACTAGATCTTCTATTAATACGATTACATTTGAAGATTATAAGGATTGCTTATTCAATAGAAACATTATTGAAAAAAAGGTTTATCAAATCTAAAAAGCATGATGTATATCAATGAAACAAAGCAAAGTTGTCCTTAATTTATGATGACAAACGTATGTTTGGAAATAAGTACTGATACAAAGCCGTGGGGTTATGTACATAACAAATAACTTTTAGTGGGATAAATGATCTATAAAGAAGAATATTGAATTTTTTAGGATAATATTTGTTTTATTAATTAGAATCAAGTAACAGTGCTTCGTTTCTAATAAAACAATAACAATGGGTACGTCACAAAATTGAAATGAAAATCCAAGAGCAAATTCAAGACATTTATGAAAAGCATTTTAAAAATTCAATTATGACTTACAACACCGACTGCGTATATAATGAAATTAGTGTCCGAATATAATCCTCACTAAAATGTTTTACTTACAATATACTGTAAAAATAAAAAAATTTTGCAAATATTCAAACTTGATTGACGATTTTATATGCCAATCAGCGTACGTGGCTGATTGTCAAATTCTTAAAGTCATTTGTCACAGTAGTACTTTTGAAAAATATTGTTTTTTAAGTTTAATCCTTTCACAAATTTAAAAACATGCTGACATATGGACGTGGATAAACGAAAATATTTCTAAAGGAAAAACAACACCTCAACAACCATTGGGTTAGGGTTAGTGGTCCAGAAAATGCAAGATGGCCTTCGTCTAATTTTAAATGATTATGAGAGTACACTAATTTTTGTTAACGTTAGTAATGGATGAATAATAAAAAATTTAATGTTTGTCAAAAATGATTTGTAATATTTATTGTTAAGAAGACAATAAAAGTATTAATTCCTTGAGTTCTGTTGTAAAAGCACCTCAAAAACACAAATATTTTTGAAAAAAAACTGTACCTTGCAGATTTGCTTAACAAAATTGAAAAAGATTCATTGCACTTTACGTAGAAATGTGTCGAAACAATTTTCTACAGAATGTACTGCTTCATATTACAACAAATTGCAAAGTCAGCTAATTAAGCACGTTGTGACATCCGATGTTAGATTGTTTTTAAGTTCATTTACAGTTGAAGTTAAAAATGCAAAGTTGCATTTTCTTTCCTGTTCTCTCTCTATTTTCTACTTTTCTGAATTACACAGTATGGGTTTTTACTAAAATCATCACTTTTACTACATTTAAACTTGTCGTATAAGTTTACAAATCAGTTGTTGCTGTTAAATCAATACAAAGATGCCACGATTATCACTGAAGAAAAAGCGAACCGTTGAAGAGAAAAATGTTGTTGTTGAGCAACATTCCCATTTACGTAAGTGTATTTTAAACTACTTTTTATATTAGAAAATATTAATTTTGTTTTTATTTTTTTTTTTAAATAACAATATTTGTAATGATTATTTATGTTCTTTTTAGAACAATATCCAGCCTACAAACTTTGAAAATTTCAACGGAAACCTGCAAGAAATGGCAATTTTTGGAGAATGTATGTTGTAACATTAAATATAACTTGATGGTTATTTTCACTTTTAGATTTTTGACAACTTGCGAAATGTGGAAACAAATTCAAACCCCTTATCGATTATGGTAGGATATCTAATTTATTTGCAAGTTTATTAAAGTTATTATAGGTGCAAAATATATTGTAAAATTATTGTATCTGTTTCAGCCTGAACCAGTCATCTCGGAACAGCCTACACCGCCATTAGTGCCGGTCACCCAAAACAGAAATTATGAACTATATCTTATGAAACGAGAGTTATGTAACTATAATTAACGACTTAAACTTACTTTAGTAGATTCCATTTACTATTTACACATATTTTCTTGGAACATTCGATAATTAACTATCGGGATATGATGACCCTATACTTCGCAGGTTGTGCGCAACTGGATACAAGCAAATAACTTGGAGCTGTTACCCTGGTCAGCAAAAAGCCCAGATTTTAACATTATCGAAAATGTTTGGGCTCGAATACTTGCTGTTATCCGAAGACAACAAGGGCCAAATTTTATACCAGTAAACCGTAATGCACTAATTGCAGCCATTGATACCGCATGGGAAACGATTAATATTAATTATATTGATACCTTGATAGCGTCAATGAGCAGACGCCTCCAAGAATGTATCAATAATAATGGAGGTCACACCCATTATTGATTTCTTATATTTATTTATATAGTAATACCTTTATTTAAAAAAAGTTTTCATTTAATTTTAAACTATAACTTGGTATCTTAATTATAATTATGTAATAAATTCTTGTCAAAAAACTAAATATATAGGTTGACAATAAGAATTGCCTTAGTTTTTATTTTCACTTTTATATTAACTACAGAAAAATGAAACGTCATAAAATATACATTTTGTAAGGACTAAATATTATGAATAGAGAGTTTAATGATTTTTTAATAACTTACAATAATTAGTAGGTTAGATTTATTTAAAAATAAGTAATAATCAGTCAACCCAAATAACCATGTTTAGTTTTTTGATTTAATTTAAAAGTTATTGCTTGTAGACGTTTTTAAATCAAAATTATTTCTAATTTTATTTTGTAAACATTTCCTAAACAAAATTTTGATTCGATAATTAATCGAGCTATGGTGCTTAATTAGCGATACCTTCAAATATATTCTTTAAAGAAAAAATTAAGTAAGCAACGTAAATTACCTATTTTCTAAAACGTGCTTAGTGTAATGATTCATTCTACAGTCCTTCTATAAGATAACCCTTGCTGAGACTACCTGCTGTTAGAATTGTAAATGATACCCTTAAGCCCGCTTCACAATGTGCAAACTTTTGTTTACAAAAATTGTGGTGTCCAAGTTTTAAATTTCATGAGTGTACATGTGCCGATTTGTATAAGTTTGCAAATTAACATTTGTTATGTTTAATTGATTGCAAATTCAAATTAATAAACCATTTCTATTGATCCTCTCTCTTTATAACCGGTTTGAAATATTACACGTTTTGTCACGAATAATTACGAACCCCTCAGTCATCCCCGCACTTCTGAATCATTAACCTACATGAAAGACATTGCACTACATTGAGGGCAAAGGTCTTTAAGTCTACCGCGCCGCCCAAGCAACCCCGTCTTGAGTGGCCAACGATCGATCCCGAACAGCCCCGAACGTCCTTAATCATGCCCGTACGCCTCCGACGATAAACGAGGGCAACCGAGTTTAAATTCCCCACCACAAATTCAAATTTTGCGCCAAAAGTGAGCCAGAAACGGCACTACTTATCTACTATTGATGTATTGTATGTAATATTTATTCTATTGTATGTACAGGGTGTGGCGCGAAGAGTTTTGATTAAAAGTAATGGCGGATAGAGTTATGTTAAAAATCTGAAATTACGAAACTATAGGTTTCGATGACGCCGAGTTCAAATATAATATTGTCCTAATGTGGCACTTCCGGTTATACCGAAGTAGACGTCAACTTTGTTATTTTAAATTGAACCTAGTATTTTTATTTTATTTTCGGATTCTACATGAAATTTTAGATTAAATTTGTAAACAATGTCCTATACCAAAATGAAGTATTTTCGAGATATTTCGATTTTTTTAAAAATTTTGAAAAATCTAGTCTACATTGAATACCGATATCTCCATTAATAACGAAGCTAGTGACGTGAAATTGTAACTAATAAACAACAAGCGCTTGCCCGTTAACTCCATGTGTCCAACTCATTGATATTTCATACAGAGTGTTTAAAACTTAGCTGCCACCGTGGCCAATTTAAATCATTTATAAGCTGCTTACTTTAAATAGAACACCCTGTATTTTATTACATTTTTCGCTGTATTTTTTAAGCCAATTCGTTTGGTATCAGTATTCCTATACCTAAATCCAACCAGTTTTGAGATATTTCATTATCTTTGTTAAAACATAACAACACTTGATTATTTCAACATTAGTAAAGGGTAGGCCATGGCTGTCAAAGATTTGATAGTTAGAACGTTAATGTTTATGTTGTTTTGACAGTTTCTTTACCAGTTTGTATTTCATAGTAAATAATGGCAAATGTAGGGTTTACTAATGATGATTTCCTAAATCTTATTATTATTTACGAAGAGTGTAATAGAATTGTTGAAAGGACTTGTCGTGTTTTTTGCAGAAAGATATCCAAATCGACCAAATGCAACTGGTGATATTATAAGAAGATTGCTTAAAACTGCCGTCAGTTTGGTCAATTTAAGACACAAATTAATAAAAATAAACCACTAGTGGACAATGACATAAACGAAATTAATGTTTTGGGTTATTTACGGCCTCTCAAATGCCTCTATTAGAGATTGTGAAAGAGATCTACTTTGTCGACGAGAACAATTCATCGCATTTTAAAAACACAAATGGAAACCATTTTCGTATCATTTGGTGCAGCACTTAAAATTAGATGATCCTCCCGAAGGGTGCAATTCTGTGAATGGTTTTTAATGAAGACCCAAGAGGATGAAAACTTCATAAAAAGTTATATGGTGATGAAGCAAAGTTTAGCAAAATGGATTATTTAATCGACATAATTCCCATTTTTGGTCTAATGAAATCCACATGTTATTAAAGAACGTTCTTTCCAAGATAGTTGGAGTTGTTTGTGCAATAAAAGACGATAAAATTTTAGCAATAAATTTTATGATGAAAATTTAAACGGTGAAAGATATTGCGACATTTTAGAAGAAGTCATACGACCCGCAACATACTTTAAGAAATGGAGAGGCGACTTCAGCTTGGTATCAGCAAGATGGAGCACCTCCTCATAACTTTGGGCGTGTTGCTGACCATCTTTACGACATGTTTGATGATAGATGGATTGCCAATCAAGGTCCGTTTTGTTGGCCAGCTCGCTCTCCTGATTTGGCTCCTCTAGATTTTGGTATTTGGGGTTACATTAAAATCAGGTATTTTCCAAACCTGTTACGACAAAGGAAGATATGATGCAAAGAGTCTTACTTGCTTTTAATTCTCTAACACCCGACCATATTTCCAGAATTACAAGACGTAGCTTAATGAAAAGGATTCATAAATGTTTAGAAGTAGATGGAGCTAATTTTGAACACTTATTATAAAACTTTATTTGTTTAATATTACATTTAGTTATTTTTGTTTGTAAGTTATCTAATTAAATTAATACAAAATACCTAGTCAACGTTTTTAATGATATCCATAATTAATAATCCTTTCAGGCTATTGGTTACTTTTCAGAATTAATAACTTATGAAAAATATCAAAATATCACCTTAAATAATGGAAATCATGGCCTACCCTTTACTAATGTTGAAATAATTAAGTGTTGTTATGTTTTAACAAAGATAATGAAATATCTCAAAACTGGTTGGATTTAGGTATAGGGAATACTGATACCAAACGAATTGGCTTAAAAAATACAGCGAAAAATGTAATAAAATACAGGGTGTTCTATTTAAAGTAAGCAACTTATAAATGATTTAAATTGGCCACGGTGGCAGCTAAGTTTTAAACACTCTGTATGAAATATCAATGAGTTGGACACATGGAGTTAACGGGCAAGCGCTTGTTGTTTATTAGTTACAATTTCACGTCACTAGCTTCGTTATTAATGGAGATATCGGTATTCAATGTAGACTAGGATTTTCAAAATTTTAAAAAAATCAAAATATCTCGAAAATACTTCATTTTTGGTATAGGACATTGTTCACAAATTTAATCTAAAATTTCATGTAGAATCCGAAAATAAAATAAAAAATACTAGGTTCTCATTTAAAATAACAAAGTTGACGTCTACTTCCGGTATAACCGGAAGTGCCACATTAAGGACAATATTATATTTGAACTCGGCGTCATCGAAAACCTATAGCTTCGTAATTTCAGATTTTTTAACATAACTCTATCCGCCATTATTTTTAATCAAAACTCTTCGCGCCACACCCTGTATACTATTTCTATTTCTGTTTAATTAAAAACGTTTTATGTGAATTAAAATTTAAATAAGACAATTGGCTATTTTTGTAATTGTATTTTTAGAAATACCATTGATCTAATGTAAGTAAATATAATTCAACTTACTTCATTAAAGATTATTTGCAGGTTAGATATTCATTTATAATATGAATGCATATTTAATGCTTCAGTAATAGCGATTTACAGGATTAAAACTCTATATAGTCTAATTTACGCGTGCTTTTTGGTTGCATAGTAATGCCTTAATGCATTGCCTATGAATTGAAGAATAAAATTTGGAGTAAGCAGTAACATAAGTCGATCCTAAGATAATTATAGCCAACTAAGTGTTAGCAAAATTAAAATCTCGAATCGCCTGAATTCACGAAAATTCAAATCCTACAGTATAATTTTGATGTCAGAATCGGAAATTAGATTAAATTTGCTAAGAAAACGCGAAAACCGCGGTCTTCGGATATCTTTGCCCGTTCAAAGTTATTGCACAAGATTACATTTTTCACTATTTCAAATTTGAAAAAATGGTTATTTTCCTGGTTTTGTAAATTTGTGTAAGTAGAGATTAGTAACAATTAATTTTGATATTATGTTATACTCACATGCCTTTCTTCAAGACTTCTTACCTAGGCTTAGGACTAGTCCAAATTATTATATAAAAGACAACCTTTGAAGCCAACGGGTCATAACAAATTAACAATAACGACATTTAGCATTAAAGTTTTTAAGGGATTAATGGTCATTAAAGGTTTTTTACAAATGTTGAAAATTGGCTTCCTTTTGCAAAATACAAGTATCAATATTTGTTCTGCATTTGTTAATAGCTGTTTCAATTTCAGCTCGTGAAATCGAATTCATAGCGTTTTAATTCCGCCCAATCATGTGTCGTCCCATGTGGTTGGTCGCGTTGTATAAACAAAGCCTTTTATTTAACCCCACTAAATAAAAATCTAACGCCCAGTTGAAATCTGGGGATCTGGGTGACAAAGAAAACAAACTACCCTTTCCAATCAAGCGATCCGAGTAATTAACATTTAAAAAATCAGTTAATTTGCGAAAAAATGTTCAGGGCATCCGTCATGCTGTAACAACATAGACAGGGACAAAATATAAGTCAATGTGGGAACATCTTCCGAAAGGATAGGCAAGTTATTTTGTAAAAAGTTTAAATATGATTGACCATTAAAGATCGTCAAAAATAAACGGTCAATAATTCTGTTCACTTAAAATACCACACCAAACGTTTACCTCCACCTGCTTTGGTGATCCACTTCACGCATCCAATGCGTTGTTGTGAAATTTACCTTACCACAACTAGGAAAAGTGGTATCATTAGTCCATAAAACCAAGAACAGAAATTGTGGATTTTCATTGCACATCTCTCTTAACCAATAGCAATAGTCAAGCTGCTTGTCATAATCAGCTTCTGACAAAGCCTGGTGCAAAACCATATGGCAGGGATGTAGTTTAAAGTCTTTTAAAATTTGAAACACCGAAACGTGGGTTATTTCTACTTCTAAGTACACTTCCCCTTGTGCTGCAGGTTTCGATTCGCTTCCACGCATGCATAAACGTTAATCACGTTACTTTTCATTCCTTGACGAACGTCTTCTAAAAGGAACTGAATGGGTCGTATACTTCCACGCTTACCTTAAACGTACTGCTAGTTGTAAAAAATACTCTCTTGTTATAGTGTCTTCGTTTAGGATATCTGACAGCATATTCACCTGTTGCGATAGGAGCATTTTCAAAACATTGAAAATAGACAGCGAGCATATCGTAAGCTTCGGCATTGGGTATAAGCCATTATTGATGGATTATCACAAATTTGGAAAATAAGTAATTCCAAATTAAAAAAAAAAAAATCAAAGACAATTTTTAGGCATCAAAATTAAAACTGTTGACAGTTACCTGTTCCAATTGTTAATCTCCATGGAAACCTACAGATTTTGTTTCATGACTACTTATTTTAATTTACTTTTTAAAACATCATCTATGCTTGATTAGAAGTTACTTGTAGAGTGTTTTTAATTTAAATGTAGTTTTGTGTCATTCAAATGAGTGACAAACCTACACAACCATAAAATTAAACCAAAATTTCCCTAGAAAAATAACCATTTGATCAAATTAAAGTGTAAAAATGTAATCTTTTGACAATAACTCTGAAACGGGCTAAGATATCGTACTGCGGTTTTCAAGCGTTTTTTTTTTCTATCAAATTTAATCTATTTTCCAATTATGACATCAAAATTGTACTGTATGATTTGAATTTTCGTGGCAAAATTAAAAACTATTGCGAACTACACCCTCCCTAACAATTTTATTTGAGATTGTCGAGTGCCGATGGATACGGTATTTGAAAACACCAACATTTTTCTTACGAACAAGCCTGAGTTTTGCTATAATCCAGATAAGTCATTTAAAAAATAAAGTTATTTAAATTATTGGAATTATAATATTATTCAGGAGCTTTCTTCTTGTCTTATTAAGGTCGGTATGCCAAGAAGCCTCAGATAATACTTATGCGGAATTATTCAGGCTTTCTAATAATGTTATTGAAGTCATATGAAAATTTTTGGAGAAATATTGAATTTTATGCGCCCCCTTGCGTGATACAAATTTGGAACATGAAAATAATGTCCAGAATTTTCTCATAAGCGTTTTTAATAATTTCCAGAATTTTCTTATAGCCGTTTTAATAGTAAACATTTTTTCCGAATTTCGATACCCAATAGTTTCGAGATATGATCGCGCAAACCAAGCTTAATGAAACTGCTTGTATAGTTGACAGCAATGATGTAATACGCACGGTACTTCTATTTTCATTCTTAAAGACAGGCGTGACATTTGACTTTTTCCATTCCTAAGGAAAAATGCCACCTTTTGAACTGTTTAATCAATAGTGGAGGAAGATTATCTGGTCCCGGACTTTTATTAATATCAAATTGATTAATTTTTGTGAAATATATTAGGTTCATCGATATGGCAGCTACTGATTAAGTCTTCTGTAAATATTTCATTAAACTGTTGACAGTTAAAGTGTTCAAGGTATTAGGAAATATAACACTGCTAAAATCAATCCATTTGATTTTGGGTAAATTGAAGTCGCTACATATTAAAAAATGGTCATTAGGATTGTTAAGGCTAATTGATTCTAATTTACTTGCAAAAACTAATGACGGCATATCCATTATTAGGAGGCAAATACACGCAACAAATATTTATTTTTACCATCAGATAATAATACTGATATCCACAAGTCCTCAGCTGTTGAGTTCCAAGTAAGCTGCCAAGTTGAGGCAATTTTTGATTTTATGCAATTAGCACTCCTCCCTCATCTAATTTTTCAGATAAATTAAGGTCATGATCCCGTCGATAAATTACCTATTCAGTACTAAAAATTTCAGCACTGTGCACCGATGATTTCAAGCCAAGTCTCCACGAGACACGCTACATCACATTCTAGATCACTATAGTTGGAACGTATATCATGGGTTTTTGTACGTAAACTCCGCACGTTCCGAAAATCGAATTAATTCTGTGATTTTTAAACAATAGAGTTATTGATTGTATTTATTAATAAAGGTAACTCAAATTAAAAATTTTGTTTATGTCTTCTTAATTTTTTATGACTAAAACCTTGCTTCGGTCGTCTTTGAGTACATAAATTCAGTAGTTCTTGATCTATGTAAATGTATACCTTTGATACCGGCGGCGCTTTTTACAATTCTAAGCAAGTTCTTGTTTTTCTGTGTGAGATGTTCGTTGACATACAAATTATCAGATATTCCTTCAATCTCAGACCCTTAGTGTTAGCGTTTGCGGATCCTTTTTTTAATTCAAGTCTATAAATTTAAGCTGCTGTTAGATATTCCTCCTTTATATGGCGTGATGTGAAACAGACTATAATATTCTTGGAAGTATCTTTGATTAGTAGCATTCATGAGCAGTCATCAATATTATGGATGTTAAAAGGATGCACTCAATAACTTTTCCTTAATTTAAATACAAATTGAAATTACATTTTCTCTAGAACGCTCCTGAAATATTATGCAATTCAATGTTGTTTAAACGCGAGTATTGTTCTAAATCTTCAATCTTGAGGCTATGTTAGCAACTTGATTCTTCAGCTCAATATTTTTGGACACGAGTTTATCAAAGGCTTTGGTTTTTTGATGGTCTCAGTTCTAATGATGTTTTTGAAATCGGTAAATTTATTGCTGCAGAAAGTGACAGACTAAATAACGTCAGCGTGTTTAGTATTTGATGCTTTAATGTCAGATTTAATTTCTTGCATAACACTAAATACATTAACATTCGCATCAGAAAATGGTACATCGTCCTCTTCTTGGTCGTCATCGGTTATTTCACTTTAGTGCTCATTGTTTTTTGTTCTTTTTATATCTTTTATACCTACCATCAAATTTTCCACTCATTTCTAATAATTTTTCCATTTTGTCTTTCAGCTTTTTCTTTCTTTTGTAGTAGTTCTAGTTGTTTTCTTTGATTTTTAAGTAAATTCGTCAGTGTTTACTTTTTCTTTTCTCCTTTCGTCTGTAGAATATTCTTCGATTCCATTCGTTAAGCATTTGCATAAGCAAACGGAGCTTCAGGTCAACACTTCAAGGCTTCGTTTTCCTATCAATGATTGTACTGCTAAACACTTATCTGTCTTTTATCTAAATTTACTTAAATAATCTTTATTTGTACTGAAACTACTTTTTATGCTACGTTTTTATGTAATTCAAATTCCAAAAAGATAAAAGCAATATGAAGCCCATAAGAAAAATAAAATTTAACTATGGCTACGCCGAAAGAGTATTAGCCTATATATTTTTGGGAATGGTTGGGATCTCTTACACTTACTCTAAAAATTTGATGAACGTCCCTCTTATAATAAGTAAAAATATTAGTTTTTTTGAAAACACCAATTTTGGTTTTCACCCTATATTTAATGGAACTTTTAATAAGGTAAAGCCCAGATTATTTATAGACATACAGGTGCAACTTTTGTTTCATTTAACCGACATTGTATGTCCAACGATATCCAATCTCCCATGTGCCTACTTCGTTTTAAACTAGATACTCTGTATACAGGGTGTCCCTAAAGATCTTTACAAAAGCTTTACCACCTATTTTTAAGACCAAAAGAGTCGATTTAACAAAACTTAGCTTAGTGAAAATTTGCTTACTTTCGGTGCAATACGGTCCTGAAGTTATAATTATGAAATTGTTTTTTTTATAAATTTTGAACCGCTTAGCGATTTTCCTAAAATTTGGAACGTTTACACAGTTTACAACATGTGTCTTGTCATTCGGGTTTTTTAGTGATTTTCTAATTTTAACCAGTAACTAAATTGCAAATGTCCAAATTTACTCAGAAGCATTTAATCTTGATTCATTTACTGAATTGTGTGAGACTTTACGAACTTAATTCGACCATAACATTATACCTACAATAACTCAGAATAATAATAAATGAGTATATTTATTATTCTGTGACAATAGATTTACATGTGTTCTGATAATTTAAAATTTAATTCTACAAATACAGCATTTAAATAAAAAATTCAATATGCTAGCAGTTTCGAGCATTCGATAAATAAAATAAATTGTTTGCTTTTTGATATTCATCACATACAATTTATTTAGAAAGGTACTTGGAAAATACTACCTACACACATACGGTTAATTAATTGATAAGCTTGAATTTGCTACATTCATACAAATGGAGTTCTTCAGTTGCTTTATTAAATGGAACGAGTTTCGAAGAATATTTAAATGTACAAGAGATCAAGATTCTTCATCTAATTTTTTGTATGCCAAAATCGTTGTTTTATCTCTAAACATGTAAATCCTGTATTCTCATATCTACGCATATAAAATGAATCACGTTTTATTAGCTTTTTAATGGTGATGATCAGGACGCACTTAAATTTTATTTTACCTTTTTTCTGTTGACGTAGAAACCTCATTTATTTGTGTAATTTGTAAAACTATTTCTTTATTTTAACAGTTGCTCTACAGTAATTGAACCTCCTAGTCTTTCTCCCTCGTTTTTATTTTTGTAAAATAAATTTGAAAAAATCTCTTTATTATTTACATCTCTTCAGATCCAAAGAAATTAATTTAATGTTAAATTAAAATACGAGTTTTTTGCACAGATATATAAGTTATATTTCGTTATAAAAATATTAAGTTTAAAAAACTTATCTTTAGTTAATGAGAACGTTTGCAATGTTACCCCGAAGGCGGTTGTTCACCAACTATTACTACAATAATTAAAACTGTTTTTGCAGTTTTATGAAAAAGCTTCTATTAATTTTATGATTCACATGGAAAAAGCAATGATTGTATAAACAATAATCTTATCATTTACACTTCTATAAAAGTTATATTAGAATTTCTGCAGTTTGCATTTCCTCTAATATAACTCCTCCCTGCCGAAATGAATTACTGTCTTTCTACTAAAAATGGACTCAACCTATTAAATACATTATTTTTATAAAATATAAAAATTACAATAATTATTACAATTAAATAGTAAGTAATTTGTAAATTGGTAATGAAGAGGTATTTCTTGATGCTGTAATATTTCATCATTTAAAATTTTGAGTAATTTGAATGCCTTATTAGAACTTACATTTATTTCTTTAAATTTTATTTCAGTCATTTCAGGTAATATCATTACATCATATACCACGTCCTTACTATTAATAAACAATTGTTGCTTAAATTTTAAAGAACAATTTGTAGGCAATTTAATTAATAAGTTTGTATCGATTGTAAGTGTTCCATTTTAATAACACTTCACTTTCTGTGATTAATATGTAATTTGTCTGGTTAACTGTTGTTAATTGGGTTAATGATTAATCTATTTTTCACAATCACACAGTTTTGTACACTATTTTTGTAATAAATGTTTCACACAGTTATAATTAATTTAGGATAAACTGTTATTTTTGATTATATATTTGTTTTCTATCAAAAAGTAATCGGTTTACACATTCTAATGGGTTGTAGGACCAAACTAAATACTCACATTGCTCCAATACATAAGTTCTGCGATAAGGTACCTTCACAATTTTATAAAAAGTTAAAATGTCTTTTTTCCGTTATTGGAAATTCGATCTATATGATCAATTTTTCAGTGTCTAAACCTATGCGTACAGCTAATAGTGAATAGTAATAATGTTCGTTAAATAAATTTAATGTTCCATTTGGATACAGGATATTTAGATGATTTAGTTCTCTTCGCAATTGTGAATAGGGTAATAAGAAAGGATGTAATTGATTTTGAAATCCTAGTATTATTGATTGGTGGAGATCATTGACAAAAATTTCTACTTCGTTTAAGTTATTTTCAAAAATAAAGATAATTTCGAGTATTAGTGCATACTGGTCTAATTCCAAAACTTTATCACTTAGATGATTTAGGCGTTTTTTTAATTAATTTTCCGTTATCAATATATATAAAATTGTTAAATGTCTGTTTGTCATGTCTGTTTGTTACGCTACTTCCTCCGGAACGGCTGGACCGATTTTGACAAACAATACCTCAAAATTCTTAGAACATTCTACTTAGAGCGTAGGCTATGTTTGAAGTCGGTCACCGGGGTACCGGCCCCACCAGGTGGGGCCGTCACAAATTTAAGAAAGATAGGCATGCAATATATCGTTCGAAAGGGTACGACAATGCGACTCAAATGAGATGCTATTTTTCAATTTTTAATTTGCTAATTTAGGTTCCATTTTTATAGAAAATGGGCATCTCACTAGTTGTTAATATTAGTTAGTTAAATTTTGCATTTGATTAAACATGTTTTTAATAAAGTAGTTTTATAATTTACATTATAGGTAACCTCATCTTGATTTTGCTTTTAAAGTTGAATTGTTTTGATAAATTTGATTTCTTTCGTCATCGTCCATAATTCCAAATTGCCAGTTTGCTGTTTTTCTATAGAGTTAAACGGTGACCGTTTGTTTCGTTTAAATGACATAAAATTTTCGCATTTCATAAAAATTGATTGAATTTGTTTTTTACATTGTTTCAATAATTTGATTATATTGATATCGTGTTTAGATAAAATGGGGTCGTTGGTGTGTTTAATGTTAATGTGAGGATTTATAAATAAAATCATGTTGCGCGGTTAAATTACTAATTAATAACTGTAAAGAGAGAACGCGTTAAGCGTGTTACGTTCTAAAATCGACTAAGGTTTAATTTGCCGTTGGAATAATTCGTTTGTGTAATAATAGAAATTTTGTACGCGAATGGGCAAAAATTCTAAAATGCACGCCTCTGGTTAATTATCTGTGACACATTTGATTCGTCTGGTGTCGCCCCTATGTTTGAACGCTTTTCTGTCATTTCCGTTGTTCGTGTTTGAAGGAAATCATCCTCCATCTCAAAAGCTGTAGTGAATCCACATTTTCGGTTCGTATTCGACTTAATTAAGGTCATCCATTGAGTAAAAATGTTCTTCAGTGGATTATACACAAACATTGTGGATGCTTGGCGACACAAATATTTTCGTTGGTAGTGAATTCTCTACAGGTTAGTTTTATAATGTAAATGACACACGGTTTTTCCTAATTAGGGATTATCATTGTACAGCTTTTTTTTGTCCTTTTTACCTTTTCGTCTTCGACTTTTGGTTCCTGGTTAGTTCCTGTGGGTACAACTTTATTTGGTTGGTTTTGGAGTCGATAATTCTAAAATCTGGGGGCGAATAAGCAATTTATGGTGAACATCTAGGGATGCAGTGAAATGGTAACGTCGTGACAAGTTTATGGATCATAAGCGAAATTAAAGTAAACACTTATTGAACGTGTGCAGTTACACCATCTCGTACCTCCTGTTGCGGACCTGTCTCAAAAATCAATTGGTCACCTTCGCGTATTTAAATATAGAAGCTCGGGATTAGGTTTCAGCAAGTATTCGGCAGACAACAATTCAGACTCCAACCACTCAGCTAAGTACTCTCTTCTGCTTTACAGAATCTTATAATTTTGTGTTAGATTTAAATATGATCTTTGATTTAGTTGTGATGGATTCTTATTTTAACACGCAAAACCAAGTGTTACATTTTCGTGCTTTATAATACTATATAATCGTCGGTGGGTTTTATTTGTCAAATCAAAGCGCGTAGCGCTTATTAATCGGGTTAACATTGGAGGTGGCACCATTGACCTACTCCCTCTACATCCTTAAAAAGGTCTGAGCTAGCAAAGATTATAAATAACAATCGTTACCTTAAAATAAGAACCCAACATATACGTTTTAGTTTAAGAAAATTGAATATTCTTATTGTGTGTAAACTTAGTAAATTAGGAACGTTTCGAAATTAGACAATAGTCAATCGTGATAGATCTAACTACTATCTTCTGTTAATTTTTAATTCGACAGTAGCCTTTAAGTGATCGGCTGCTACCTAATTAGTCAAAAGCAGTGCTTATATGCAGATGTATGAATTTTGACCTGCTTATTATTTATATATGTTTTTACCAATTAAAAATATAATCACCTCCAATTCCTAACATCTTGTTTGTTTCTTTTACTACGAAAGCTCGTAGCAAGCGTTCGCTAATCTTGTCTCATCGCGGGCTACGCTGATCTTGTACAAGCTATCTATAGATGTTCTCCATGTGTTTTAAAGTAGGCATTTCTACAAAGCGTTCGCGTGCTGCTCTTGCTCTCATAGCACGCTTTCTCGACGCTCTTGAAAGAATCTTGGCAGACCGGAGTGCTTCCAGATCATCTTGTGCGAATGTATTCACCTAACCTCATACAGATCTAATTTGAAAATTCATTTAAACCCGTTGAATATCGAATTTATTCGTGACTTAATATATGCACCTGTTTCAGCAAAATGCAGTGTTTACTTTGAATTTTTAAAATTACTTTAGACAAACTGCTAATCTTTCTATAGGTGGTATGCAACGTCTAAATCTTGTATTCTGTAGTTGAATATCAATCTTGATGATTTCTAGTAGCTCACTGTATTTTGTTGATGCCATACGATAATATTGACAAAATCGTGCTTCATCCATTATTAATTTTTTGAATAGTGTTTTTAATTCACCTTCGGTTTGTCTAGTTAAATTAATTGGATAAATCCAACATTTAACGCGTTTTCTTCTACAATGTTTTTCCTAATCAACTTATTCTGCAAACAACTAAGAACATAGAATATAATTAATGGCGTGAACGGAATGATACGCGATCACCTATTGTAATTGTTTCTTGTTAAAGACCGCAGACTAACTCAACACAGGACTGTCTTGGAATCGTTGGGACCGCCAACCCCTAATGCGTTCTCTCCTTAAATGCTTATATTCTAAGGTGAATGCTAATCTATGATTAAAAATGTGTTTATACGCGTTTCCTAAAGCTAAGGGTAGTAAGTAATTATTTATGGTTTGATTTTGATTTCGTTCCGCTAATGCTAGGACCAGGATCGTGAAGGTTAGTGTTGGCGTCTTCATTCTGCAACAACACATTCTTTTTATTTCTTTTAATTAAGTCTCTTTTTAAGTTAGTATTTTTATTGCGGTTTATTCTTAAATGTTATGGTTTTGTCTGTAACGCTTTGAATTTTTACCTTCTCCGCGTATGGTCTTAATTTATTGCGTTGTTGATTCCTTCTAACGTATACAACTTGTTGGGGTACGTTTTCTTCGAATTGTAGTTTGCAGTTGTTTCTGTTTGTATTTTTTCTTTTGCTTTAACAATATTCTGCTTTACTTCCTGATTGATAAGTTTCATTGTTTTATTTCTCTCTATGTACTCTTCTGTAATTTGATTTGAAGTTTTGTCAAAGGGTAAGATGTTTTGATTATTTCCATTAATTATTTGGAATGGTGTAAACTTTGTGGTCGTATGAACACTATTGTTATATGAAATTACGGCCATATGTAATTGTGTTCCGAAAGATAATTTTGATTTATCTAAATTAGATACTCGTAATGATTCTGTTAAAGTTGAGTTAAATCTTTCAACTATTCCGTTTGATTTTAATTTTCGGTGCAAACTCGATGGTGATTGATTTTGTGACCTTTTAAGAATTCCGTTATTAAATTGTTACAAAAAGATGGATCGTTATCCGTAATTAATTTTGAGAAAATGCCATGATGTGACATGTACAATGTTAAATATGACAAAATGGTGTGTGAATTGCTGTCGGGTAAAAGATAAGCTTGGAAATACTTTGAGAATACGTCTACGATTGTCGAAATAACTTTTTGGTTAATAAATAATAAATAGCGTGTATAATTTGAAACGGTTTGTCAGGGGTTGGTGTCAATGATATGGGTAATTTCTGTGGGTTTCTGTCAATTTTTCTAAGTTACAAATTTCGCAGTTATTAATATAAGTAGTTACGTCGTTTTCCATTTTTGGCCAGTAATATAAAGCTTTTAATGGGTTATAAGTTTCGTTAATTCCTCGGTGTTTTGTTTTTCCGGTGTGATAATATTCCATAAATTTTTGTCTGTTGGTTTTGGTCTTCAATGTCTTCTAATAATTTATTTGTCAAATTAATTTTGATGGTTTTGTTAAAATTTGCTCGGATGATTTTTAAAATATCGCTCTCCATGTTGCTATTTTTGAAATAAATATTGGTGTTGAGTTGAATTATTTCTTTAAATGTTTTTTAAATTTCTCTGTCTTCGTATCCAAAAGAAAAATTACATTAAATTCGTTTTTTTTGTGTTTTCAAATAATTGTATGTGTTTAATAATTGCTTTGTTGAACTTCTATGTGTATCAAAAGATTTGATTTCCTTTTGAAAGTTTAGTAACGATTCTTTATATGGAATTTCAATTTCAACTTCTCCATTTGTTGTTGTATTGTTTCATTATCTCCTTCCTGCTTTTTGTTGTCAAATTATTTAAAATTTCGTCTAAACTTCTCCTGTTCTGTTGGTCCATCGGCATTTGCCAAAATTGTGTCAAAATCGATGTCATTTGTGTAAATTTCTTTTGGTGGTCTTGATAAAACGTCGGCTACATAGTTTTCTTTGCCATGTGAGTGGTCTATGGTCTATTTCAATAGTAAATTGGCTTCTATAAAGATACGGCCTAAAATCTTTTGGTGGTCCAAACGATTGCTAAAAGCTCTTTTTCCGTTGTACTATAATTTTTCTCCGCGTTGTTAAGTGTTCTCGATCCATAAGCTACGGGGTGATCTTCCTGGGATAATACAGCTCCTGTAGCTTCATTAGATGCGTCTGTCGTTAATGTAAAAATTTTGTTCATGTCCGGGTATTTTAAAATTGGGTCATTAAACAAAAGTGTTTTGCATTTATTTATGGTTTCTACGAATTCTTCGTCGATCTTTACTTCTGCAATTTTCTTTCAATTGTTTTGTTAAAGGTCGGGTGATTTTGAAAAGTCTTTAATAAATTTCCGATAATAACCAATTAGTCCTAAAATCCTCTTATTTCTTTTGGTTTTATGGTATTTTGTATGGCGATGAATTTTCTTCGGGTTCGGTTTAATTCCTTTGCTCGTAATAACATGTCCTAAAAAATTAGGTTTCCTTTTGCAAAATTTGCATTTATCTAGTTGTAATTTTAAATTGTGTTTTTTGTAGTTTCTGGAAATACTTTTTTTAGGGATTTCTATGTTCTTCTAAGTAAGGTGAAAAAATTATTATGCATTTCAAATAAACTAGACAGGGAGTGTTTATAAGTTCATTTAAAACGTTGTTTATTAATCTTTAAAACGTTGCTGGGGCATTCTTTAGTCCAAATAGCATTCTGTTGAACTCAAAATATCCAAATTCCGTGTTAAAAGCTGTGTTTTTGTTTTGATTGTGTTTCCATTTCAATTTGGTGGTATTCTGCTGTCAAGTTCAGTACGCTAAAATATTGAGCTTTTCTAATTTGTCTAATATGTCTTTGATGTTGAGTAAAAGAATATATGTCGTCAATTGTTTTGGCATTTAATCTTCTATAATCCATTACCATTCTTGTCTTTTCTACTCTGATGCGTCTTCTTTTTCTTTACAAAGATATACGGGAAATCCCAAAGGTGAGATACTTGGTTGGATGATTTTCTGTTGTAACATTTTGTCTATATGTTTTCTGATTTTTTCCTTATTGGTAAACTGTGTTCCATACGATCTCAAAAATATTGGATCTTCGTCTTTGGTCGTTATGCGGTGTTTTTATCGTGTTAGTAAATGTTAAATCTTCGTCTGGTATTTTGAATATCTTCATGTATTTTCTACACAATTTTATTATCATTCGTCTTTCTTCAATATTCATGTGGTCCATTCTAATTAAATTATTTAGGTTTTTAAAGATGATTGTTCGGAAAACGTAAATGGTGTCACTTCTTCTGGATTTATTGATTCTTCGTTTAATTGATCAATTTCTATTTTTTGTTCATCGTTTGTGGGGTTTTCAGAACCGATTTTGGAGATCGATACGTCAAATTGTTCAGTAGGTCCAAGCGCTGATCTTAGGCGCGGTCATAAATTGACCTGACCTTTGACCTCTGACTTGGAGCAAATATCAGGAAACATAGGCATGTTATACAGTGTGTATTTGAGACTACCATACATAGGGAAAATAGCATAGGGAGATTCTCTAAAAGATCAACTTGTGCTATGATCAAATGAAGAAATGTGATTGGCTGCTGAAACAGCGATACTGTATGTCTTCTGCGTTGTATAAGGAATGCCATATAAATTTTAAAAAGGTACGCAGAAATGCTGCCAATGCTCTGGTATAAAAATTAAAAAGTAAGGTTAGATATAAGGTATTGTTTATCTCTTTAATACATTAGTGATTATTGTAAGCTACTTCTTTAAATAAAATAATATAAAACAAAGTTTGAGGTATTTATTCTTTATTAAGGTTATAAAAAGGAACTGAGAGAACAACTACTACCTACACTTACTAAAACTGAATAGAGATATACAGGAAAGGTACTAAATATTAATTAATTGAATATTCAAATGTACTGCCGTTGACTATTAAACAATAACTTAATCTATTGTAAAAATTATGACGCACATTCCGTAGTGTTTGGGGAGTTTTCGGTAATTGAATCTTTAACGATTCTAAATTGTAATGTTGTCGAGAACTGTAAATTTTAGATTTTAAGAAACCCTATAAGAAAAATCATTTGGCGACATGTCTGGCGACCTAGCAGGCCAGTTAATAGGGTCAAGCTGTCCAATCCACCTGTTTGAAAATGTACGATTTAAATAATTTCGAACTTCCAGCGAATAGTGAGCAGGCGCTCTATCATTCTGATACCAAACTGTGTTGATATTATTGACTACGGCGGTAATTGTTGGGATAATCTGATTCTGCAGCATATTTAAGTACTTTCGGGAATTAAGAGTTTCCTCGATAAAGAATGGACCAATTAAATTATCGCCCAATATCCCAACCCCTACGTTCACAGTTTGCTGATATTGTAAATGGGTGTGCACCTTTACATGTGGATTTTCTTTGCTCCAGTGCCGATAATTTTGCCGATTTGGTTCGCCGTGTAATGTAAATGTGCACTTGTCGGTAAAACATACATTCGTTAAAAATGTTCATCTTCAACACACTTATTTAGCATTAATTCGCAGAAGTCGGTTCGTTTTTTCACTGTCTGCTGCTAATAGTTCTTGTTGTGGGGAATGTTTATAAAGAAAATATTGATGTTTTTTTAAAATTTTATCGACATAAGAATGTGATACACCAAGAGCTTGTGCAATCCCCTGTATTGTCTTGTACGTTGAGCTCGCGCCCCCTTACCCTAGCGGTGGCGGGGGTTTTTGTGTGTGTCATGCTTGCTGCCTGTAGGATGCAAGAACACTTGCCAATGTTGTCTTGTCAGGTGAGGTTGCTTGAAACCTCTAAAATGTTTGTTTTGTGTGTAAATAAATTGTATATAGTGAACGCAGTGTTTATTTCAAAGGCATACGAAATTTAGAAGGGCAATTCAGCGGGGATGTTTCAGCCCCTATACTTACATTTACAGTCCACAAAACGCAAATGGTAATTGCGAATTTTAATTACCTATACATTTGGTCCTTCTACGCTGAATTATGTAATCTGGATCCGTATTGTCTTAATTTTTACTTAATGGTTCTACGCAAAGAAGATTGAAACTTTCCACCGTCAATTCACCGTTACGCATGTGGCGACCAGAGTACCTGCACCCTTGCAAAACCGGTAAGCGACCTTTTCTTCCTTGCATCTTAGATAATCCTCTACCTGCGTACCTATTTACTAAAAATTTTACACGCATTTTTACTTTTAAAATTTGATTTGAATTAGCATTCGTTGCCGATTTAGCGTTTTAAATAACGTCGCATTTCGAAATCTTATAATTGACACATCCTTTGTTTCTGAATATACAATTCGGGCATTTAACATTTCATTTACCTAGTAAGTTACTTTATCAATTTAATTGTTCATTTATATTAATATCTTTTGCCTAATTAACTCATACAATGGCTCCTTCTAAAACAAACTATTGATTGCGAAGGCAAAATCTATTGTCGACGGATTAAATTATTTTAAAGAATTTTAGAATTAATATCGTGCGAACCTATAACAAACGTTATGATTCAACAAATCACTTGCGAACTTGAGTTGTTTGATCCACTAATGCAACAATATACTGATCTTTTAATTGAATGTGAAGCGATGGACATTATTCTTAATGATATGCCTCAAGCTTCTAATTTCAGAAGATCGTATACAGCTCTTAAGGTGCAAGCTAGAGCAATGTTAGCTGATTATTCTAACACTTCAAATAATACTTCACCATCTACTTATTCAAATTCTTCTTCTTTGGCATCTCGTTCTTCCGAGAAAGTTAAACTTCCCGACATTTCATTGCCCACTTATGATGGCACTTATCATACTTTCAGGAACTTTTTTGAAGTTTTCCAGGCTTTAATTGGGAGTAGAGAAGACTTAAATAACACTAGAAAATTTTTGTATCTTAGAAATTGCCTTAAAGGAAACGCTGCTCGTATCATCAGTGAATTACAGGCTGGTGATACCAGTTACGGTATAGCTATTCAACTTCTCAAGGAAAGGTACGATAATAAAAAATTTCTTATATTTAGTCATTTCGACACATTGTTCGACGCACCTAAACTCACAAAAGATTCCCAATTAAGATCGTTTTACGATAATTTCATTACCCATGTAAGAGCTATTGATAATGAAAAATTACGCCGGACGAATATAAAGACGCAGTCTTAGCGTACGTTACTAAAAATAAAATAGATAATCGTACTGCTGAGGAGTTTGCCAAACTTTTTCCAAAGACAATTCCGTCAGTCAGTGAAACATCTAAATTCCTTTCTGATCGATGTAACATAATTGATGAAACAAATAACGATTCCAAACATTCTAGTAGTAATCTAACTAAACATCACGTTCACCATAAACGGCATAACACCGATAGTAAAAATACTACCCTTACATTTACTCAAACTTCTACTTCTTGCATTCTCTGTAAAGGCGATCACTTCTTAAACCATTGTTCTTCATTTACTTCCTTGCCAGTCAATGCACGATTTCAAAAATAAAATTACTTAAGTTTTGCACAATTTGTCTACGGCATGACATCAAAACAAAATGTACGTCCACCACAAATTGTAAATCCTGTAGAGGGCGTCACAATAGTTTACTATGCTTTAAGTATGCAGACTCTAAAGAAAATGTCGATCACGATACTAAGAAACTTGAACAAACCGCGTCTTCAAGCGCATCCGTTGCACACGGCAATTTGAGTTTAACACCTGAAATTCCTTCAACCTCTTCTATTTGCAACTTTTCTAGAGGTTCAGAAGTATTGCTTTCCACTGCTAAAGTCAAGTTAGTTTATGGAAATAAATGCTTTATAGTGAAATGCTTACTTGACTCAGGATCCCAAAATAATCTTGTCTCAGAGCACCTTCAAAAATGTTGAACTCCGCATGTAACCCGATCACATTAACTCTCAAAGGAGTTAATAATGCAGTTACTACCTGCAATAAAGTACTACAATCCAACTGCACTCCACTACCGACAGATTCAAAACTAGTCTGGAGTGTTTGGTGGTTCAAAATTACAGATCGGTTGCCAAGGATACATTTTAATAAGGGTTTGCTTGACATTCCTCCACATTTGCGTCTCGCAGATGATACTTTTAATGAACCAGAAGATATTCACCTTCTCATAGGATCTTCCATTTTTATAATTTGTTGTTGCCTCAAAGAATTTCTTTAGGCTCTCGCATGCCATCTTTGCAAAATACTCTATTAGGATGGGTTGTTTCTGGCGATCTTCCTTATCGTCTTATTACTCCTACTCAAAATAACGACAACGGAACTACTTCTGTTTCTTGTCACTTAACAATGCAACCCGATGAAAATAATGATGAGCTTCATCAACTGTTAACTCGTTTCTGGGAGGTAGACAACGCCAAACCATCTTCAAAATTGTCTTTGTTATCTCCGCAAGAAAAGTTTTGCGAAACGCATTTTCTTAATACTGTCAAGCTTGATACCGATAGTCATTTGTCAGTGTCCATTCCTTTTAATGCAAATTTACCGCTGCTAGGTGATACAATGGAAATTGCAAAATCACGATTCTATCTACTAGAGAAAAGACTTCAAAAATCCCGAACTTCGAAAGGAATATTCCAAATTCATGGCAGAGTATGAATCGCTAGGTCACATGACCAAGGTTTTACAAACCGATTTTGCATGTCCTGCGAAGTCCGTATACATAAATACGTCAAATGGTGTAGTTGACATGGCGGACATTTCCCCGCAATTCTTACCACACCATGCTGTTGTTAAACAAACGTCTTTGACTACAAAGGTCCGTGTAGTTTTGATGCCAGCGCTAAGTCTACTACTAATGTGTCTGTCAATGATACTCAAATAGTAGGCCCCGCGGTGCAAGATAGTTTATTTCACATACTGCTTCGATTTCGAGCTCACGAGGTTGCACTTTGCGGGGACATAGCCAAAATGTACCGCATGATACGTGTAGACCCAGCTGCTCAAAGGCTTCAACATATTTTTTGGCGAGAAAGCCTTGACAAACCTTTGTCTGTATTCCGCCTAAACACTGTAACCTACGGTACTGCGTCAGCTAGTTACCTAGCTACACGATGTCTACAGTATCTTGCAGACTTAAAAAAGGATACTTATCCTGACGCTGCAAGAGCGATCTCCAAAAATTTTTATATGGACGATCTTCTTCTTTCTACTCATTCCACGGAAAGCGCCATTCGCTTGAAAAATGAAATTACGTCTATACTTGCTTCAGCTGGTCTTACAATTCGTAAATTTCTTTCGAACAAATCAGACGTTATTAGTTCGTCTAGTTTCGAAAACGACGATCTAACTGTAATTCCCATAGGAGAGCGTTCAAATGCGAAAACTTTAGGTCTTCATTGGGATGCTCATAATGATTCCTTGTTTTGCAAAATTGAATTGCTCAATGATTTAATTCCTACTAAAAGAGAGGTTTTATCATGCATTTCTAAAATCTTTGATCCTCTAGGTTTTTTTCGCCACTTGTCGTTAAGGGCAAACGCATTATCCAAGGCATATGGCAAATTGGCACACTTTGGGATGAACCCTTGCCTTCTGCATTGCTGCCTGAATGGATACAATTTAAGGCGCAATTACCAGACCTTGCGATGATAAAGGTACCTCGCTGCATCGTCCCTGCTAACTCTATCGAAACGCAGTTGCATGGATTTTCTGATGCCAGTATGTCCGCGTATGGTTTCTGTTTTTATATACGCTGCCGCTTAGCATCTGGAAAGGTAACTAGCAACTTACTGTTTTCGAAATCTAGAGTCGCTCCACTGCGTACAATCTCGTTACCTCGTTTGGAACTTTGCGCAGCGGCACTATTAGCGGAATGGTCCGAAAAGGTCATCAGCACGTTTAATTTTAAATTTAACAAAATATTCTTCTGGACTGATTCTAAAATTGTTTTGAATTGGCTCCATTCTTCTCCGAACAAGTACAAGGTGTTTGTAGCCAATAGAATTGCACTTATTCAAGAGTGTACTAATGTTGAAAATTGGTTTCACGTTCCATCAGCCTATAATCCAGCTGATTTGGTTTCTCGGGGACTTAATATCCGACTTAAAAATAATCAATTATGGTTTCACGGTCCTGAGTTCCTTTAGATGATCCAACAAAATTTAGTATTAGTCACTGTGTAAATCATAATGAAATTACTGAACTAAAGAGTAATGTCTTAGCCAGTACTATCGGCGAGGCTACATTTGTTAATTTCCTTTTTGAGAGATACTCTACTTTACTTAAGTTACAAAGGGTTGTTGCTTATATTCACAGATTCGGCAACAATTCCTTGAAGCGCGAAAGACTTACAGGTGAATTAACCGTAAATGAACTCGAAGCTTCATTAACGACATTGACTAAACTCTGTCAATCGATTTCATTCCATTCTGAAATACAAGCATTAAAGCTCAATATAAACATAAAGGATTCACGCATACAGTCATTAAGCCCATTTCTTGACGTTAAAGGATGTTTGCGCGTTGGGGGAAGACTGTCAAATGCTGATTTTCCTTATGAAAAAATACCCCTTGTTGCTGCCCAAAATTCACAAATTTACTGAGCTTCTTATTCGTAACTATCATATCAGGTTGTTGCACTGTGGAGCACAGCAACTACTTGCTGCTATACGCGAAAGGTTTTGGCCCATCGGCGGGTTAAACCACATTAAAAAATATGTCCGCAACTGTGTCACGTGCTTCAAAACGAGACCAGTCGCCCAATGTCCTATAATGGGGGATCTTCCCGAAACACGTTTAAAAATTGTGTACCCCTTTTACAATGTTGGTCTTGATTATGCCGGACCAATTATGGTTAAAGACCGAAAAACTAGAGGAGCTCGCCTAACAAAGGCATACATTTGCGTATTTGTTTGTATGGCGACTACTGCCGTACATTTAGAGTTAGTCACATCTTTATCTACGGATGCATTTATTCATACTCTAAAAAGGTTTATTGCCCGTAGAGGACTGCCTGCTTGTATATCTAGTGACAATGGATCTAATTTCCGTGGAGCTAAAACTAAACTTGATTCCATATTTAATGTATTATGCGACAAAGAGAATGCGATAGAAACTTTCTTGACCGCAAACTCTGTAAAATGGAAATTCATAAACCCTCGCTCTCCTCATGAAGGTGGACTGTGGAATCCTTAGTAAAATCAGTAAAGGTTCATTTAAAACGCGTGGTCGGCAACGCACATTTAACCTTTGAAGATCTTTACACTGCATTAGCAATGATAGAGTCGGTCCTGAATTCCAGGCCATTATCGTACGTTTGTTCCGATCCAAATGAACCTATACCTATTACCCTGGCCATTTTTTAATTGGTCGTTCCTTAAATTGCCTTCCTGGACCTTCCTATCTGAATTGTTCAGAAGGTCGTCTTACCAGCTACCAACGCTCCCAGCTAATAATGCATCATTTTTGGAAACGCTGGAGCCGTGAGTAGTACCTAAACTGCAACAGAAGCAAAAATGGTTCAAGAGGTTGCCTGAACTTCTTAAAGTTAACTCGTTGTTTTACTACAAGAAGACGACGTACCTCCTCTTCAGTGGCGATTGGGCCGCATACTTCAACTGTTTCCTGGTTCAGGGAATGTAGTTCGTGCAGCACTAGTACGGTTATCAAACGGTCATATAGTGCGACGATCAGTTCGCCGACTTTGTGCCTTACCAGTGGATAGCTAGGTGTGGTGCATTAATTTTATAAAATGTTTGCTCAATTACCAGAGCACTTTGTTTCTTTTCCTTTCTTTAATTTAAGATTAATGTAATATTATACTTAAGAAATTGCATGCATGCCCATATATATACATTGTTATCTAGAACTAAGTTTTTTGTATATTTTCGCACATATCCTTCTTATCACAATAGTATTTAGTTGAAATAAGATATTTCAAGGCGGCGAGTGTATTGTCTTGTACGTTGAGCTCGCGCCCCCTTACCTAGCGGTGGGCGGGGGTTTTTGTGTGTGTCATGCTTGCTGCCTGTAGGATGCAAGAACACTTGCCAATGTTGTCTTGTCAGGTGAGGTTGCTTGAAACCTCTAAAATGTTTGTTTTTGTGTGTAATAAATTGTATATAGTGAACGCAGTGTTTATTTCAAAGGCATACGAAATTTAGAAGGGCAATTCAGCGGGATGTTTCAGCCCCTATACTTACATTTACAGTCCACAAAACGCAAATGGTAATTGCGAATTTTAATTACCTATACACCCCCTTACGCTAACATTAGGATCTGCTTCCACACAGCTCTCAAAATGTCGATTTCATGATTGTTATTTTAATCTTCATTAGTTTTTGGTTGTTTACAGAGACTGTTAACGCAACCAGTTTCCCGAAACTGTCTTACAATTCGTGTAATTGTATGAAGACACGGAATTGGTCTGTCATTGTAAATAATACCAAACAACTCAGCTGTTCTTCTCAAACTATTGCCCATAAAAATGAAATAAATATGTAGACGCCTTATTTCAATAATTTCAACATTATACCTGCTAAATTCCATGTCACTATTTCAATTTTTTCTGCTGTTGTATAAATATTCATGATGAGTTTATTAAACAATTATTTGACAAATAAAATTTAATTTTATACTTACTGTCAATTTTATATCCATAGCCATAGTTGATCCATAGCTAAATTCCCAATGTTAATTTTCCTATGTATGGTAGTCTCAAATACACACTACATATCAAAGTGTTCAGAATGTCAAGGGAATGTTTTAAGATAGGTCCCAAGTTGACATTGACCTTTTGACCTCTGACCTGTAGCGGTGACCTAACGTCTTTAATTTCAGATTTGTCTAGATTAGGCCCATTTTCAAATGGGTTTGGTTACCAACTTAATATAATTTCGTTTAATTTTTGTTCCGGTGTAAAAATGTCTCGATTTGATTTGCAGTAACTAAAGGTGTGAATTTGTTTCGATCGTGGTTTTAATTTAATATTTGATGGTTTATTATAATATAAAGGAAAATTGTTACCGTCGCTACGTGTTAGTAAATTGTTTTGTAGGTCAATATTAAATTTTAATTTTTTTAAGTCGCGTAGTCCGATTAGTGCATCAAAATACTCGTGAAAATTTAAAACAATAAATTTCATTGTGCTAAATGCTTTACATTCTTATAAAACAGGGTACGCCCGCTAAAGTTTTCATGGTGCTAGTACCATTAGCTGTTTGTTTTTTGTTTCTTATAACTAATTTTGCAAGCGCAAATTCCAAATTATGGAAAAATATAATATTGATATTTTATGAAGTACACTCATGAAATTTAAAACTTGGACACCACAATTTCTGTAAACAAAAGTTTGCACATTGTGAAGCGGGCTTAAGGGTATCATTTACAATTCTAACAGCAGGTAGTCTCAGCAGGGGTTATCTTATAGAAGGACTGTAGAATGAATCATTACACTAAGCACGTTTTAGAAAATAGGTAATTTACGTTGCTTACTTAATATATTTGAAGGTATCGCTAATTAAACACCATAGCTCGATTAATTATCGAATCAAAATTTTGTTTAGGAAATGTTTACAAAATAAAATTAGAAATAATTTTGATTTAAAAACGTCTACAAGCAATAACTTTTAAATTAAATCAAAAACTAAACATGGTTATTTGGGTTGACTGATTATTACTTATTTTTAAATAAATCTAACCTACTAATTATTGTAAGTTATTAAAAAAAATCATTAAACTCTCTATTCATAATATTTAGTCCTTACAAAATGTATATTTTATGACGTTTCATTTTTTCTGTAGTTAATATAAAAGTGAAAATAAAAACTAAGGCAATTCTTATTGTCAACGTATATATTTAGTTTTTTGACAAGAATTTATTACATAATTATAATTAAGATACCAAGTTATAGTTTAAAATTAAATGAAAACATTATTATTGATACATTCTTGAGGCGTCTGCTCATTGACGCTATCAAGGTATCAATATAATTAATATTAATCGTTTCCCATGCGGTATCAATGGCTGCAATTAGTGCATTACGGTTTACTGGTATAAAATTTGGCCCTTGTTGTCTTCGGATAACAGCAAGTATTCGAGCCCAAACATTTTCGATAATGTTAAAATCTGGGCTTTTGCTGGCCAGGGTAACAGCTCCAAGTTATTTGCTTGTATCCAGTTGCGCACAACCTGCGAAGTATAGGGTCATCATATCCCGATAGTTAATTATCGAATGTTCCAAGAAAATATGTGTAAATAGTAAATGGAATCTACTAACGTAACGTTAAGTCGTTAATTATAGTTACATAACTCTCCTTTCATAAGATATAGTTCATATTAATATGCTTATTGTAAAGCTTCGTACACACCTGAACAACAAACCGAGGAACAAACAGAACAACGAACCGAACGGCAATCGGAACATTAATTTGGACGGTGCTACGTACGAATTTTAGAACAGATTCGCAAGTCCTGATTGTTCCACGAACGGTTTGCGGCGTTCCCGCAACTTGTCGGTTTTTCTCCGACATCAAAGAAGAATGCGTTTGCAGGTTTGGACGAATCTAAACAAAACGGCGAACAAACTTATGCGGGAGAATTAAATTATTTATTTTTGTCCTCCCTTTTGTGGGTTTGTTGTGTTTTAGGTAATATTATGGAGTTGACAGAAGAAAAATGTTTTAAATTAATCAGTGTTTAAGAATGCAAGAAAAAATGATGTCCCTATTAGCATCATTTGGGCGGGAAATTTCCAAAATAAAAAAACGAAGTAAATTATAATTTTTACTCTTCTTTGTGCGTAAAAATTTGGTTGGCACTATCTTCTTGTTTTCCGCAATTTTCTCTTCTCAATAATAAATATATATGAACTGAAAACTACTGAAAATAATTATGGAACAGCACAAACGTTCCGTTTGTTGTTCGGATTGTGGAAATCATAAAAGATCGTTTGTCGTTCTGTTTGACTTTCGGTTCGTTGTTATGTTTGTTGCTCGGTTTGTTGTTCAGGTGTGTACGAAGCTTTACAACTTAAGCAACAATTTTTGGCGAATAAAGATTAGTTTGTGATGTAATATTAGAAACACAAATTTATATCATATCAAATTTATGACAACTTAAAACCAAGAACGTGTATGTTATTGCTAAGAAATTATTAAGGAAAAGCGCAATTGCAGTGTAAATATTTATAATTAGATATTTTCGAAAGTTTATAAGTCCTCTATTGTAATCTTAATACTTAAAAGAAAATCCTGTCCATTAGCATTATAAGGAAATGGCTTTTACTTTATGAATAAGTTTCAATAACAATAGAATATCCTTGCTTGTTTAATTTACTTCCTTTGAGTCATATTGCTCTAAGGGTTGTTACATTGGTCATTAGAAGTATGTAATAAATAAACAATTACCTACTGTTTGAGAAGGGGTAGTGTGAACCAATAAATAAAGTAAGAAATGTAAATTCCATTTTAGTTTAAAATTTCAAGTGTTGTGAAAATGCCACCTCATCTCGGTGCTGATTTGAAAGCGCGGATTGTTTCGGAATTAGCGGCGGGCCGTAGCGTGCGTGAAATTTCACGTATGTTAGATATACCAAAAGCACCGTAGGGCATTACCGAGTAAAATGGAATCTTGAACACACTTTGGAAAGAGCCATCGGAAGTGGTAGACCTAAAGTATCTACACGTGCTCAAGATCTCGAGTTGTTTCATTACGTAACAGAACAACCATTTGCTACATACCAGGGCTATAGCAGATACACATTTTCCGGATGCCGTATAACTGCACAAAAAGATTAAAGGAGATGGGAATAAAGAAGTATAATGCTGCTGCGAAAGAAGTTCTCAGTGACGAAAATATGAGACGTCGTCTGGAATTTGCAAGGCGATATGTGAACGAACCTTTGGAATTTTGGAATCGAGTGATTTTAGCGACGAAAAAACGTTCAATAGCCGCAACGATGGACCACTAAAAGTTTTTAGAATGGAAGGAACTCGTTACGAAAATAATCACATATGTCCTAAAAACGAAGTGGTTATTTTTCTGTGAATGTGTGGGGTTGGGTTAGCGCGCGGGGTCCAGGAGTTTGTTGGGCTATCGATGGACGTCTTGATTCTGCTGCGTATTTAGATATTTTGGAAACTATTATGAAACCTTCAGTCGAAGTGTTTTATCCAGACGAAGATTATATTTTCCAACAAGTAAGTATTCTTATTTCACTATACTTTCTCCAAAAATAGTTCGGGATCTGTTGAATTAACATTTTCATAATGTATTTTTGTTGTTAAAGGACAACGCCCCTATTCATACTTCGCGGGTTGTGCGCAATTGGATACGAGAAAATAACTTGGAGCTGTTACCCTGGCCAGCAAAAGCCCAGATTTTAACATTATCGAAAATGTTTGGGCTCGAATACTTGCTGTTATCCGAAGACAACAAGGGCCAAATTTTATACCAGTAAACCGTAATGCACTAATTGCAGCCATTGATACCGCATGGGAAACGATTAATATTAATTATATTGATACCTTGATAGCGTCAATGAGCAGACGCCTCCAAGAATGTATCAATAATAATGGAGGTCACACCCATTATTGATTTCTTATATTTATTTATATAGTAATACCTTTATTTAAAAAAAAAGTTTTCATTTAATTTTAAACTATAACTTGGTATCTTAATTATAATTATGTAATAAATTCTTGTCAAAAACTAAATATATACGTTGACAATAAGAATTGCCTTAGTTTTTATTTTCACTTTTATATTAACTACAGAAAAAAATGAAACGTCATAAAATATACATTTTGTAAGGACTAAATATTATGAATAGAGAGTTTAATGATTTTTTTTAATAACTTACAATAATTAGTAGGTTAGATTTATTTAAAAATAAGTAATAATCAGTCAACCCAAATAACCATGTTTAGTTTTTTGATTTAATTTAAAAGTTATTGCTTGTAGACGTTTTTAAATCAAAATTATTTCTAATTTTATTTTGTAAACATTTCCTAAACAAAATTTTGATTCGATAATTAATCGAGCTATGGTGTTTAATTAGCGATACCTTCAAATATATTCTTTAAAGAAAAAATTAAGTAAGCAACGTAAATTACCTATTTTCTAAAACGTGCTTAGTGTAATGATTCATTCTACAGTCCTTCTATAAGATAACCCCTGCTGAGACTACCTGCTGTTAGAATTGTAAATGATACCCTTAAGCCCGCTTCACAATGTGCAAACTTTTGTTTACAGAAATTGTGGTGTCCAAGTTTTAAATTTCATGAGTGTACCTTATGCGTTAAATTAACAATGTGGTAGTTTAGTTCCTACACTTATTTTGTTGCTTGCGGAGCTATCTTCGATTGGTAGGCGATGCACCTTGTTGATCACTAGGCTGCTCCGGAGATGGATGTTCTACCCGCTTCGGTTGTCTTCGTGGGTGTTGCGTCGCCTCCTCGACCGATGCTGCGATGCACGTTGTTTGGTCACTCGGATGGCTTCTGGTAGCGTTCTCGTTAATTCGTATCAACTAAAGATTAAATTCACCGGTTTTCCGCACTTGTTTACGATAAAGAATTTGGGTGTGCACGTTGGAACCGTGTTAATATTATCCTACCGACTGCGCCAGTTATATTTCGTATAAGAAACATTAAGTTTTTAAAAAACTTATCTTTATTTAATGAGAACGTTTATAATGTTACCCCGAAGGCGGTTGTTTACCAACTTACTACAATAATTAAAATGTTTTGCAGTTTTATGAAAAGCTTACTATTAATTTAATGATTCACATGGAAAAGCAATGATTGTATAAACAATAATCTTATCATTTACACTTCTATGAAAAGTTATATTAGAATTTCTGCAGTTTGCATTTCCTCTAATGTAACTTATAATATACTGCAGCATTTGTCGTTCTGTTAACATTTATAAAGAACATTTTCCTGGCATTATCATTTCTATTTGCATTTGATTAGGTACTACTTTTTCCACTCATAAATTAGAAGCAATTTAAAAATTATGCCAGTGGAATCGGAATCATTTACAAAAAATGTATCTATTTATAGTGATTCACTGTAAATGAAGTAACATGAAATATATTATTGTTAAGAAACCACTTTATTATAAAATCAGAATAGGTGAGTTTGCATATGACGTTACTTAAAAAATAAATTTTCTTTAGAAAACAAAGTAGTACAAAAGTTCTCTAAATGTTAAATTGCACAAAGTTTTTATTGTTTCTTTTATAGTCAGAAGGTTTCAATAAAAAGACGGGGTTTGAAAACTATGAACTTATACTATTTAAAAACTGATATTTTAATAGAACCATGATTTGCTTCGATGTTACCAATTTAAGAGGAGTACGTATACTAGTAGTGCACCATCGCTATATCATGCTGTATTAAAACAGCTTAATTTTAAATGTTTGAGGTTTAATGTTTTATAGAAGACAAAACTTAGGGCATTGTCGCTGTAATATTACTTTTTTCTAAATGCTTACTTTTTGTTTTTCTATATTTGAATTTGTACATTTTATAGCATATTAACACCATACTTTTAATAGAAATTAATACAAAATCATAATTCTACTACAACCACGACAAAGTCTCTTACATCTTTCAATTAAAATTGAGCCAATTTTTATAGGTACTAAGCAATGACCATTCGACGCATTAAAATGTATACTTTGCATGATATAACGGTAGCGCACTGCTAGTACGTATTTCTTTAAGAGAACGAAAAATATGTAGTTCCGTCTGTTACATATGCAATGGGAATTAACTATTTGATGTGTGGTGAACATTGCGAAAAATGTTTACTTTTAATATAATCTGAGAATTTATTATATTTCTAATAAAGGTAATGAATCCACAATGAGAATTTCTCACGAGAATTTTGTCTCATTAAACAAAAATCTCAAGAACACTTTAATTTCATTGTCGAAACAAGTGTGAGACACGTGATATATTAGAGATAATCTCTGTGAAAGAATATGCCATGACAGTTTTATTTCAACAAGAGTCAACGTCTAAACACAAGTTATTGCAAATCTCATACTAGACATTTATTTCACACGCTGCACGTAAGTTTCGCTGTTCAGTAGTGAACCAAATTTTTATTTTCTTAAAAAAATAAGTTGTTTAAGTGAAAACACGGATTTAAAAAGAAACGGCCGTACTTTTAACTGGACAAGAAGCATGATACTGCAGTTAATCGAATTATATGAATCATATCCTAATTTGTGGGACTGCTCGTCGGAAAATTATAAAAACAGGAATCTTCGAAAATCAGCTGTGGACGAAATTTCCAACAAGTTGGAAAATACATAACCTTTGTTGCCAATTCCAGAGCATCAACAGAAAACGAAAGCATACCAAAATCGGCCAGACAACGGAGAAAATTTTGAAGTTAAATGGTAATTTATGATGCCTTAAAAATTCATAGATGGACCACATATAATGGATTCAATGATAAGTTTAATTATACATTTTTAATATATATTTATACTGCTATGAAACTTCTTCCTCCTGGTAAAGTATCGTAAATTCCTATTGTATTTATTTATTCCTAAATTTCCGCGAAGCTTAGATTAACTTGTAGATTCAGTACTCTGAGTGTCTTGTCTCCATTCTCCTGGTTGTACTATGCCATTTTCATGATCTTCCATATCAAAACTACCATAGGGAGCATAGAGCATTCTAGATCGTGACATTAAAATATTATGTAAGACACATATTGCAGATACAATAAGGATTACTTTTTCGGGCGCCAGTTCAATTGGTCTTCTTAATATACAAAATCTAGCTGAAGCTAAACCAAAACAATTATCAATTATTCGGCGTGCCCGTGATAGCCGGTAATTGAATATTCTTTGTTCACCATGCCGGTTTCTAAATGCGTATGGTTTCATCATGTATGGCTTCATGGCAAAAGCGTCATCTGCTACAATAATAAAGGAAACTGGCTTAGTTCGAGCTGGTAGTGGTCTAGGTTTTAGAATACTTAAACTATCATTGGCCAGTTTATTTAATAGGGAGCATTCATTGAAAACGCCCCCATTAGAAATTCGTCCAAAACTTCCAACATTAATGTATAGAAATTTGTAGTCTGCATTAGCCAATGCCAATAATACTACACTATGCCTAGCTTTGTAATTGTAACACAGAGTTCCACTATCTTTAGGTGCTTTTAATGGCGACGTGTTTGCCGTCCAGTGCGCCTATACAATGAGGAAATTCCATTGTTCTTCAAACTGTTGCGTAATATCTAGCCAATCTGTCTTAGTGTTTGGCATCTGTAACAATATAATGATAAATATTATTAATTTTAATTATTTATTGACTATTTTTGTTTTCAGATTAACCAATCAGAAGCCCTGCCCGAAGATCTACACGATAATTTAAACAGTCAAGACGTCCACCTACATGATGCGATTCTAGACAACACTTCAACTCTAAATACACTACGTTCTAACACACCGTCAGCGTTAACGTCAGGTATTAGCACACCAACTTCATCCAGCAATTCACCTGTAAAATTAACATTAAAGAAGAAGAAAGAGCAAGAGCAACAAGCTGTACTTGACCGCTGCCTTGGTGTTATCTCACAGTTAGCAGACTCTTTTAAAGTATTTGGGGATTATGTGGCTGACGAACTGCAAGTATGAGTTCCAAAGCTCGCGGACTACAGTCCTGGGCAAAGCGAGAAATACAAAAATTCTCTTAAAAAGAACGACTACTGTGAACTTCGATTACAAAATAATACACTTCCACAGCTGTCCATGAACAAAGAAACAACCATAAATGAATCAACATTAGATACCATGGCAATTGATGAAGCAAAATCCTGAACGTTCAAGATCTGAAAATGTTCTTACCCATTTTTATGGATCATTAGCCCTTATTACTTCACCATGTCAAATATATGTATAGTTTCAATAAATAATATCTTTCGTAGACTCTTGTTTTAGAACATTGTATACAGGTATACGAAACAAATACATTAGAGAATGGTAGCTGTCTCTTAAAAAATATTGTTTTTTTTTAAAATTGAAAAAAGTGTAATTGTATATTTACAATTTTTTCAGATAGTGATGTTACCACCAAATGCCATAGGACATTGTTGATTGCCATTAGTCATTGATAATGTAACCACCATTTAAAAAAATGCCGGAAAACTGATATTTTTAAAAAATCGTTATTTTCTTTAAAAATTTGCATATAGACGTATAATCCAATTCTGAACAACTTCTCTCTTAAGCATTTTTCAATATTTTGTCATCTAACTTCACTTTTACATATTTAAGAAATTTTTTTAATTTGCCGCCATGACAGTGATCACATGACATTTGTCAAAGTGCTTTTTTTTTCATTTGATATGCTGAATTCATTTGCTAAAAGAAATTTGTAGATATCTCAATTACAAAAATTTTTCCTATTTGATGCAAACTCTTTGCCGGTCATTGTATATGTAATATAAAATCAAACATCTGCAGAAGCTGTCGAATATGTAATACTTGTATGTAATAATGGAATAGATACCCAATCACTGTTATTTTTAAAACCAAATATTTTGCAATTACATCTTTGGCACGGAATGTTTCATAGTGTTTGGGCAAGAATTCTTTAGATTCCAAAGGATACGTTAAAAAAGAAGAACATTTGTTAAATCATTTTCCAATCAAGACTACTTCATTGGTTTCAAAGCAGATAATGTTGTAAATTTGAATCACCATTCCGGTATCAATAAGGCAATATGAATCTGATCAGAGTAAGAATTAATTGAAAGCATGAAATTATGCATATAGAATTTTTGAATTGCTTAAAATTTAAATTATTAAAAGAATTCGTATAGGTCCATGATTGTACATACATTTAGGCCCTTTCATAACTGAATCAATTGAATTCGTGGTTTCGAAAGAGAAATTGGTTTCTGCTAAACGCATTATATAACTGTTTCAAGGGTTTTCGTTGAGATTTAATTCATTTTTTTTAGATGTCAGAGATAATTTTCAAATGGAAAACCAGATACGTTATCAACACCGTAAATATTTGCATCTTTTGACAAATGAGTAAGCATATGCACGTTATACAGGGTCCGCACATCGAGCGTGCATTAAAAGTATATGGAGAACTAATTCGATTAATTTTCTGAAAATAGGGCTGCACCTGTTTTCGACATCACTGAACTCAGACAAAATATTTTCGTTCATACAGCACTTCCGTACCGGAAGTAGTTGTCTATTTTCTTATTTCAAATGGAACATGCTATTTTTATTTTATTTTTAGATTCTACGTAAAATTTAAGGTGTAGTTTAATAAATTTATCACATCTAAAAATGACTGGTTTTTCAGTTATATCGATTTTTTGAAAAATTATGTTGATTTGTTATCCTTCATATTTCAAGATGATATACATATTTTAGTTCCTAATTTGTTTCCATTCATATGTGAGTTACTTTAACATATCGACAATTGTCACAACAAATTAGAAACCAAAATATTGATATCATCTTGAGATATGAAGAATTCAACATGTTTTTGATTTTTTTTCAAGCTCAAGCTCAATTGAATTAGATAACAAAAAAGATCTGTATCCATTTCATTACAAGAACCATAAATTTCAACACAAGGTTTTAATATATATTACCTTGTGATGATGAACTCGAAGGGTGTTACTAAATAGCAATGTTTTTTAACAGCTTCTGCTACTCTTCTGTTCATTTGCGTACTACCGACAATATTTTTTCTACGTTGCTGCATTCTTCTTATATTTCATACAATCCGCCTTTAAACGTTGGGGAGAGTGTTTGAGCCAAATTTTGATATAGTCTTCAATATCCTTCACGCTGCAATTGGAATTTTTCTTTTTACAGCATCTACAATAAATCATCAATGATAAACTTTCGAGTTATATTTATACTACTTATTGTTTATAAGTATGGTGCAGCAACGATAGTTAGTTAATTGTTGCACTATAAATGATTTAATGTAAGTTCACTTTTAATCCAGCACAAACAATAGTTGAATATTAACTTAACAATTAAGTTAAACCTGATTGAACAACTGGTCAAGTACATTTGCAAATCAATAAAATTATACTTACTAACTACAACACTTCTTAAATGTAAATGAATGAAATTTTTTTGCTCTTTCACGAAAACTATAATTTGAATCCAATTCATTTGTTAGGCAACGTTTAAATATATTATTTGTCAATGAGGTTGAGTCTTGCCCTCCCAAGGTAGACAAATAATCAGACTACAGTAAAAAAATTAATTTAATTTAAACATACTAAACAGCAAGAATGAATATTTACCACATGAAATGAATGCTCCCTCTCAGTAACATGCTCTTCAAAAATTCCCAATCCTTGACAATCTTTAAGTGGAAGTGGTACTGGAATTTCTGGTAAATTTGAAAAACATGTAGCAGAATCTTGCTTATTTGTACGATAGAAAACTTGCTGATTTTGTTCTTTTAATTTGTTGAATCTTTTCCTGATTAACAAGTACTGTTTCATTAACACGTGACGGTGATAATGTAGGTGTATAATGTGAAGATGCAGCACTAAAAGATGTATTGGAAATTGCACTTAATGATGATGTTGGACTTGAGGTCAAAAAGATCATGGGGATGTGGCAAATTCATGTGAAAACAATAGATATAGCATTAATATAATATAATATAAAATTGCCAAGTAGATAGATAGATAGATATTTTTATTAGTTTGTCTAAATTTTACATTTTACAAACGGTTCGGTTACTTAGAAAAATTAAATTTACATCCCTAAACAAACTCCCTAAAAACTAAAATTAATGCTCCTTCTTTAAATTATCCCACATCAAAACTTAAAATGTCCTTCTTCCACATAAAAATTGTTTTCCATTCTACTACTTTCCTCATGCATTGCTCTCCTTCTCCTTTTTATCCTAATATTATTTGTCTTTTTCTCTTCTCTTCTGGTTGGTCACACTCTTCCATCAAATGCTGCAAGTTTTCCCATCCCTCCCCGCACATTCTGCATCTTTTTCTCCATCCTTTAGCGAGCCAATACCTGTTTACATTTTCTTCATTTCCAAATCTAAATCTCGCTATCATCCTTTTCGTCGTTAAACGTTTGTTATATATTTCAGTACTCTTTTGGTCATAGTCTTTCCATATCTTTCGTTATATCTTCCTTCTCTTATTTTTGTTCTTCTTTCTTGAATTTGGGTATCTTTATCCCTTCTTACTATATCGTTTTGTATACTTATGCCTACTGCTTTTCTTCTTTCTACTTCTTTTCTAGCATCTCCTACTCTACCTCATTGCTATCTTACCAGCTTATACTCTTATCTTCTCCATTTTATTTCTTCCCCAACTATATATGACGTTGTTTCTTTTCTAGCCCCAACGCCCACCTCCAATGCTTTTCTTGTACTATTTCCTTTTTCCCCTCCTTGCATCTCCATACCTCCGCTCCGTATAATATAACACTCTTCACCACTAATTTCTGAAAAAGCTGTTTGCTCTTTTTATGTTAGCCCAAAACACTCTCTCTCCTATTCCCCACACCTGCTCCACAACTTTCTTACTTTTTTACTAATTCTCTTACATGTCTCTCATCTTCATTATTATATTTTATAGTATATCCTAAATATTTCCATTCGTTCACTTTTTCTATCACTTTTCTCCCGATTTCCACTTTTTCTCTTCTCTTTTTCTCTTCCTTGTTTTTTAAACACTATTACTTTCGTCTTTCCAACAATCGCCTTCATTCCCTTTCTTCTATATACTTCTTCACTACTTCTATTGCTGTTCTCATTTCTTCTTCCTTACTTGCCACCACCACGAAATCGTCCGCATGTGCCAGAACCCAGACTTTCTTCCTTCCTATTACCACTCCACCCCTTTGTTTCCCTTTCATTACCTCTACCATATAGGCCATGTATAGCCGATTAAATTTCTTCCTTCTATCTCAGCCTCTAGCGTCCTTTTTAATATCTCCGCATAGATCTTGTACCCTGCGTTTGTGATACTCACTTCTCTGTAATTCCGTACTTCCCTTCTATCTTCCCCTTTATATATCCGACATATTATTGCCTCCTTCCACTTCTCAGGTAATCCTTCCTCTTTCCATCTCCTACTTAGTATTGATCTCACCCTTTCTCTCATCTTAATCTCTGTATATTACCATTGTTCTGCCTGTGTTCCGTCCGTGACTTCCGCTTTCCCACTCTTCATTTTTCTCAGCACTTTTTAGTTTAAAACTAACAAAAAACAATATACCAACCTCTTTAATGACCGCAGATGGACAACCGCAAACTATTTTAGGTACGGTTACCCTACCTCTTTCGGTCGATGGAGTTCTGAGAAACATAGAAACAGTTGTTTGTAGTACTATTCCGTCTACCCTTATTTTAGGTGTTGATTTTTGTTATACTTTTGGGGCTAAACTGATTTTCTTGCTAACAGCTTTTTGGTTTCCGAAGTATTTTCGTTGAAGTCCATTATAAATGCAAATAATTTAGATTCGCGTCAAAAGTTGTTGTTAGATGTCCTTATCCAAAACTTTACTGAAATTTATGGACCAAATATAGGTCGCACAGACAAAGTTGTTCATATTATTGATACTGGTGATGCGGCATCTATTAAACAACGCTATATTCCCCTTTCTCCGGCTATGCAAATTCATGCTGATAACGAACTAGATAGACTATTAGAACTAAAGATAGTTCGTCCTTTAAAATCACCTTGGAGTTCTCCCATGGTTTTGGTAAAAAAGAAAGATGGGTCTTATCGTCTCTGTTTTGATGGTCGACAGTTGAATTCCGTTACAAAAAGGATGCATATTCCATTTCATTTTTATCAGTATTTTAGATAAATTAAGTGATGCTCGTTTTCTGACTTCTATTGATCTACGTCAAATCTTTCATCAAATTCCGCTTCATCTTGATTCTTGCAAAAAAACTGCTTTTATTGTTCCTCATAGAGGGTTGTTTGGATACACTGTATGCCATTTGGTTTTGCTAATGCACTAGCAACTCAACAACGCCTTATGGATTCACTTTTTAATCCTTTATTAAGTGAAAATATATTTGTTTATTTGGATAATATAATCATTGTATCTTCTACATTTAAGAACATATTGAAATGCTTAGAAGTTTCTGAACGTTTAAAAGAGGCCAACCTAACTGTAAATATAGAAAAAGTGAATTTTGTAGATACAGCTTTACTTATTTAGGATTTGTTGTTGACCAAGACGGTTTACATACTGACAAGCTATAACCGATTATCAAAGACTCACTACAGTCACTAAAGAAAAACGTTTTCTTGTGTTAGCGTCATGGCATCAGAGGTTTGTTCCAAATTTTGCAACTTTATCAGCTCCTATTTCAGATCTCATTAAAGGTCGACTTAAAAAACAAAAAATTGTTTGGACAAATAATGCTGAACTATCTTTTCAAAACATTAAAACAAATCTTTCCTCTTCTCCTGTTTTAAGCAGTCCTGATTTTACAAAAACTTTTAATTTACAATGTGACGCTTCCAACTTTGAATTGGGTGTGTTCTCGCTCAAGGGAAAGGTATCCAAGAACGGGACATTGCTTACGCGTCTAGAACATTGAATAAATCACAACGTAACTACTCTGTAACTGAACGAGAATGCCTTTCTGTCATCTCCGGAACAGAAAAATTTTGTCCTTATATTGAAAGTACGCATTTCGTTGTATACACTAACCATTACTCGTTACTATGGTTAATGAATATGCGTGATCCAACCGGTCGTTAAGCTAGGTGGAGCGTAAAATTGTCACAGTACTTGTACGAAATTAAACACCGACGAGGGAAAGAAAATGTCGTACCTGATGCGATATCTAGGAGCACCAATACTTCAATCTTCTTTTCTATAAATTACTAATGACGGTTTAGATGAGTGGTACGTAAAATGTTAGAGAAAGTAACAACGAATTCTGACAGTTATCCGGATTGAAGAATTGAGAACGATTATTTTTACAAATATGTTCCCAACCTACATAATTTAATAAACAATTTAGTCAAATGGAAACAAGTTGTTCCTAAAAGTAAAAAAAGAACTTTTTATTTTATGATGACCCCAGTTCCGCTCATTTGGAGTATTTAAAACACTTACAAAATTTTCTGAGCAATTTTATTGGCGAAAAATGCGGGTAAGTCAACTTGCTAGACCTGGTTTTATGGGAAAAGAAAAAAAATTCTTTACCCTTTTCAATGTTTATCAATCAATATCATGGGACCCTTTCTTCGTTACAAAAACGAATATGTTTATATTATTGTTGTGTGTGACTGGCTAACTAAATTTGCTTTAGTCAAGGTGTACGTTCAGCTACTAGCAAAGCTGTCATCAACTTTTTGGAAAATGACGTGTCTCTTATTTTCGGTGTTCCCCAAATTTTTATGGTGGATAACGGGCCACAATTTATTAGTTCAAGTTTTAAAAGTTCATAAAAGAATACAACGTTCAACAATTGTGGTACAATGCGTCTTATCATCCTCAGATTAATTTTGTTGAACGAGTTAACAATGTTATTGGTACTGCTCTGAGATCCTATGTAAATGATAATCATCGTTCTGGGACATTAATCTATACAAAGTTGCTCATGCCATTCGTAATTCGGTTGATGAGGTTACAGGATACACCCTTCTTTTAAACTTTGGAAGATTTTTCTAAAGAAGACATGACTTTAAAAAATTGTGAAACTTTAGTTGCTAATGTTAACCAACTCACAGACCTACATTAAGATATTGTTAAACGACTTAATCATGCATATCAAAAGAAATTGTAAATCTTACAATCTCAGAAAACGTCTGAACGATTTTGTATGGAAACGAAATTATGCAATGTCTGATGTAAAAAACATTTTAATCAAAAATTAGCACCAAAATATGTTAAATGTAAAACTGTTAAAGTTACGGGACCGTTAACGTATCAACTTGTATCAATTCAGAAAATAAGAATTTGAATTTACCTTAAATTTATTATTGTATTGTTGTATGGTACAACTTCGGCGCTCTTCGCTTTGTTTCCGTAGTAGAATACTTTTAGAGCATGCGTGTTTTAGAAAGGAAAGTTGTTCTAAAAGAATCAAGACGATTACTGGCTTTCATTTTCCTGTCTGTTAAAATAAAGTTCTATTTAGTTTCAAGGTTTTTTAATTAATCTTGCAACAGGTTATGGGTTCAGACAACGCATCCCTATACAAGAGTAGTGATTAATTAGTTATAAAACGTAGTTTACGGTTTAGCGTTCGGGTTTCTATTTGGGTGCTTCAGGGAGAGGTCTTAGTATACCATCATATTTGCTAACTCAAAAATAGAAAAATTAATGCTGACAAAATTTGATGGAACTGAGTTTAACGTTTGGAAATTTCAAATTCAATCTTATTTGGATGTGCAAAACCTACTTGAGGTTGTTGATGGAACTTCGCCAAAGCCTGACAGTAAAGATACCAGTGCACTAAAGGACTGGATTTAGTTGAACAAGCCAAGTAAGACATGTCATGAATTTAAAAACCGCCTACGAAACATGGACACGTCTTTCGTCAATTTATGAAATGAAAAAAAGAAGCATCTGTTCATTTGTTGCTACAGCAATTTTTTTAACACAAGATGGCAAACAACATAACAATTTCGCAACACGTGGCACATGTTGAACGAATGGCGCAGCGTTTGGACTACTTGGGATACGAACAAAAATATATAGCGATAGTGACAAAAATTTTACTTACCCTACCATCCTACAGTACCAACAGTTTATTGCAGCGTGGGATTCGCTTGATAAAAACTTTCAAATTTATTGCCGCGTTTGTTGAAACAAGAAATGCTTATCAATGGAATTTTCCAATTATCAATTGAAACTGAAAACGTAGCTCTTGTACACAGTCCGACTCAAAGCAATTCCAACGAGAGAAAACAATGCAATAAATTTCGAAGTAAATCTACTTTTTGTGGAAAAACTGGTCACAAGAAAAGAAATTGTTTTCTGTTTAAAAAGAAAAAAACATAGTGAAGCAAATAGTGCATTGAGTTCAAAAGAACCTTCAAATTATTTGTTTACTGCATACAATAGGTTCATTGATATTGACGAAAATGATAAATTTTACGCCAACCCTGGTGCCTCACAACATATGACAGCTAGGCGCGAGTGGTTCGATGATTACGTTGAATTCAAAAAGAAGAATAGAAATTGATTACAATCGCTAACGATAAAGTGTTACGCGCAGTTGGTATCGGAACTAGTAACATTGAATCGAACTTAAATAATCGTGTTCAAAATTACAAATTAACACGTTCCTGGTATCTCTAAAAATTTATTTTCTCTCGAAGCCGCTTCAGATAGTGGTGCTGACACGATAATGAACAAAACAGAAATTAAAATGTTTAACAACGGTGTTTTAATAGCATACGGAACAAGGTCAAACAACACACTATACGAAATTCATTTCCGTGTCTGTTTGGGTAACGGCAATGCAAACATTGCAAGTGCCGTCGCTACTTCAATCGAAAGATGGGATGAACGTTTCGTTCACTTAAATTTTAATTCAATTAACGAATGAGCAAACAGTAATGCAGTGACAGGGATGATTATCGATGGCAAACAACAATAAAAATAACAAAAGTTACAATGAAAATCATTTTTGTGAGAGTTACGGAAAACATCATCGGAAATCATTTAGGGAATTAAGTATGAGGGCAAAATCGTGTAGTGTATTAATTCAACGACATTGTGGGACCGATGTCGGAGACCTAGTACAAATTTATCTAGCAGTTTTTGCAGACGATTATAGTGGTATTGTGACAGTGGCACCGCTGAAACAAAAATCAGATATGGTTGGGCAAGTTGGTTCATTAATTATCGAATTTAAGGCCGTTAGTCATACGTTCTATGTCTATGAGGATATAATAATTTTAAGTTTATATAAGGTTTTGAATGTAACGATTAATTAATGATTTATATTTGAAGCTATTATTCATGATTATACCAAGATTTTTAGACTGATCTACAATAGAAATGTATTGATTTACTGTACAAAATTTAACGAGATGTCTTAAAGTTTCTATCTTTTGTGTATTTCCAAAAAGTATCATACACGATTTTGAGGGATTAATTTTTAATGAATGGTCTAGTGAAATTTGAGTGATCTTATCTAAATCCGCTTGAACGTTATTAATTGCTTGGTTTATCTGGTTTTCTTTAAAGGAAAATTACATACATATGCATATCACACGTCTTAATAACAGTTGAAAACAGTACAGTATAGATAGTATACAGTAGTGGACCAAGTATAGAACCTTGGGGTACACCTTTGTCTAATATTTTGTATGTAAACGATACTTCATTATACTTTATAGATTGCATTCTGTTTGTTACATAACTTCGTATCATATCAACAGCATCATTTGAAAGTCTAATGTGTGCCAAAATATGTAACAGCAGATTATGATTGACAGTTTCGAATGCTTTGCTATAGTCTAATAAAATCAAGATTGAAAGCTTATTTTGATCAACAGCACTCATCAAATTGTCAGTAACTTTTAATAACGCCGTAGCACAACTATATCCTCTTCGGAAACCTAACTGGTTTTCAGATAATATTTTGTTTATATTTAAGTGATCATGTAACTGTAAATGAACTATTTTTTCTAGTAATTTTGATAAAATTGGTAGGATGCTGATCGCTCTCAAGTCTTTATAATCTTTAGGATTAGCAACAGGTGAAATTACCGCTATTTTCCATGAATCAGGAAAAACATTCAAATACAAACAAGAATTAATAACATGTGTCAAGTAAGGTAATAACGTAGGACAAAAAAGTTTTATAATACGTACATTAAGCCCATCTCAACCACTAGCTTTAGTAGTAATTTCATTTAAGATCTTTATAATTAATCTTCCTGTATAGTAGAGAACTGAAATTTTTTGTTTAGTTTACACCCTGCATTATAATACTTAGTTGTATCTGCATTACTTGCTATATCAGGAATACTATTAATGAAGTAATTGTTAATTTTTTCTACATTTTTAATTTAATTTAAAAATTTAATTTAATAATCATTGACCTACAGAAATTAATCAATTACAGGACAACTTAAATTTAAAAAACAATATCTTAAAGCACAAAAGATAGAAAGATAAAACTAAGGTGTACAATTTTTAAAACTAAACACAACACATAGAATAATTAAAGAAATACAACTATAAACAGAAAAAAAACAAAAAAAATCAAAGATAAATCAACGGGTAGTAAATAACTAATAACTGAAGAAGTAAGTAAGTATATAGTAAATTAAGCAAAATGCATAGAATATACGTAGTTAATACATGGATTTCAATATATCATTTAAATTGCAATTAAAATATCACAATTGTGAGCAATTTTATTAAAATTTGTGCACATATTATAAATGGGTTCCTTAAGTAATATGCTGGTTCTAGGCACATCACAACGAAAACTCAAATTATTGCGTACAGCATAATTAGGGATGTTGAAATTAATCATAGACAACAAGAAAATACAATCTACATTATTATTTAGAAGTTTATGGAGAAACACTACACAGGCGATATGACGCCGAACTTCCAGGGACTGAAAGTTGAAGCAGCGAAGCAGCACGTCATGACAAAACCCCTAGGTGGGTAAACACCATCAATTTAAACATTAGATACTTGAGAAACTTTCTTTGCGTGGTTTCAATAATATCAATATGGCATTTATAATGTGGGAACCAGATAATAGAACAATATTCAAGTTTGCTACGGACTAGAGCAAAATATAATTTACGCAATGTGTGGATATTAAAGCTTTTTGCAATTACGTATTATGAATCCAAGAGCTTTAGATGCCGAAGAACAGATCATTTTAATGTGTTCAGAAAACGAAAGATTGGAGTCGAAAAAACGCCTAAGTCCTTAAATGTCATACTTCGAGCCAGACTTTCATTATTAACATTATAATTAAAAACAATACATGAGAGTTTTCTAGTATACGACACAATTTTTACATTTGGAAATGTTTAAGGTTAAGTGATTAACTGTACACCATTCTTGAACATTAGCAAGTTGCTCCTGAAGGAATTCACAATCACTGATCGTTGACACAGGAGTAAAAATCTTTAAATCGTCTGCGAATAATAGTTTATTACAGGAAAGCTTAAACTTAAGATCATCAATAAATAGTAGGAATAATAAAGGCCCCAAGTTGGAGCCCTGTGGAACACCAGAGTGCGCTGAGACAGAGTTAGAATAATAATTATTGAACATCACATACTGAGTGCGGTTAGATAAATAGGACGAGAAGAAGCATAGTAAAGACTCACTAAATCCAAAATTGTGCAGTTTAACGAGTAGAATGTCGTGATGGATACAATCAAATGCTTTAGCAAAGTCAGTATATATAACATCTACTTGCCCTCTCCTATCAAGTTCAATACTCAATATATTTGATAAGCATGCTAAATTCGTAACGGTTGATCGCCGTTCCATAAACCCATGTTGATCATCAGAAATAAAATTTCTTACAAGTGGATAAATACGAGCATACAGAACCATTTCAAAAACTTTTGCAAAATTGCTCAATATTGTTATCGGCCTATAGTTACACACATCGTGAGAATCACCAGTTTTGAGAATAGGAGAAATTATCCCAATTTTCCAGTAGTCTGGAAAAGTAACTGTTTTAAGGGATAAATTGAATAAAAACAAAGTGGTTTCGTAAGTAAAGAACAACAGTCTATGACAAGGAGCTAGGTAATTGATCAAAGCCAGCAGTATTAGAATTCTTCAATTTTTTATAGCTGCAGATACTTCATCTTCACAAACGTCAGGGATGTTTAGATTTGGAAAGTTATTAGGAGTAAGTGGACTACTTGACACTTGAGTAACGTTGTCTACATAAACACTGCCAAAGTATTCAGCAAAAGCATTAACTATAGATTGAGGAGATGTAATCAATTCAGACTTAAAGTGCATATTATTAGGAATACGGGAAGAAACATTTTTGATCGAATGTACTTCCAGAAATTTTTGGATCAATACTTATAGAATTTTCCATATTAATCAAGTAACATTTAAAAGCTGCACGAATTTGTGTCTTGATTATTTTTCTTAACTGTTTAAATTCCAATAAAGCAAATAAACTCTTGCTCCTTTTTATATTTTTTAAGGGACATGTGCTTTAAACGAATGTTAGAGATTATTTCAGTAGTGAACCAGTTAGGGTACTTAGAAGACTTATTACCGTAAATAGGCACATACAAGTTAAGCTGTGCTGATATGGACTTATAAAATTCATCACACGCAATGTTAATATCTTTCAAGTGATCAAGAAAAGACCAGTCAATATTCATAAAGGCAGAATAAAGATCCGAAAAATTAGCTTTGTTAAAATTATATCGTACTCTTGTACTGTTATTTAAAAAGTAGCTTTTCGCATAATTGTAAAGTGTAATAGTATGTACAGTGCTGGATGATACAGATCCTCCAAAACCATTGGAACATCATCATGGGTAACTTCACACTTTAAGTTAGTGATAACTAGGTCCAGTAGTCTGTTGTTAACATTAAGTACAGTATTACATTGTGTTAAATTTAATACATCCTTAAAACTATTTAATGCAAGGCTTTTAGCATCGTTTAAATTAATTTTTACAAGAGAAGGAACATTAAAGTCACCAAATAAGCAAATATTTTTCATAGCAAGCGCACACTAATTCAAGTAAGTCGAAAAATAGTTGAAACATTTGCACGGAGGTATTAGGCAGGATATAAATAACAAAAATATAAAGAATAGTAAAATACACGTGTAGTTTACAACCAATGATATCAATGGACGGTACAGCAGATGTTAATGAAGATATGTCTATAGGTTCACACGTAAAACTCGAATTAACCGCCAGTAATACACCTCCACCCCATTTCAGATTGATAAGATCGTAATCACGATCATGCCTATACACATTATATTTGGGTGGAAATAATTCCGAACTGTTGATATTTATAGTAAGAGCAGTTTCACAAAGTCCAATAATATCAAATTCCATGTCAGCTACAAAGGAGAACACCTTATCGATTTTGGTCCTAAGACCACGCACATTTTGAAGTTCGAATGGTAATTCTAGTCTGTTGCTATATTTTAAAATTTTCATTTTTTTAAATTCTTTTCACAATTCTCTGGTTCTGTTTTGGGTAAATGTCTGCTCAAAGTATACTCTTTTCTCTAATTTTACTGTTTGTCAAATTTCTTCAGGTTTTGTAGTAATCCCAACTTCCAGATGTTTTCACTTTTTTAAATTTATCATAAGCCTTGTCTCTAAGTTTCATTAAAATTCTTGTGTCATCAGACAACCACGAAGTATATACTTTACCACCTTTTTTTAATAGTTATTAGAGGAGCATGTTTTGTTTATTGTTTCTAATATGTTATAATTTAAATAGTTTATTTTAGAATCAATATCATCAATATAAAATATTTTCTGCCAGGCAATTTTTTTTACATCATTTGTGAACATATCAATGTTAAAATATTTGAATGAACGAATTGTTTGAAGTGTATTATTTTTTGCACACTCGAATAATAATTGATAATAAATTAGTTCGTGAGCAGCAAAAAGTTGACCACCAACACCAACACCGAAAACACAAGAAATATCCGAAACTATAATATGATCTATCAGAGAATATCTAAGTCGAGTTGGCTTATCAATAACTTGAGTAAGGCCTAGTGAATTTAACGTATCTGTATAATACTTAGTTTCTACTAATTTCCATTGTAATAAGTTAATATTTATATCTCCAAGACAGATCAAGTAGTCACAAGAGAGACAAGTGAGTGCTCAAATTCATCACAAAATTCTTTATAATTTTGATTTGGTAGTTTGATTATGCATCAAAGGATGTTCACAAATCGCCGGATTTGACTTTTTTGAAACATTTTCGCCAGTCGCGAGATTTGATTCAGTTCGCACATTGTTGTCAATTGCAGCGGTCAAGAATCGCAAAATATATAAATTTGACGTAAAATGCGCTTTTCTATATGGAGATTTAAACGAAGTGGTTTACATGGAACAAGACTTAAACAAGCACCAAGACAATGGCACGTAAAAATTAATTCCATTTTAACAAAGTTCGGATTACAAAGTACGAATGCCGACCCTTGTGTGTACGCGAAGACAAGTGGAAGTTTATTTCAAGCGTTGTACATTGATGATGGTCTCGTAATAGGATAATCAAATCAAGAAATAAAAGACTTGTTCGTGTAGTTAAAAGTGAATTTAAAATTACGTTTGAAATAGCAATTTGCTATCTTGGTATTCAAGTTGAACATGATGAAAATGCAATAAAGTTACATCCAGACTGCATACGCTAAAAAGTATTCTTGATCGTTTTGGAATAGTGAACTGTAATCCAATAGCTACACCGTCTCAAACAAAATTAAAATTAATTCATAACGTAACGTCGAATGAACATTGAAATGCTGCGAAGCGCGTTATTAGATACCTACTGAGTACTTTGGAAAAAGGCATCGTTTACTGTGACAATGCAGTTAACGAGACAAATAAAATCCTACCGTGCAATGATGCAGATTGGGCCTTAAATTTAGATGATCGCAAATCCATTACTGGATTCTTTTAATTATAAATGGTGGACCCATAATATGGAAAAGTAAAAAGCAGAGTATTGTAACCGACTCTACCATTTATGCAGAATATGTTGCTGCACATCAAGCGTGCAAAAACGTCAAATAGTTAAATCTATTAATGACCAAATTAGGTTTTCCGCAACGTGAATCAACAAAAGTATTTATTGATAACTTCGCAGCCGAGCAGTTATCGAAGAATCCTGTTTTTACGACCGTTGAAAACATATCGACATAAAGTATCATTTCGTTTGTGAATGCGTTCAAATTGGTTACATACAAATTATGCGTGTACAATCGAATAAGCAACTAGTGATATTTTAACAAAAAGTTTCTTTCTTGAAAATTTACAGCTAATTGTAAAGCTTTAAATTTGATTTAACGTTTGATTTTGTAGAAATTTTATTTTGTCATTTAATTTGACGATTTATTGTTAAGTTACAATTTGTAATATCATTGTAATACGTAATTCGCAATTATTTTAGGTTTCTGAAAGCAAAGAGTGGGTGGGAGTGTTGAAATAAACACATTATTGTTTTAAGTTTGGAGCTCTTGGTTATGTTTCCGTAGTAGAATACTTTTGAAGCATGCGTGTTTTAGAAAGTTAGGTTGTACTAAAAGAATAAAGACGATTACTGTTTTTTTCCTGTCTGTTAAAATAAAGTTTTATTTAGTTTCAACGTTTTTTTAATTAATCTTGCAACACTCTTATATGTAATTAAATCAATAAGATTTGTGTGATGGATGGAAAGTTTCTTTTGATAGTGTAGGAATGCATGTTGGTTGAATGCAGTCTTTTAAGGTTGGCGTTGAAACTAGTTGCATCGGAAAATTTTGCGGTGGCTTTTTGTCCCAATTTGATGGTGGAAACACCATATTACTCATGTGGAGGTACTTCGTGAAAAACCAAACCCTTCACCAGCTGTAAAACACGTAAATTTGTACACATTCTATCTTTTTGTAAAACACTACCCAGGTAGAAATGGGACGTCAATATGACGACCAGAATTGGTCAGGACTTACGTCATAAGTTTTCTTATTATGACGTGAAAATGCCGACATTATGTCACAGCCTAATGACGCCCAAATATGGCGTCAGTATGACCACCCAAGAATGATTAAATTATGACTTCAGTTGTGGTAATAAAATTATTAAATTTTACATTAAAACTTTATTAATTAGACTAAAAATAAAGAAAATATTCTTGATTATATTAATATATGTATTGTAAAGTGTTTTTACAATAAAAAAAAATAAAAACTTAAACAAATATAGAGGTGATCAAAACAGTAAAATCATAACATAAACTATTAACAACAAAATACTATGCAAAATAAAAAATGAACATGAGTATAAAGTAAGGTTAAAAAAGACCGGTTAGGAGATAACGTATTTATAAAATAATTTTTAAAAAAAGTAGCCTCTAACGTAAAAGGAAGGGATCAATCTTCTATTGTGTGTATTATAAGCAAACAAATTAATTTGTTATCCATGGAAGAATCATACATTTCCCAGTTACACCATTAACTGACCAGATTTGCAAGACTTGAGACAAATTCCCCACAACATAAATATCTAAATTTTCTGAGCTAAATGGATATAAATAAAAACTATCATAAAGATTAAACTGTTTGCCTATTAAAAAATGCCGTTGGAACTGTCTGTTATAATATTTTCAATCTGAATAACTATATAACTCAAAACCATACAGTAACAATCGCTTTAAAGTAAAATTTTTTCCATTGTAGTTTTTTAAATAGTTTGCAAGGATACCACCCTAGGTCTCTCTGGGTTAAAAGTGGCAACCCACAGTTTGTGATAATCATTATATTCTTTAAGTCGCCGATAAATTTGTTGTAACGGTTTATTTGGTGACTTAATTAAGCTTTTTAAAAAACCTAAATAATTTTCGAAAGGAAAAGCTGAGAATGAATCTAATGGACCATATTTAGCTACATCGTTACACAAATGGCAAAGAATATGAACGTTGTATATTAAAAAAATTTACAAATTACCATATAAATTGTTCGAGCTCAAATACACCTTTAAGAACTACCGGTCCTAAAAAAAAAAACCTGGACAATAACTGAAATCTTTCACCTTTGCAATTGTTCCAAAAAAATCCATAAAACAATTACTGTTTTAAGTTGCAACATTCGATCTGACACTATATTAACTGAACGACCAGGCAAACGAGTATTTAAATCACCACTTATCCAAAAATTTAACAATTTTCTGCACACCCCTAAACAGCACGCGTGCATATAGTCGATTGAGAAATCTGTGACCATTCCTATTTTTAGTTGCAGTAGTGGAGACTTGTCAACATGATGATCTTCATCAGTTTGTCTAATAAACGATTCGTCCGTTCGTTTAGAAGCTAACACGTTTGGCAAAATAACCCTATTTTGATAATACTCAATGCATTTGTCGCAACTAGAATAACCCCATGGGACTTAATACATTTAATGAACGCTTTCGGGGAGCATCGCATACAAAACTATGAACCTTGATCTTATAATTTTTATCAAAAATATGAACACCTTCTTGAAGTAAATTAGTTAATTCTGAAACAAAGTCACTAAAAGTGCAATTTTGAGTACCACAGAAAATAGCAATGGCAAACGGTTTGCTGTTGATATTTTTTATAAATCCCAATATCGGCCAAAGTTGTACATTTGAACTGTTAAATAGTGGGAGACCATCTACGTTAAAACTGATTTGAAGATAGTCATTATCTAATAATTTTAAGTTTACTGGGTCAACTTCACACAAAACGTGTTTTATGCTCTTCTCTAAACCTAAATAACAAAGTTCTCCAGTATTAAGTTCCCTGAAAGTGCCCTTTTTAGGAGTTTGCAAAAGAGTTCTCACGTCTAGAAGCAAACCTTCATGGAAAGGTGACAATATGTGCAAAAGGTCAGTTAATGCTGCATGAAATATTTTAAATTTAAGTGCCCACATTTTTAATTCTTTGCTAAAATTAACAGATCCCTTTACCTCATCACGTAAAAAGCTATCGTTTTGTTGAAAACTGCTATTTTTTTCAATCGGAAGTTCAATATTATTTACAGCAGCATTTTGAATATCAACATTTTCATTCAAAGTGAACTGATTATTATTTCTAATGAAATTTGTTTGTGCAGACTGAGAAATATTCGTAATATTACTAACTAGGTTAACTTGATTACTATACTCAATTTCCTTAAATGCTTGTTGAACATTTTGTGCAACATTACGATACAATTGACGCTTACCAACAGGTCCTTTTTTACTTTTTAACATTTTTATAATTAACACGATCCGTCAGTTTCTGTCCGTTTGTTCTTAGAAACTTTCAGACGATCTGGTGCATGCTTCAGCCAAATTTTAATAATGTCTTCTATGTCCTTTCCGGAAGCGGTATTGTTGTTTGCTTTTACAGCACCTAAAATGTTAAAATAATATTGTAAAAACCAGATAGAAAAACTTCATCTACAATAAAATTATCAATTAAAAAATGTCTTTTTTACAACAAAACAAAACAAAGATTATTATCTTCCGTGTTTAGCCGTGTTCGTCCTTCTTTCCTACGTTCTCTGCTTGACGTTTCGCTAACCATGCTGTTAGCTTCTTCAGAAGTTACTCTAAAGACTGATGTTGTTGCTTTCTGCTCCTCGTTATATACCTATGTTCCGTTATGGTTGGTTGATGTCGATCAGTGACGGGTGGTTGGTTTTCTGTTTGGTATCGACTAATTTTGTGGCAATATACTAGTTAGTTTTGATGTGGAATCGCTATTCACTAACGTACCAGTCGACGATACACATAACATCATAAAACAACTGTGCACAACCCATGTGTTAAGAGAAGACATACCAGAGCTAGCAAGAATGTGTCTGAATACAACTTACTTTCTATGGAACGGAGATTTCTACAAACAAAAATCAGGTGCAGCCATGGGATCACCATTATCACCGGTTATTGCGAATATCTTTATGGAAGCATTCGAGCAAAAGCCATTCAATCCAGCGAACAGAAACCGAAATGCTGGTTCAGATACGTGGACGATACCTTTGTCATATGGCCTCATGGGAAAGAAGCACTTACTGTATTTCTTAACCACCTCAACACTCAGCACGAAAAGATCAAGTTTACCATGGAGACAGAAGAGAATAAGGAGCTTCCCTTCCTGGATGTTCTAGTGAAACGAAGGGATAACAACAAGTTGGCTCATAGTGTATATCGTAAAAGACACACACCGACCGATACCTCCATGCCACATCACACCATCATCCACAGCAGAAGCAGTCTCTAATCAAAACTTTATTGCATAGAGCTAACAAGATTCCTGACGAGGTTCACAAGGCAGAAGAACTTCGACACGTCCAACAAGCCCTAATGAAGAACGGCTATACCAGAAAAGAAATAAGAGCCGCCTGTCGCAGGAAATCCGAAAAGAGAAGGAACAGGTCACCACCTACGCTCGTTTGCCATTCATTGCTGGAGTAACTGACAAATTAAGAAAATCATTGGAGAAGAAGAATATCGGTGTCAGGTTTGGAACGGTTAGAAAAATCCAGCAACTACTACCTTCTAATAAAGATAACCTGCCGAAACTCTCAACAAAAGAGGTCTACCAAATTGATTGTTCATGTGGAAAGGTCTACATTGGTCAAACCGGACGCAACATAAAATGTAGATTAAAAGAACATCACCGAGACGCCAAGTCCAGAGCAGTAGATAAATCAGCAATCGCAGAACATCTACACGAAAAAGGAAAACACATCATCAACTTCGAGGAAGCTAAAGTTCTATCAGGACTAACAACTACTATCCAAGGATAATCAGAGGATCCTTAGAAATTATGAAAAACAAAAACAACTTCAATCGAGAAGATGGTTACCGATTAAGCAACACGTGAAACTAACTCTTCACAAAAACAAAGAAAACAAATGTCGCCACAAAATTAGTCGATACCAAACAGAAGATCAACCAACCACCCGCCACTGATCGAAATCAACCAACCGTAACGGAACATAGGTATATAACGAGGAGCAGAAGACAACAACATCAGTCTTTAGAGTAACTTCTGAAGAAGCTAACAGCATGGTTAGCGAAACGTCAAGCAGAGAAAGTAGGAAAGAAGGACGAACACGGCTCAACCCGGAAGATAATAATCTTAAAACAAAACAAGTTGCTAGTTTATGAGAGTAGGTATAACTTGACTACATTACTTACAGATAATAATATTTTTTAATGTTAGTTCAGAAAAGGGATCTTTTGCCAAAGTAATTAAAATTATGGGCCACGTCCTCTGATAGCATATATCTTACAATTCTATTTGTTTTACTTGTTATATCCTTTCCTCCCAAGCTCGACAAGTAGGCAGACTAACAGAAATAAAATATTACTTCTACAATAACAAATTGAAGTATCTTACCAGTGCTAATGCATTTTGATTATTATCTTCTAAATGTTTATCTAAAATTTTTAATTTAGCAATTGAATTGATTGGAAACTCTACAAGCAACTCGGGTAAGCCACCCTGATATATGGTTGACTTCATTTCTTATTGATACGGTACTAGCTAAAATGTCAGGATCTGCGAAGTCCACAAGTATTTAATAAAATGTAACTGAATCTATTTCTAATTTACCTGAAAGTTTATTTAAGCTCTGACTTGTTCTGCCACTATAACTACCACATGAAATTGAGAAATTATGTACTTGTCCATTTAAAGCACTATTAAAAAAACCGGTGAACTTTGACCTAAAACATTTAATAAAAGTAGAAAATGGAATAGGCAAATGCTTATGCTCACCTGCAATTTCAGAACGAGTTTTCTTGCTACTTGATATTTGTGGTGGACGGGGTAGACAAGAATTGTTCAACTCAACTTTGCTACTGCTAGACAAAAATTTTGTAGGGCGTGAACGCTTTCTTCTTTTGCCAGTGTCACAATCATTATTGAAATCACTTTGAATATCAGATGTAGGTTTGCATTCTTGTAATTTTCGGTTAATTTTACATACCAGGCGAGTGCAGTATTGACGGCGGGAAATTCATAATTAAGATTATACAGTTTCCCACAACGATTTAGTCCGTAGACGTAGGTAGTGTAATATCACTTCAAAAGTATTTTAATTTGCTTTAACTGGAATTTAAGTACTTTAAGAATTTAGAAAATAAGAATTGTTTGAAATGAAATTATACTAAATAGAAGTTGACCATGTAATGTGATCAAACTTGGGAAATAGCAACATTTACTTTTAATTGTTTAGAAGTGAATTGCTTATAACTATGGTGAACCGGTGTAAGTGGACATAAATATGACCTCAAAAAAACGACTTCTTTAGGACGTGAGTTTGACGTCATTTTTTAGGCAGATGACGTCGTGGACCAATAATGACCAAAAAATAACGTCATTACGACGTCAGCGTGTTACCTGGGTAATTGTTAAACGTTTATGAAATTATGGTATCTCAACCTGTTGTCGAAACCTCACTTTGCTAATACAACTTTCCGAAGATTGTGGCTATCGCCAATTTTTCTCTGGGCACCTCGTCAAAGATGTCTGACTGTGGACAAGAAAGTCATTTTTCTACACCAACTTCTATCTTAACTGAGAGGGATTTTCCTTCAGACACCCAACGACTTCGATGTACGACACTAAATCAATAAGATAAGTGGTATTTTACATCTTAATTGTACATTTAAACGACAATTTAACGTCTATTAATTAACCGATATACGCGTTAATTCTAGATAAACTGATATTAATTATATGTGAGAAGAAACGGCCAATTTATCGACGATTGTATCAGTCAAACGCGAGTAAATTTGTACTTTATTACTACACATCATATGAAGTAAGATGGGGAATTATGCAACGGTTTCCAAGCCAAAATTTTAACGCCCTTTTTTCACTTTAGTAGGTTGTAATGAAGCAAAAACATTTTTATGTCCGACGGCCGCTCGTCCATCCGTATGTAAAGAAAACTCCAACCGATTTTTATAAGAATTTGCACATACTCTTTATTTAAAATTCCGCATATCTGATTAGATTTTGGACATTTTCTATGTAGCTAAAAGAGCCGTTAAACTTCACAAATTTTCGAATTTTTTTAAATATTTTAAAAAATATTTTTTTTACATTTTTGTTTCAAATACAAGTTGTTTATAATTTAATTATACACATCTTTTGTTTAAAGTATTTTTGATCCGATAAGTAAAAATTGTTGTGACAATATTTCCACCAATATCAATTTTACAAAAAGTTGAGGGAAAAAAGTTGTTGTCTATAGCTTTGTTTGACCCATTTTTTTCAAAACCTAATTTTATTGTCGCTTATCAGGGCGATGAGGAGTTCTGCAGTAAACACTTGTTTATTTATTTATTCGAATGATAAGATTATTAATATTATATTGTGATGTAAGAGTTATGTATGGTGCCCCAGAAGATCAGTCCAAACTTGTATAGTGTAGTCACAAAACCGTGTGCAATTGTGGATTGGTCGTCTTGGCAAAGCATTTGATTCAAGGTATAGGAAAACCACTAAAACCTAAACATACAAACCCTTGCCCTTATTATGTGCAATAATGTTAATTAAGTGTGTAAACATTATATAAGATAAATAAAAACGTAAAATATAACAGCACACCCTTGCATGACGAAAAATATGGACAGGTCCAAGCGCCAGTCACGATAATGACGAAAAAAAATAGTAGGTTAAAGAAATATACAAAATAATGGAGAAACAGATCATCAGGTCAGATAATACAAAATATTATTAACTTCAGATGCCCTCAGATTAGTAACCATTTTAATATAGCTTCGTCCGCTAAATTATGAATGTTTACAAACCCTACTTTAAACTTTGTTAATTAACAATCCTCCACAATATGTGCAACAGTCTCTGGTTAGATTCTACAGTCATAATTTGGATTAGAAATCGTACTCCATTTAAACAACATAGAGTTGCATGCAATAATTCCACTAATTATATGCATAGTGCAATTCAACTGGCCATCAATTTTTATGTATAATAACTATTCAACCAGACAGGAGCACAATATTCTGATGTATAATAAACTAATACCACAGATAAATATATCCTACAGATAGTCCATGCAATAGGACATATTGGCAGTTAGCACAGATACACAAATTAACGTTTCCTTTAAAATATGTAGTATGTCAAGTATTGATAACAGATACCGCTGTAGGTAAAATAATTGTGAATAGCAAAACACACAGAAGTTAGTGCATCATACTTTGACACTACTGCATTACAGAGGTACTGTTGTAAAAGTAATGTTATCTTTATGAAAGCACAAATAAATACAGGTATATTTATTTGTCATGAATTATAAAGGGTTGATTGAAGTTTCTTCAAATGTTTGCTGTTGTTTTCGTTCATGGAAAATTTACATAGTTTTTATGATTTTTTATGATTTTTTAATCAATAATTTAATACAATTTTACATTTACTTTTGTATTTATAGATTACATATGTAACGGCGAGTAAATCGCCCACTAAATTTTAAATCAACTCTGGGGATATTTCCAGTTACGTGACTCTTATTTCTTATCGCAATTCTTTGCAGGTGTTTCAAATCTAAACACAGTACAACCATTGTTTATAAAAGCATTATTACAACTTAAAATCTCGACCAATACTTTTTGTACTATAATAATAATAAAATGATCATGACAATTATTCTAAAATTAATTAAAACTATCTAATATTAGTTTAATACATAATAATAAGAAATGCTTATTGACATGAAAATGACAATAATAAATTTGAAATTAGAGATTTAAACACATAAATAAGGCAAACGATAATAATTTTGATATAAATAATTTCACAAAGAAAAATTTTAATAAATCAATTAATTTAATATTGGTATAAAATTAGGAAGAATTTAATATAAGCCTCATGAAGTCAGTTTGATGTCTTAATAACAAATCAGGGTTAGCTGTTCTAATATAAACAAATTCTTAAATATATAAGATAAACTTGTTTGAATAATTGTAATTAAATTGTATGAATTAATTCTTTATGTTCTAAGAATTGATTGTTAAATGATACGTAAGTGCTTACCAATAGAAGAACTAATACCACAGCTAAAAGATATATTTATCTGTACTAATACTAAATAATTTTAATTAATTTCAGAATAATTTTTTATGATTACTGTTTATAATTACCTATTACAGGGTGTATTATGACGAGATTCCATTAGGAGTTTATGGAGTAGTATCCGAATTCAATTCTAAAATTCACTAGGTTTCGGTACAGGATTTAATTGAAAAAAATTATGTACCGGAAGTAACCACTAACTATACAGAGTGTTCGAATTCGTGTACGATTTTTCGAATGATGAAGGGTTAAAAATTGATTTTTTTTAAATAGAATGCCTTACTTTTCATTACATAATGTAATGAAACATAGGAGTGTTCTATTTGAAAAAATTAATTGTTTTTTTTATTTGAAAAATCATACACGAATTTTGAACAATCTGTATGTCAGGGTAACATGACTGTACTAATTTATATCCAAAGAACTTTTTCGCTTCATATCACGTTGGATTGAAAAATGTGGTTCATATGTCCGTTTTTTCAAAAACATAAATAATTCGAAAACGGCTAAAGATAGGTATAGAGACTAATGCATGAAATCAACTTAAAATTGAACGTAGAATTTGGTAATATAAAGATATATAGGTGTTTTATTTAAAAAAGGTGATGGTTAATCCATCAATTGATGGAAACGTCACATATGGATTAAAAATAACAATCCATCAATTGATGGTAATTAAGACTACCAACTCTTATTTGTTATGAGCCTTGATAAAACCCTACGCATAGGGGGCGAAACGTCGTCGTTGACAACATATTGAGTTTGTTGTTTCATTCACCTCCACCTAGAAGGGCTCGAGAAGAGCAAACTTTATACAAAACTTATAATTTTTGAGGAATACTCACCTGATTGATAGTTTGAATAATGCCATCAAAACAGGGAGGTCTAGAAACAATTTCTTTCTTGTCATTTTTTTAATTTTGTACATAACAGATTTTGTGTATTGTCAAACTTGTGTACCCAGATTATTACTATTTGAAAGGGCTGATCTGTATGGATTTTTGTCATACATTCTACGGCTGTTTAAACAATCAAAAGTTTTGTCCATTATTGCTACAAATTTTGCCGTGTTTCTTGCTGTTTTGTTTTTTAATTGTCCGGTAACAATGCCTGTTTCTATAGCGGCTGCAACACTATGACTAATAACTTGAGTTGCAAGCTTCACCGACATCTTTTGGAAAGAGTTTGGCGAAATATTTTGTCTATAAAATATACGTCACTAATGTCTTTAAAACTAACTCTTTCATTGTCTAAAATAAAGCTTCCTGAAAGCAAATTGTTTCTTATGCTTTTAAATATGTGAGGTACATCATGTGCTGCTAATACTTTTTGTTCTTTAAAATAAAAAAAATTTATCTTTTGTGACACTCAACTGCTTAAAAGCAGAAACATTTGGTGACCCTTGATCACAAATTATAATTTTAGAAAATAATCCACAGCTAAATAGCTTTTCTATAGCAGTTTTTAACAAAATAACCAAGTTATTAGATGAAACACCGGTATGAGCTACAAAATAACCAAATGGTAACTTCCAGTTACTGTACAATCCTCTATCCATAAACACCAAAACTTTTTAGCAACTTTCGTACTTTTTCCTAAAATTCCTAGATCTTCAAATCCTTCAATGAAATCCATGGCATTAGAATATTCCAATGAACTTTTGATGTTCATTTCATCAAAGCAGACAACACACGTACGTTCTTGGGTAGTCATACAATTAACTTTTAGTCGAATTTGATGTAACAACTTTGGACTAAACCCAGGTCTGAACTGAGATGAACCAATCCATCGCCTAATACTACTTATGCTAGGCAAAACTATATTTTGTTTCCTTAAAAATTTATAAGTTGTAGGGGATTTGTAATACAAAGAAATTGCAAAATCTATTTCATCTTTTAACCATTTTGATTTTTTTCGATGTTGGAGTTGCATTCTTACAAGAGCACGTCGTTGTGGAAACGGAATGTTATTAATAAAGCTAATATCATTAAAATGGGTAATTGCTTTCATTTTTAATATTTTTTTTTAATTTGGAAATTTGTGAGTTTTCGTTTTTATCATTTTGTTTTAGTTTCTAATAAACTTCTTATTTTTTTTCCTCGGAGAATCAATCTCGGATCCAAATAGTTTTCTTTTTATTATGCCTTAATGATGATAATGGTAACGATGCTACATCAATTAAAAAGTCTTGGGTTTGTGGACTAACCGTAGGAGTTTCATTATCGTCTGAATTTTCTAATTCTGGTTTCGATTGAGAGGAGGAGATAAAGTTGGAAAAATTGGTGTGTAAACTTTCTTAGGGGTAATGACTTTTAAAACTTCAGGTGAAGATTCAGATGATACATATTGGGATTTGTACGATAATGGCACGAAAGATTTCAGCAAACGTTTCTTGTCAGGTTTTGTGAATGATTCAGTTGTAAAGTGACATTCACAAACATAACGATTTCTTAAAGTCTTGGGATCTAAAGTTGCAAGTCTTGCGTTTCCTGAAAATCATATTTTTTAAAATATACAATTGTGCACCAAAAGAACGCACATCGTTTAATATTGTTTCGTCACATTTGTTACCGAATGTTCTCGCTTTGTACTACATTGTTCCATGGTAACACTGTTTCAACTCAAATAGTTTTCGAATAAAGCAGAAAAACTACTTTTCAAGTGGGACCCATTTTTCAAAAATATAACATTTCGATACTGTTCTACATTTTTCTAAACATTCTAAAAACAATCTTTAAACACACAAATGAAAAAAAACAATTTTTGAGTTTGCACTCCTTATTTTAAATATGGGCAATTCCGATACTGCTCTACATTGTCTTAGTTTTTACTAAATATTTGTCTAGAAAAACAAATCCGTAACTCAAATTATTATATTAAAAAACAATTTTAAATTTGGAAATTTTTGATACTGTTCTACATTGTTGCAGTCGTTTTAAACATTGTTGTGTAGCTCAATTTATGGGTTCACCATTTTTCGAAATCTCAAGTTTTTTTATGTAAGTACTTGTTAATTCTAATTTGTTAAAAAAATAATCGTACGACTTTTGATATTGAAATCGTCGGTATTTCTGGGCTTATAACGAGTAGATTTTTATAGTCCGTCAACAACAACAATTGTAGGGCGGTGGTAAGTTTACTCTGTGCTAAAACAAAATATCAACCTCGACGCCGGATTTTAAAAATACTCATTTCCTACTCTTGAACAATAATGTGAAATAAAAATAAGCTTTTTCGAAATGATTGATGGTGCACTCTACAGATAAAACCTAATTTAACATATACACAAATAATAATTTACTACACATCCGAATTAGTGATCCATTTTTGATAATTTGTTGTTGGAAATCGGTAAAGTTTTAAGCCGGGATGACTTCTAGCTGATTTTCGACAGTTAATGTATTGACACATATTTCCTCTTGCAGAAGTCATGATAAAAATGTTCACTAGCTGACTTACTATTTCGAAAATGATATTTCGTAATAACACTGGGAATAATTAATTTATAGACAATTATTGTACACGGTGAACTATCACTACATTCACTCAGGTGAAAATATTAGATGTCACTAAAAACATATTTACTTCCAGATTTATACATATATGTAAGGGTTTATTAAACCTTCGTGTTCGGTATTTTCATTCAATCGTATCAGTTACCATAAAGTCTGCCGTAATTCTTTACAGGTGTCTCGGCATGTTTAAAGTGTTTATTTAACTTATTCAATTAACTTCTGTCGTATAAATTTAAACACTAATCAATTGATTTCATTATCTTTGGTTTTTGTTTTAGTTTGTAAATATGATGAATGAAAGTATAGAATGAAATTTTTGTTAGTATAGATACTATAATGAAAAAATTATGTAATTTTATTTTCATTTTGTTGGGGTGCGGATAAATGTTGAAAACAGCAATAGGTGACAATAATTGTAAAATAATTAGGTTGTAATTTTAATTTACTGTAACGCTTTAAAATTTCATTATATTGTATCTACAATGCTAGAAGCTGTTCAATTGTAATTGAATTCGTATGTATTGCATTTATTGTTTTGTCTGGTTCTGTGCTATAATGTAAGAAAGAAAACTGTAGTGAATTTTTACAAGAGCCATCTGTATACAAATAGTTGAGGTATCTATAGCGCTACTACAGCGCCAATGTTAAAAGTGAGCCGCTTCCAAACTATTTCCAAATCGCCGACAAAAACTGACGTCCAATTTATTACATACGGTGATACATCTGTAAGGTATTTTATCTGTGCTAATACCAATGCAGCTGTCTTTGCATCTGCTCCCAAGTTGTTCCAACTATTTTTGAACGACATTATTTCTTGTTTTCATTTTTGTTTGACTTTTTAATTATCTTTGTAAATTAAAACGTAACTTACCCCCAGATAAACTGGGATAAAATTATGGTTTAACTTTGTATTATTAAATATAACATTAAGTTTTCTACTTTTTTCTCTATTACTTAAATGAAACAAGAAAACTCTGTCTTTTAAGATTGGAGCATAATCGCCTTTTTTGAGATAATTTTCAATAATACGCAAATCATCTGATAGCTTTGTTTCAATTTCGAAAAAATCCGAATGTTAAAATGAAATTGCCATATCATCGGCGTAGACGAATTTTCGACATTTTAAAGAAGGAAGATCAGAAATATATACATTAACAAGAATAGGTGTAAGAACCGATCCATGTGGAAAACCATTTTTTTAAAAACCTAAATTTACTGCTTTTATCTCCAACAAAAACTCTAAAATTCCGATTAGACAACATATTTTCAATAAAATAAATAATTTTGGAACAAGAAATAAAGTTAAATAATTTAAAAAGTAAACCTTCTTTCTACCGGTATCGTATGCAACAGTTAAGTGCAAAAATACAACTCAGTTTTAAGTTTTTCCAAAATCCAGCTTCGATATGCGTTGTTAATGCCAATACTTTATCACAACAAATTCTACCTAATCGAAATCCTGTTTGTTCAATTGGTAATTTATATTCAATTAATGAATTAATTCTTTTCATTCTTTCCAAAACCTTATAAATTACCTTAACAAACTTATTGGACAATTAACAAGTGAGGTCTGTAGAAGATTTATTTTTCTTTAAAATTGCCACGAATTTACATTTCTTTATACAGGGTGTCCCACCGGGAACGCCATTGATAGATTATTGAAAACTGTACATGGGAAAAATTTGAAAATTTGGTAGTATACTGACATCGACGGGGCAGTTCCGCTAAAATATTTTTAAGATGGTGACACTTTCGGTTATACCGGAAGTAGGTGTCAACTTGCTTATTTTAAATGGAACACCTTATATATTATTCTATTTTTGAATTTTGCACAAAATTTTAGACACATTTTGTGTATAATGTTTTATACCTAAGTCTAACTGTTTTGGACTTATTTTAAATTTTATGTCAAAATGACGTTTTAGGTCTAAACAAAATTATAAAATTTTCCTATACTAATGCCTTTATTATTTAATTGGAATAGGTTTCCTTGTAGCAGGGGACCTATTTTAGAGGGTTATGGCTATGTCGATATTTTGATAATAAATTAATACAGGGCAATCAAAAAAAGGATTAAAATTAAATTCAAAAAACACGTCAAAAGTCATTTTTTTTAAATGCAAGCACCATGTTTTTATAAGTTTGTTTTACTTAGCATCAAAAATAAGGTTGACTTTGTACAAGGTTGTCTATTCAAAAAATTCATGGTTTTCGAAATATTGGCAATTTAACTTTTTTTTTTGCACAAATGCTATTGTATTTCTTTTAATATGAACGGATATTTCAATTTTATTCAAATTTTTAACAGTTTGACATATCCTTGACAGATGATTGTTTTCTAACGCCATCATGGCCAACTAGGAATAACCATTCATATTAAAAGAAATACAATAGCATTTCAGAAATTGTGGATGTACTCCATCAAACCCGGCAGCTTTCTTTGATTTTGTCTTTTTAATGCCTGTTTAGCTGTTCTACAGTAAAAGATTTGGATATCTCAGTACAGTATCCCCAGTCTCTTTATTTGATTTTTTATATACGATTTGCACAATCTGTGTGTTTCAGTCGACTAACATGGGACATATTCAGCACCTACAAACCTAAAATAATTGTCAGAAACCGGTGGTATCCATCTAAGAATAGAACCGAGAGATGTTCTATAGTTTATCCAAATAGCTTTTGGAAAATTCCTTTCCTAAGGATTCTACAAACGTAATTTGAAGTTCAATTTGTAATAGCAAAGGTCTATGTTGACTTCTTTGAAAACCATTTAATACCATACGTTTTGATTGTAATGCAACTATGTCACGATTAATTGACACTAAACACGGGTCCGGCTGTAATCGTTTTGCCATCGAGCGGAGTAAAATGTTTTGATGTCTTTCGGACCGTATACTAAATCCACAGGATCTTGATGATTCTAGGAAACATGTTTTGTTTGTTGACTATAGAGTACTGTAAAGTACTGATCACCTTTAATATTTTATATTTGTAGTAAAGACGCCTAAAACACACACGAGAAAACTCTAACAAATATTGACGTATGACGTTTTGACGTTTTTTAATAGTACTAATAAAATTCGTGAAACGTAATTAAAAAAATTAAATTATAGAATTTTTCTGGCCGATTTTCTGTTTTTCATTGCCAATTTGTAATCTTTCCGGCTGCAATAAATTTATTTAATTATATTTATATTTAAATAAAATATGCAAAGGACGTAACATCACAACAGGGGTGGGAAACCCAACAAGGACAGGCACCGCTAAAGCAATTTAATTAAAAAGGTCCCAAAATGTACTAGGAATATGTACTAGCAGTCCGCTTCCAAGTTATCAGCAATGTTTTGATTGAAATTGAAGATATAAAAGGGACTTTGTCGTGGTTGTAGTAGAATTTGATTTTGTATTTATTTTATTAAAATTGTAGTGTTAAATATGTTATAAAATGTATAAATTCAAACATAAAAAAACAAAAAGTAAGCAATTTGAAAAAAGGTAATACTACAGTAACAACGCTCCAAGTTTTGTCTTTCAAAAACATTAAGTTTTACTTCAAACATTTAAAATTAAAAGCTATTTTAAGGATACTTATAGTGCATGTTTAGCGATGGCCTACTGGTAGTACGTATTCCTCTTAGAATTTTTTTTTTATTTTATTAAAATCAAATAATACGTCTTCTGTGTCAATATTCTAATTGCTTACAAACATATTTAATAATATTGCACGCAAATACTTCTTGAAAATTCACATAAAGCATGCTATGGTAGATTTGGGACATTATTCTACAATAAGCTACTAAGATATATCTTACAAAAGTATAACACTTATATTATAAGGAGATATTTTTTACATATCTGTTTTTATAATATTTGGAAAATATCCAACATAGTTCAAAAAGAAGTATTATTTTTACGTCTTTTAGTAATACACACAATCTCACAAAAGAATATGTATATTCGGTGTTACTAGGGATGATTATAGTTTGCATGTAGATGTGTAAAAGATTGAAAGCTGTTCTATTTCAAGCATTAAGGAAAATGTAATTAATTATTTGGTAAAATTATTACTAATATACAATTTATTGAATTATAAACATTAAAAATAAATTCTAAGTAGAAAACGTTATTTAAAATCGTACAACCTTACTATACGGTAATCCTGCATTTTCGCCCAAACCTTTGTCTAATAGAAATAGTTCGATCGTTTGATTTAAAACCGATTTTGAAGAACGACTTAAAAACCGATTTTAAAAATCCACCTTGAAAACCGATTTCAAAACCGATTTTAAAGTTTGTTTCGAATGTCGACTATATAAATCGATTAACCGATTAATTGATTTTTGTGGCCACCACTATGCATTAGATCTAGTACATTATAAGTACCTAAACAAAAAAAATATTATTCACATAGATCGTGCTTTAACGTGTGAGCTGAATTTGTAAACAATACCGAGGTTGGGCAAAAGCAGTTTAAAAGAGTACCAAATTTTCTGAAAAATAATTTTCTTATTTTTCTCTAGGAACAGAGAGAAATTGCATTTACTTTCTTCAAATAAAATCTATTTTCAGCTTAAAGTTTTACTTAAGTATTTGTTTTCTCCCAAACATATGGTCACCGAGATGCGATAATAAAATGGACTTTTTTAACAATATCTTTAATTGTACTATTTATAAAAAAGAATATGATTTAAATGTTGTTAATTATATTTTTTGCAACTTTTAATTAATAAATTTATTTTTAAAAATATTTCGAAACCGTTAGTTTTTCTTGTTTGAAAATTCCACCTTTCAAGGTGAAAAGTTATGTGCAACAAAACTAATTAAGTTAAAGAAGCGTTATAACAATTGAAGCAATGATACGTAAATATATGTAGATCATAAATTCTATTCTAATTTATAGATTAACATTAACCAACAGCTCATTTTCAAATTATATACTGTAAAGAATTATACATATATCTCTGCTGTAAATGTGTCGTAATCAGCGAATATATAAAAAACAACGTTTTAAAATTTAAGGGTGGTGTTGATAGTTATTTACAAATGTGCGATAGTGCATAATTGGATACACCGTTTTATTAAGTTTGGAGAAAATGTAATTTTCTCAATATCAGCTAATAGTTCCATTATTAAAGGCATTGAACCTTGTTGTAAACTAATGGAAAATATAACCCTGTAAACTAATGGAAAATATAACTTATGTAAACTTCTACTAGGGTAAAACTAGCATAATATTTTTTGTTTTAGTAAAGCCAACGTTTGCAAGGCGGGCGGATTTACATAAAAAAGTTACCATAGCAAAACTATGTGTAATTGTAATGAAGTTTTCAAATTTTTCACCGTGATCATTAAAATATTTTTAATTAAAATCGTAAGAGCTAGGGAATTAATCGCTTAAAGCCCAGGAAAGTATTTCAAAGAGTTGAAATATAGAGTGTCGTACTATCTTGACAATACAAAGTTAATTAAATATTTTTGACGAGAAATGCTCTTTTAACGACACATATACGGTAGAAACAGATTTCGCCAATAAACGCAGAGTGGAAAGCTAAGCTAAGTGTAAGTGAGAAAAGCTTATTAAATGACGCTGAAAGAGGATTTCAACGCACGATTGATTTTCTGTCATCAATTTAATAAAAAAATTGACAATAACGAATTTGCGACTACCGAAGAGTTAATAGTTTGTATTAGTAGTAATGTCTTCTAATAAGACATATGTGAAATAAAACACATTAAGACATTAACCAAAAACTTTTAAAAAATAAATTAATAAACATTTGGTGAGCATAAATTCTTTGTAACGTAAAGCAAAAATTTTGAATATTTTCGGAAATATCCTAGGAAGTAGTGCAAAGGTTACTAAAAATCAACTGGTAAAAACGCAATAAAATTAAATTACTTCTCGAACGATTTTCTACACAAAAAGATTTAATGTAGAATTAGTTTTTTAACAGCTTTAGTTCAGAGACATTTAAAAGTTCATTTAGGTCGGTGCTAATACGCAGTTAGTTTACATAAAAAGTCGTGCCTTGCAGAACCGGAAAATCTATAATGAAATAGTCTGGAATACGTATGAACAAGGCACAATTTTATTACCGGTAAGTACACTTACTCTCTGTCTATATAGTAAATTTCCGCATACAGTATAAAATACATTAATTATCCTATGTATACTTTTAAAATAAACAAGTCAATTCGATATTTTTATAAACTGTGTAAAATTGAAGCCCATACACATAAAATGTTGGTCAGTTGTAATTTTTTTTTAAATTACAGGATACTTTTTAAAACGTGTATTTAATTTAAATACTGAAAATTGACGCCGAAACAGGTCGCTTTTCAAGTAATAAATTAGTAGTGTACTACATAAACACACCACCTATTTATATTTGATTTGTACGAGCATTGATGTCTCGACCAATGTCAATGCGTTTTTACAAATGATTTTGGAAGATAGTGTTTTGGAATTTTTAAAATGAAAGTATATAAAGTAGTACTGGAGTTTCCTTTCACGTTTATGACTTAACAATCCTTTTTAAATAAAAATTTTATGAGAACATCTTAATTTATTGACATGGTGTACACCATTTAATAACCTAAAAATTTAGGTATACTCGAATTTACCGGCTTTTAAGAATGAATTACTGCAGTTAAGTATATTATTTATTTTATTTATTTATTCGTATGGTACATTACACAAATATTGTATTGTGATGTAAGTGTATGGTGCCCCAGAAGATCAATATAAAATCAAAATCAATCAAATCAAAAAAATATAGTGTGGTGACAAAACCAGTGCAATAGTGGCAAAGCATTTACTTCAAGGTTTAGGAAAACCACTAAAACCTAAACATGCCAACCCTTACCCACCTTAGTGTTCACATGTAATAATATTAATTAAGTGTGTAAACATTATAGAAGGTAAATGAGAACATAAAATATAACAGCACAACCATTGCATGACGACATATAATGGACCGGTCCAAGCGCCAGTCATGACAATTACGAAAAAAATAGTAGGTTAAAGAAATAGCAAAACAAAATAATGGAAAAACAGATAGTCAAGACAAGAATACAAAAATTGCTAAACTTCAGATGTCCTTCAGATTCGTAAGCCATAATATTGCTTCATCACCGTTAAATTATGAATGTTTGGAAACCCTCCTTTAAACTTCATTAATTGACAATCCTCTACAATATGTGTAACGGTCTCAGGTTCGTTTCCACAGTCACAATTTGGATTAGAAATCGCACCCCATTTGAACAACATAGAGTTGCATTTTAAATGGCCTGTTCTTATGCGATTTGCTTTTGACCAAATTTTTCTTTTTGGTCAAAGCCCGGGACATCTATTGTTGGATCATCAATGAGATGTTTATTGAAAACATCAACTCCAGACCATAATTTTTTCCACTCTTCAACTTCAGAAAAAGCCGTACTTCAGTAGTCTTGCAACCATATAGGACTTCGAGATTTAAGTCTTTTAGCAGGAGGGTTGTCAATGTCATTCCAAATTGGCAACTTTTTGTTATGTTGGCATTTATCCCATTCTCGTTTTAACGCAGCTTTTCGTCGAATGTTCGATGAAGTAATATTACAAAGAACAGGAAGCCAATCGAGAGGAGTATATTTAATGGTTCCACTAATTATACGCATAGTGCAATTCAACTAGGCATCTATTTTTTGTATGATAACTATTCAACCAGACAGGAGCACAATATTTTGCTGTAGAATAAACTAATGCCAATGCAGCTGTACGAAGTGTCTTTGCATCTGCTCCCCAAGTTGTTCCAGCTAATTTTTGAATGACATTATTTCTTGTTTTCATTTTTTGTTTGACTTTTTCTAAATGATCTTTGTAAATTAAAAACGTATCTAAAGTTACTCCCAGATAAACTGGGTTAAAATTATGGTTTAACTTTGTATTATTAAAGATAACATTAAGTTTTCTACTTTTTTCTCTATTACTTAAATGAAAACAAAAAACCTCTGTCTTTTTAAGATTGGGAGATAATCGCCATTTTTGGAAATAATTTTCCATAATACGCAAATCATCAGATAATTTATTTTCAATTTCGAAAAAAATCTGAATGTTGAAATAAAATTGCCATATCATCGGCGTAGACGAATTTTCGACATTGTAATGAAGGAAGATCAGAAATATATACATTAAAAAAATAGGTGTAAGAACCGATCCCTGTGGAAGACCATTATTTAAAAATCTAAATTTACTGCTTTTATCTCCTACAAAAACTCTAAACTTCCGATTAGACAACATATTTTTAATAAAAGAAATAATTTTGGAACAAGGAATGACGTTAAACAATTTAAAAATTAAACCTTCTTTCTACACAGTATTGTATGCAGCAGTTAAATCTAAAAAGGCAACTCCAGTTTTAAGTTTTTTCTGAAATACAGCTTCGATATGTGTTGTTAATGCCAATACTTCATCAAAACAACTTCTACCGGATCGAAATCCTGCTTGTTTAATTGGTAATTTCTCTTCTATTAACGGATTAATTCTTTGAAAAATCTAGCTTTCAAAACCTTATAAATTACACTTAACAAACTTATTGGACGATAAGAAGTTGGGTCTGTAGGATTATTGTTTTTCTTTAAAATTGCCACGACTTTACATTTCTTTAAATCTATTGGTAACTTACCTGTATTATAGATATTATTGAGAAACATATGTAGCTACTTCAAAGAATAATTTCCCAAATTTTTCAAAAAATCTTGTAAAAGTAAAATATCGACCCTATTCCTGAAACAAAGATTAGACAAGAGTTCTGATTTGTTCTACTCAACCCTCAACGTTAATTTGTATAATATTTGAAGTGTGCCCATAATTAGTGTGTGATTGTGTTTTGTGAAATTGTGTTTTACATTTTTTCAGTAATTATCCGAGAGGGTCTTGATGACCAGGTCAGAAAACCAAAGTGGTGATTCTCAGAACAATATGTTTTTTTTGTTGACCATGCAGTACTGTAAAGTACTGATCACCTTCCATATTTAATATTTGTATTAAAAACGCTCTAAAAACACACACGAAAAAATTGACTTACGTTTTGACGTTTAATTATTAATTAAGTATAATAATCGACGAGACTTATTTTTTTGTTTCTGTTTATTTATTTATTTATTCGTATGGTACATTCTAAATATTGTATTGTGATGTAAGTGTTATGTATAGTGCCCCAGAAGATCAGTATAAACCTGTATAGTGTAAAAAATATGTTGTATAATTTTCGGTTGTTAATGTTCGCATAACCTTACATTTGTATTTTAAACTGCCATACCGTTGGTGTACTTTTTTCAATTTTCCTTTATTGAAATCAGTATTTTCAACACTAATCACTAATTATTATAAAATCAGCTTAAGTAATTACAACTAACTGTGACATATGAAATAACCTCTATAAAGCAAACCAACACTACAATAAACGTTTTCGTCTTTTTTTTCCATTACGTTTAATTTAATTATTTCTTATGTTGATTAGTTTGTGATCGTGGAAACGCCCTAAATCAGATTTTGGGCAAGGCTAGTATCAATAACAACCAATTTCATTTTTAAGAAAGGTGAACTTTACTTTATCGCCATTTCTCTATAGGTAAAGTACACGTGTGGACTTTAAAGAAGCCCATCACCGAAACGTTTTATAAGTAGGCATTAAGTTCGGACATCCATTAAATGTTTATAATACTTTAGGTAAATTTTCTATTGTATTAAAATACCGACGTAAAATACTTGAGACTAGTTGCAATCCCGCCTAAAACTACGATTTTCAAAATACATAGTAACGTGCAGTAAACAAAGAATTATCACTGTTTATTAGAAACTTTGCATACAATTTATATATTCATTAAACCATTACAAGATTGCACGATTACGATATAAACTCAATATTCAACTAATTTTGTCAATTAAATTTGTTTAACGCCTGATTTTTTGCATCCAGTTAACTTTATCAGTCTATTAAGTTGGAAATACAACAAACGGAAAAACACAAAAAAATGCACTTTACTCGGACACGTGTTTCAATAGCTAAGCTATCATCATCAGCGAACCGATACTAAAAATAAAAACAATAGGAAGCTTATACTGGGTGAGTCGGGAGGAGCGCACCAAACTCTAGGAGTGTATTATACACGTGAAAATAATGTAAAAAATCATCACGGTCTTATGCGTTTCTTCATTTGTTTTTTTCAAGTTATGGCGTAATTAAAAATGTTCATCTACCTGACCACTTATTATCTGAATTTTAACATTATCAAAGTATGCCATGTTCGAGGCTCAAAGACATTTGATAATTTGACGTTTTGATGAACTGTCAGTGTACAGTGAACAGTAACTGAACATTTAATTTCAAATTTATGTGATTGTTAGTGTTGCAAAATGCCAGATACTTATTCAAATTTAGAATATGCAAATATGGTGTTTGTTTATGGTTTCTTTGATGGAAATGCTCAGCTGCTGCTGAAGAATATCGTCAACGTTTTCTACACCAAAGACATCTTGATAAAACGTATTTATTACAGTTTTCAACAAATTGTGTGAGACTGGTAAGCTTCCTAGTGCAAACATAACATCTGAACGCGCCACTTGACAAGGTTTTAGAAGTAGAAAATATTCTACATCTAGTAGAAGAAGATGTAACTACTAGCTCACGGAGAATTGCCACTCAACTGGGAATTCCAAAAAAAAAAAGTGATAAACACACCCACGAGCAAGGCTTATATCCTTACCACGTACAGAGAGTACAGCACCTACAACCAGAGGATTACGCTAACTGTATGGAGTTTTTGTCGGTGGATAAATAATAATCATCGTGTTGTATCGATTATACTTTTTACGGATGAAGCTACATTTACCCGTGATGGCATTAATAATACTGTAACTATCATGTATGGTCAGACGAAATCCCCACGCAACAATCGAGCAATTTTCAACATCTGTTTTCTGTGAACGCGTGGTGTAGTATGCTTGACAGTTATTTAATTGAAATTTTATTTTGGAGGATCGTCTCACAGGGAGACAACTACCTCATTTTTACAAATGAATTACAAGGCCTGCTAGAAGATGTTCCTGTAAATATTAAAATGCAGATGTACTATCAGCACGATGGAGCTCTTGCACATGTCGCTCGTCAGGTCAAGCAACATTTGAACGAACGTTTTCCAGGGCGTTGGATTGGTCGGAGGTCCTATTAATTGGCCTGCAAGATCTCCAGACCTCACACCACTAGATTTTTCTATATGGGGCTGCATGAAAAATGAAGTCTACAAAATAGAAGTGGACACACGGGATGCACTAATTAGACGAATTGAGAATACTGCAGCCCATATTAAAAAAAAAAGAAATGAATCAATTGGGAGAGCAACAAACGCTCTTCGTAGACAAAACAGAAAATGTTTAGAAGTCAATGGCGGTATTTTTGAACATTTATTGTAAGAACGCTATGATTAAGAAATTTTTAGGTGTATAATTTGTTTATTTGTTAATATGCTATAACTTGAAAACAAATAAAATCGGATAAGAACATATGAGTTATTTTACATTATTTTCACTTGTATAATACATTCCTAGAGTTTGGTGTGCTCCTCCCGACTCACCCAGTATATGTCGCAGTCGGGTGACAAAATCCGTCAGTTTGCAAACAGCCTGGTTAGATTGTAAACTGACCGACGTTTTCTAAACAGATTATTTTACAATTGACTGAAATTTTCAGTCAGTTTGTAAACCGCAGTAACGTTTCCGACTGATCATTATTTTAGAATTTGCCTGAATAATTTCAGTCAGTCTCTGAAACAAACAGAACTACTGTTTTATTTTTTTTACCACAAATTAATTATTGAATTGAATGTTTAAACATATTGCTCACTTTGATATAAAATTAAAAATTATAAGTAGGTAATAACACAAACTTACAAATTCTTAAAATTAACGTGTATAAGGAAACGACAGTTATTATAATAAATAAAAATAAATTTCTGTTTCAACAACATAAAATTGAATTATACTATATTAATTACTTATTGAGCAATGGCCGCTTAAATGACACCTGCTATTGCATTTTTAAAATACTTTAAAACAAAAGCACTTCTTTGTATTGCACTGATTTTTGTTCGGTCGAAAAGCACATTTTTTAAAACCTTGTCCACCAAACTTAGACGAATTTGACACTGCTTCCCTTAATGTTATAATATTGTCTAACGGACCATTGAAATGTTTTGAATTAAGTTCTCTGTTTAGGATTATTTCATTCTTCGAAAACCATCGGTTCAACATACCCTTTTCAGAACCTATTTGGCACACACTATTTTTGTGATGAATAACAATGGCTAATATATTTTTGGGATCTAGAGGGCTACGATCAACTTTGGAAACGTTCAGAGACGTGATCCCCAATATTTCTATCTTTTAGTTTTTCTTTATAACTTGCAACATTATTTCTGCTGCTCTTTTCTGCCCATTACAGGAATTCAATCTTTCCAAATGAATGATCTTTTTCTTGGGAACATAGTGTACCCTTGTATTTATTGAACACTCTGAGCAGTTTAGTCTTTCTACTGGAATATTAGCAATGTCAATGTTCTCAATGTCCTATACATAAATAGAACCTTCAGTTATATTAATGGTTTTGATAGGCAGACATTGAACTTTCAGCAGTTTCATTAGCACAGTTTTGGTTGTTAATTTCATCGTCGTTTGTTTGATTACTATTGACGTCGAGCGTAATATTTTCTAATTCTTTCTTAGTTATGACATATTGTAAAATATTAGACGGTAAATCTGTGGAATTAAGCCCAACTTAAAAACAACCTCGAACAGAGCTTTGTATGGCGATCTACCAATTGTTCTATGAAAAGATGAGATTTTATGCCATTGTACGCAGCAACCAAGCGACCAGTTTCGGAATCATTATTTTGAAGCCAAGATCGTAACATGTTTTCCACATCTTGGTTACTTCTCTCTACGCTAGCTTGACTTTGAAGATGCCGAGGACGACCATTTACAATTTTAGTTGGTCAATAGACCCGATTAGTGTGACGTCACGTACAAACCGCTAAATTCAAAATTCGGTACTTTGCAAAATTGTGGACGAAAAAGTGAACCTTAAGTACAAGGACTTAAGGGTTATATTCAAATAGATCAATAGAAGTTGGTTGGTTTTCCAATATATACGCATAAATAAGAGAAATCGTTGTCATATTCACTAATTCTGAACCTTTATCTTTCATCTAGTATCAATATTACATTTTCAAATAGCATATTTTTATTATAAATTAAAATTAATTTTTATACTACAAATACATGCGCAGAAATCAGCTGGCGGGAACAGTAATTTTAGAAATACGCACCGGGTTAACCATAACCTAATTACTATGAAGTACTATTAAATTAAACTATAAATTACGTATTATAAAGATCAAACTAATGAAGTAAACGAGTCAATAAGCTAATAAAGAAACAAGAGTAACGCCAGGAACAACAAAGGAAAACAGCAATTACAAAGTATAAGGTTAACCCGGTGCGTATTTCTAACATTACTGTTCCCGCCAGCTGGTTTTTTGCGCATGTATTTGTAGTATATAAGTTAATTTTAATTTATAATAAAAATATGCTATTTGAAATGTAATATTGATACTAGATGAAAGATAAAGGTTCAGAATTAGTGAATATGAAAACGATTTCCCTTATTTATGTGTGTATATTGGAAAACCAACCACTTTTTATTGACCTATTTTATTATCACCCTTAAGTCCATGTACTTAAGGTTCACTTTTTCGACCACAATTTTGCCAAGTACCGAATTTTGATTTTAGCGGTTTAATTTGACGTCACCACTGATCGGGTCTATTGGAAGACATTTCTTTAATAATTGACGTTCACAAATTCGCGTCCATTGTCGCTTTGTAATATTTTGGGTGCACCAAATGCTAAAAATATTTTTAATAATTCAGCTGACACTTCTTCGGCACGTTTTAATTTAAGAGGCCTTAGGTGCAAAAATTCCGTGAGGTGATCTTGATAATTTAGTAACCGCAATTATATTCACCGTCAGGCGTTGATTGAAAATCGATCAAGTCGACCTGGCCTCGGTGGTTCCATCATTGATTATACCGGGTGTCTCTGGCAAGACGCAACATAGGAATTTCACTATAGAAAAAATTAAATTGATCCACTAAGGCTATGAAATTTTCGTATTTACGTATACGTTACAATTAATTGTTATTGCGTGTTCCTTATTGTAATATTCTCTAATTTAATATTTGAAAATGAGTGTGTATACAATCCCTGAGAAAGTTCAAATAGTTAAGGGGTATACAGAAGTGAAAGCTATAGAAACACTTCTGCTTTGTTTGCTGCACTTTTTCCGGATCGGCAGAGAAACGGCAGTGCACACAAGCATCCGAAGCAGGTTCAACAAAACCAGAACATGGACAACGATAAAAAAATCAATGCACTTGGTGCTGTGGAACTTAACCCTATATTAGTATTGACTGTGGTGTAAATAGGTGTCGACTTCATAAAATTTTAAAAAGCATAAACCGATGCTGATAAAAGGCAAAATTTTGTAAAACATTAATGGAGATACGCAATAATAATATGAATTTTGTTAAGAATATTTGCTTCACCGATGAATGCTCGTTAAATCTCAATGTAGTTTGCGGTATCAGCATGATGGGTGTCCAGCACATAATGCGAATCAAATAAAACAACTTTTAAATAAAGCACTTCCTAGAACCTGGATTGGAAGAGGTGACAAAGTTACTTGGCCATCAAGATCACTAGGCTTGTTTCCCAACGACTTCTTTTTATGGCCTTACATATCTTCGAAGGTTTATACCGACAGAACCCACGACACAATTGAGTCTTTAAAAGATAAAATTGTGGAAGTTTGCTTCAATATACCAGCAAATATGATTGCAAATGTGCAACGAAACTTCTATTTGGGGCACTGTTTAACAGTAAATGGAGAGCATTTTAACCAGTTGTTATAAGCCAAGCACTTCGCATGTTATACCGATTAGCTTTCACTTCTGTATATCCACAAACAAATCGGTCCTTTTCAGGACTACTAACACATTTATAGAAAATAATTTTTAATACGATGTAATTAAAACTTAAAACGACAATCACTTTTAATAAAAACCCGTATTTGAAATTACAACATTTCTTACAATTGTTCTTCGATGGTTTTAAAATAATAATCTTGTTATCTTGTTTGTTGACTCCTGAATTCTAGTAAAACCTGAAATAGAAAGTCAAAAGAGAAATAGCAAATTAAATAATTTAAAGCACAAACCTTTAACCTCTTATTATTCATAACATTAAAAACCTTAATCGGGCATTTTCCAAAAATCTTCATTAATCCCATGAGTTTTAAATTGTTTACGATCAAGAAACTAAAAATGTAAAACACATCTAATTCTGGGTTATACTTTACTTCGTTGATTCCGAATTAAAGTCTTTAGAACACCAACTACTGTTGTGACAAACTACTCGATCCATACTAATCGAAATATCTGTCTTATCTATAATAATAACTGTATTGACTTAAAATAAACTTTTAGCTTTAGAATACCTGCATATTCTTGCAAGATGCAAGTATTATGTCTAATAGTTTACACACAGGTCTACAATACAAGAAAACAAACGACTCATTTAACCTCAAATTCAATACAAACAGGTTTTATGCAAAAGTATTTCATTATGCTTGCTTCAATAGCTATATTAAAATATGAAAGCAACTGAACATTGATTAGAATTTTCGTAAAATCACAAAAATACTAAATACTTATTTTTACCAACTTAAAGAATAATATTTACATTTGAAGGAAGAATTAGACATTCTACACTTGCTCTCTCTTTCTAACTTCAACAAAATGCCGTAACGTATAGGTATATAATAATCCGAAATTTTCATAGCAATAGTAGATCCAATCAAATTTTTCTATAGTAAAAATCTTATGTTGCGTCTTGCCACGATATATGGAATGACAAAGCTAAGGAGATGCAAACAGAAGTCCCAAAGACACAGACGAAAAACTAACAAAAACAAGGACGGTCTAGCGGTAACAATAATAGCGTAGAAAATGGTAAAAGATTATGGAAGTTAGGAACATGCAACATAAGAAGCTTAACTGGAAAGGAGATAGAATTGGAAGAAGAATTTGAAACCTGAGACCTGAACATATTAGGAATAACCGAAACAAAAAAAAAGGGGGAAAGACGTAACAAACACTAAATAAGGGCAATATACTCATATACAGCGGAGTGGAAAAAAAGGAACGAGCGGCTGCGGAAGTAGGGTGTATAATTGATAAGAAGTGGGCACACATGATACATAACTGGAACGCCTGGTCGGAAAGGACCCTTTCAATACAATTAAGAGACGCCAAACAACAAACTAGAACGGTAATTGTAACGTACCGATCGGATGAAAACGAAAAAGTGGTGGTGAAAGATAAGTTCTGACAAGAACTAACTGAAGTAACGGACAGAGCAAAAGGAGAAGTTTACTTAGTTGGTGATTTTAATAGCAGAGTAGGAAAACAAAACAGCATCTACAAAGGAAGATGTAGAAAAGTTTGGAGAAGAACACCAAAACAATATTGGTACAAGACTGCTAGATTTTTGTTTAATACAAAACATGGTCATAACAAACACGTGGAACAAACATAAAAGTATACATACCTATACCAGAGAAGTAACCAGTAGATCTGAGAAGTCAATAATAGATTACATAATTGTGGAAAACAAAACAAAAACATATACAGGATTGCAGAGTAAAGAGAGGTTCTGAGATAAATAGTAGCCATTTTTAGTAGTTGCAAAAATAAAGGATACAATGAACGAATATATAAAAGGAATGAACTGCACTAAGAGGGAAGAATTTGTAAAAATAAAAACGTATAAATTGAACGAAGAAGAAGTAGGAATAAAATATGCACAATTAGTAACAGAAAAGCTAGATCAAAGTGTAAAAAGTTAAAAGAAAAGACAGTTGAACAAATATGAACAATACTGAAAGAAACACTTATAGAAACTGCCATCGACGTTTGCGGAATATAAAAATCCAAATCAAAAGAAAAAGAGAGCTTGGAAAACTACTTAATAAACAAGATGAAATTTAAACTATGAGATTTATAGGCAAGTAAGGAAGCATGTTAAAAAATTAGTAAGTGAGTCAAAAAAAATAGTTAGTCAGAATTTGGGAAGAAATTAGAAAGCAACAGTAAAGGCAATTAAAAGTTATTTATAAAGTAGTAAAGAAAATAAAGAAAAATAGGAATAGTGAAGAAAAGTACGTAAAAAACAAAAAAGAGGAAACATTGAGCGAAGACACACAAGTAATGAGTAGACAGAAAGAATGCTTTCAAGAGTAGCTAAACAGTGCAGGAGGTAGAGTAGAGACTAAAGAAAGCATTCTAAGTGTACAGCAAATAAAAGATGACGATGACGCTATAGAAATGGAGGAGCTAAATGAAACGTTAAAATCTTTTATTTTTTATGTTGGACAATCCACGAAGGCTCAAGGCCTAAGTACTAGGTATCGTGGTTGCCTAGTGAAGGGGAGAGAAAGGAAAGTTGCAATTTATTAATTCGGGACTTAAAGGAGTGGAGATTTGGAAATACGGGGAATACGTGAGATGGTAAAAGATTCCATAGTCGAGATACCCTAGGAATGAAAGTTCGGTCGTAGTGAGCAGTTTTGGAAGTTTGGAGCTGAACTGTAAATAGGTGCATACGCTTCGAAGATCGAGTTTCCCGATTGGGTCTTGTAGGTGCTGGAATTATAGAGCTTGACCATTCATTTGAATAGAATGTGAATTTAAGGACTGTTTGAGAGAAAGCTGACAGGTTTGTAATTTGGTAGTGTTAAATACAACAAGATTTTTGCTTCCCCATTCTGTAATTCTTTGGAGATCGTTTGAGAGGGATACTGATGCTGTACGGCGTTGCTCATCCAAACTGGATGCGGAAACTGGTTTAGAAAAACTGATGCTGGAATAAAGAGTACTGTCGTCAGCATAGCTGTGAATGGGATCTCAGTGGAAGAAAGAAGATCGTTGATATGGAGAAAAACAGGATCGGGGCCAGCACAGAACCTTGCTGAACACCGGCGTTGATATTATAGAATTCGGAGGGTAACTATCGACAGCTACACTAATACTTCGATTAGAGACAAAATTCGCCGTTTATGAACAGAGCCTAGAAGGTAGGCCATAAGAGGGCAATTTTTTGAGTAGTGCTGCATGCCATACCTGATCACAAGCTTTGGAAATATCAAGAGCAACTACTTTAGATTCACCTTGGAATTTAATGGAGGAACTCCAGTCATGAGTGACATAGGTAAGCAGATCAGCAGTAGATGTACCTTGGCAAAAACCGTACTGCCTATCATGTATTAATTTGTTGCTCTCCAGGTATTTTAGCAGTTGAATGTTGATACATTTTTCCATGGTTTTGCTCAACATTGAGAGAAGGGATATAGGTTTATAGTTGGATGGAGTACTCTTAAACCCTTTTTGGGAATGGGAGCAGCGAATTGTTTGGCGCTTTCGCTTTGGAGGTACATATTATTTGTCTATCCGTTGTTAATGGAGGAACAGAGCTTTTGCATAAGTTTTGTGTGATTGTTTTAGCCAGTGACCAAAAAGGTCCACTTTCGTGTTAACAGGACATCACTTTATCCCTTATACCTCTGTTTAAATCATTTTTGGATTCCTCGATTAACCGATTGTAGCGATTTCTACAGTGTACTTTTTCTAGATGGTTTTCAGGTGATGGATCATCGAGGTATTTTCTATCAGCGTGCAGAGCTTTTGTTCAGATGGTCTAGAAGACTTTATACTGTGAGATATAAATGCCTCTATTCCAGCTAAAATCGTATCGGTGATTTCTGCGCAAATATTTGATGGATCATCAGAGGAAAAGCAGGCGGAATTCCATGGGAAAGAGGAATGGAAACTTCGTAGACCCTCCCAGTCGGCGGCGTTATAATGCCACACAGTACGGGGAAACGCTTGTTCTGCTATTTGATCATCTTTCATTGGGCAGGTCACGGTAATCAAGTTGTGATCGGAGTTACCTAAAGGATCTGAAACAGAAGCCTTGTAAGGTTTAGGATGGGTTGTAAGAAACAGGTCAAGAGGATTTTTTCTGTGGTCCGTATTTCGTGGAGTGTGGGTCGGCTCGTTGACAAGATTTGTTAGAGATTGACTTATAGCGAATATCGCTGCTGCTCTACCCTCCGGATCAGTTTTTGTAGATTCCAACCAGTCCTCGTTATGAACGTTAAAATCGCCAAGGACGACTACTGCAGAAGAAGGAAATTTTGAAATCAAGCTGTCCATTTTGATTGAGATAAAGTTAAACAGCTCGTTAAATGACTTATCAGAAGGGGAGCGACAAATACAGCAGATAAATTTTATTGAAGCCTTCATGTTTACTTTGAGCCAGAGAAGGTAATGTCGTCCGTCTTCCAGATCAGTAAGTTGTGTGCATGCTACGTTATCGCGCACATATGCGCAAACTCCACCGTGAAGACGAAATAAGGACATAAGGTCATACCCGGGAAACAGTAAAAGTGTAGTGGAGTTTTTGCCACTGACTTGTGTTTCTGTTAAGAAAGGAATGTGGAGCTGGAAGGACTGAAGGTGGTGGTAGACTGAGTTTATGTTCGATGTCAGTCCGCAGATATTTTCAAATGAAATAACAAATGTCGATCATAGCTCGCGTGGGCAGAATTGCATTCCTGTATTTCATCTCAACCGGGTTCGTTGAGTGTGGTCTACTCGCTACCCGCGCTAAAAAACGATAAAGCATCAGGTGAAGATAATGTAAACGCAGAGATGATAAAAAAAGTGGGTAAGAAGGGGCGCATCTTATTATTATATGTATATAATAAAGTGTGAAGAGGAGAACGCATATCAAAAGATTGGGAAGTAGCCCTAATTACGCCAATACCTGAAAAAGGAGACGCCAAGGAATGCAACAGTTACAGAGAAATTTCTTTATTATGTAGCGCATTAAAAATATTTGGAAAATTTTGGATAATCGTCTTAGGAAAGAAGTTGAGATGAATTTAAACGAAGGACAAAGTGCCTTTAGAAAGGGTAGAAGTGTGCACGATCACATATTTACAGTCCAGCAGATAATCGACAAATCATTAAAACAAGGCCGTAATAATGTTTTAGCTTTCATTGATTTAGTTAAAGCGTTTGACAAGGTACCTAGACGTAGATTTTGGGACAGTTTAAAGAAAAGAGGTGTAAATCGATAACTATACGGCGCGATCCAGAATCTATATAGCAACACAGTTAATATAGTTACTAGCAGAAACAGAAGATCGGAAGCCTTTTTAACGAATGAGGGATTGAGACAAGGTGGAGGTGTAAACCCATTTCTGTTTATAGTCTATATAAATGACATTATAAATATTTGTACAAGTAATGTAAAAATTTAGGATAGGGTATATGAATCTACAGGAAATGAAAATATCAGAAGCAGTGTTTGCTGATGACATAATGATAATATAACCAAACGAGTCGGAACTAGAAGAGAATTTAAACGCATGGAATAAGACACTAATAGCATTTGCAATAAAAATGAATAAAAACTAAACACAAGTAATGGCAATAGGAGACCATCAAACGTTAAACATAAAAGTAGACAAAAACAAATGAAACAAGTTAGTTCATATACGTACCTTGGGTAGAAATAAAAAACACAGGAGGACAAGAAAATGAAATTAACAACAGAATAAGGAAAGCTACTAACACATATTATACAATCAATCAGAGTATTATAAGTAAAAAGAAGTGTCGGACAAGACCAAAATCAATATATATATATATATATATATATATCTATAAAGTAGTATATAGGACTATATACCTATGGCTGTGAATCTTGAATACTAACAAACCGACAAAAAAATAAGATACAAACAGCTGAGATGAAGTATTTGCATAGAGTAAAAGGAGTTACAAGAAGAGATAAAATTAAAAATACCAAAATACGGCATGATTTAGGATTGACACCAATAACAGAATATATAGAACAAAGACAGTTAGCATGGTGGGAACATCTATAAAGGATAGAAAAGACGAGACCAGTTAAAAAAGTGTGGGAAGCTAGAACAGTAAATAAGAAGAAAAAAGAGAGACCGTAAGAGACATGGGATAAAGTGATAGAAGAAATATTGGATAGCAAAGGGTGTAACCGAGGGAAGCACAAAGAGAAACAAGTGATAATAATGAGTGGATTAAATTTACATATGCATTGAAGTGAATTAAAAAAAGTGCAATTATATAGTGTACAGACAGATGTGTTTAAAGTTAATAGTATATAACCATACACTACACTTTGTGGTAAAATGTGGCATTTGGATTATATATATTGATTATATACAACGTGTCCAAGATAAGGATGCCCACTATGGGGATCTCGGAAACGGTAAGAGATGGAAGGTCGGTTAAATAGAACAAAAGTTGCGCATTTGAGGGATGTATTTATAGTCTTTGAAGAACTCGGATATCTCTTTTAGTCTTTGAGATATTTGAAAAAATTAAATTTTCTGATTTTCGTTTTTATTTTTTTCTGACCTTATTTGAAGAGATATCAAGAAAAGAATAGCACATTTTCATTGCCACTTTTCTAGCTCTACCTAATGGTTTTATCCAATTTTTGATACAACGTTTCGTTTGTTAGCAACCATCATCAACTTTATTTTTTAAATACACGAAAAATATTTTTGCCATATTTAATTCTCTCCTTGATACTGAATTCAACGATATGTCACACTTTATATTTTTGAGACGTTTCGGATGAGAAAATTAATATTCAATGTAAAATATCGAAAACGTACAGTACCGAAACATTAGAAAACCGTAAAATTATAATAAAAATATGTTTTGTAATTTTAAATAATAGACAAATGAAAACAAATTTATTTTAAAGGTTAATAAACTCACAAAAGATGTTCAAAAAGATTCCCGTTATTCTCCAAACATAAATAGCATCTTCTAACTGTAGAATTTAACACATTCCTCAACATTTGAGGAGTAATACTAGCACACGCTTCGAAAACTAATCTTTGTAACATTTCTTCGTTTTCAATATCGTTTCCATAAATGTAATTTTAATGTATCCCCAAAGAAAAAAATCCAAAGGTGTTATATCTGGAGAACGGGCTGGCCACAGTACATTTGCATAAGTGCCAATACATCTTTCTGGAAATCTAACTGACAAGTATTCTCTGACAACTCTAGAATTATGTGCTGGTGCACCGTCCTGCATAAACCAACAACCTTCAACTTCTTGGATAGACAAATCATTCAAAGCTATCTCTAATTCATTTTGGAGTAAAATTTGGTATCGTTCAGAATTTAAGGATTCGTGGTAAATGAAAGGACCTATAATTCGAGTACCAAATATAGCAGCCCACATATTAAATCCGAAACGGTGTTGGTGTTTGGCCGTTTTGTACAACCGTGGATTTTCTCTTGCCCAATAATGAGCATTTCTACGATTAAAAATTCCATTATTATTAACTCTGCTTTCATCGGACCATATTATTTTATTCGGAAAATATTCATTGTCTTGACATTGACGTGTATACCATTCGCAGAATATTCTACGTCTTTCTGGGTCACCTGGTCGAAGTCCTTGGCAGATTCTAAATTTATATGGATGTACTTTCTCCTTCTTTAGAACGTAATGAGCTGTCGAATGGGCTATGCCAGTTGCCTCTTCAATGTTCCTAGTAGAAACCTCTGGATTTTCCGTTACAGCTAATAAAACAGTATTGGCTCTTTCTTCATTGCAAGGTTTTTGCGAGATTTTATAGGTTTTGGAACGCACCATATTCTTTTAGATTAACTGCTAATCTGCGAAAAGTTCTTTTGTTAGGTTGACGCCTTTCTGGATATTTGTTTAAATACATTCTTTCGGCTTCAGAACAATTACGTTGACACAAAATGTAACACGTCAGTATGTCGAATTTTTCATTATTTGAAAAATGTTCTCCTACCATATTGTTTTTTAGGTAAACACAAAAGGTAATTCACTCAAAGACCACCAAACAAACGTAATATGTACAACAATCAATTATGACAGTTATGAAAACAAAATGCAAAGCCAACTTATTTTTATCAAATGCAACAGTACGAGGGAAGATGTATTTTAACTGTTTAATTAACAGTATTTTCACTAAATACATACTTGTGAGTTATTTTATTCGCAACAGGAATTAGAAAATGAGAAAACATAATTTTATAATAATTTTAAGGTTTTTTTAATGTTTCTAGTATTAGTTTTAACTGTACTTTTTCGATGTTTTACATTGAATATAAATTTTCTCATCCGAAACGTCTCAAAAATATAAAGTGTGACATATCGTTGAATTCAGTATCAAGGAGAAAATTAAATATGGCAAAAAATATTTTTTCGTGTATTTAAAAATAAAGTTGATGATGGTTGCTAACAAACGAAACGTTGTATCAAAAATTGGATAAAACCATTAGGTAGAGCTAGAAAAGTGGCAATGAAAATGTGCTATTCTTTTCTTGATATCTCTTCAAATAAGGTCAGAAAAAATAAAAACGAAAATCAGAAAATTTAATTTTTTCAAATATCTCAAAGACTAAAAGAGATATCCGAGTTCTTCAAAGACTATAAATACATCCCTCAAATGCGCAACTTTTGTTCTATTTAACCGACCTTCCATCTCTTACCGTTTCCGAGATCCCCATAGTGGGCATACTTATCTTGGACACGTTGTATATAAAACCTCTTTTTATGTTGTTTCTTTCAATTAATTTCTAAAATTTTTTAATTTTAAAAATAAATCAATTGGGTATCGTCTGGGCAATCATTGTTGACCGCACTGTATTTTAAAATACAAACTAAAACTATATTTTCAGGTAAAACTATAAAAAAGGAAAGTTTAGGCAAAACTGGCGTGAGGAACATTAACAGCAATAAAATAATAGAACTTTCAAACGGAGCATAACAAACAGCTTTAAAAGATGTCAATGAATTAGAATGGTGACAAGTTATGCTTTAGAAACAAAGTTATTTGCCCACTTATTACAAATAATCTAAATTTCCAATTATGACACATCTGACGAGAACAATTCTATTCCGACAAATGCGACTGAAACACACACAGAAAACATAAAAGATCTAGAAAAACTTGCGCTCTATGAACATCTGAACTTTAAAAATTATTCTGATGTAGGAAATACTAACACTAGAAAAGGGTCATACATCGAACTGTCACTTCCATGGAGGCAAAAAATCATTATAAAAAGAAATCAAGCCGGTGTTGGTTATTTTGCGAGACCCCTAAAAGGCTCTCAGCAGATGGCCTACAGAGAATTCGAGGAATGAGCCATATTAATAAAAAATTGACAACCGGACCAACAAGTATAGAAGAATATATAGGGCCAATGCCAAATTAATCTCCTCCACAACTAAAAGCAAACACAAAATGGCAAGTGAACGTAGTTCTAGCAGTAGTACTACTATCGACTATCCGATGAAAAAGTTTCAAAAGTGACAGGGGCATTAAACGTTCTAAAAACATTAAAGTTGACCGTGAGAAATACGGTGTTCTATACAGATTCATGGTATGTAGGGCGAGTATTGGAGATATTTGAAAACACATGCAAAATATAATTTTTTGAAAGGTTCTCGATGAATATAGATAGCCAAAAAATGACGACATCCAAATATTTAAAATTGAGTTTATTTTTTATGTATCAGTGTAACTAGTAGATACCTGTCCCTTTAGGATTTCACATTCTGCTATAGAAATATTAAAAATATGTACCAGCAATTAAAAAAAATAAATGTTTAATCCCTTTCTTGTCTATTTAATGAGGAGATTTACAATGTGTTGGCAAAAGAGTTTGGTTGTTAAACAATCCAAGCCAGTTATTCGTTAAGTTACGAACTTGGCCAGATATATTGCGTTATATAATTGACAAAAAATACACTGTGTGATTTCTGAAGTGTGTGAGTTGTAACGTACAAATTATACAGATAGACCGAGTTTGGGATTCTCGACAAATGTAAATTAAAATAGGAGAGAGAGAGAGAGAATAAACAGATAAGTATTTCATTGAACCCGATATAAAATTCGTATTCGACGGTGTAATTCGTATCAACCGGCTAGGTCACTAAAGTGCGGGAGGCGTGTGTTCAGGATATTAGTCAAGATACTGAAAGGACCGTCTCAAATATTGGTTGTCAAAACCCGGCGCCACTATCTTTTTATCCAGAAATAGAACGGTTAATGTACTCGTACTTAGGGCTACAATAAAATACACGCACTGAAAACAAGTCACAAATTAAGTTTATTTTACGACATAACAATAACACAATTTGTACAAATACAGGAAAACGCGAAACGTAACGGGCTGACGTCGCAGTACCTGTTTCTAATTGGGCGCACTAAAGTTACGACGCAGTCAGCGACAGGCTGATCTTTGTTTATGTTCGACGGCGAGGTCAAAGTCGATTTTTAACTGGTTTCCGTCACACAAAATAACAGACAGACACAGTACCTTATACAACTCTGGTAAGTAGCTACGAAGGCAGATACGAAGCGGGTGTGGTTGACGAGAAGGCTCGTACGGTTTCTAGAATTGTGTGCCTTCAACACTCACAACTCGAATAACGGAAACAAGGTAGCCATTTTACCCAGACAAAGAATTTTGTGGTAGTAGTAATGTCGCGTTGTAGTAATTTTTTCTCCGTATTTTCGTGTCCGTATTTTCGTGGTCCGTATTTTTGTGTCCGTATTTTGGTCAAAAAGAGAAACAAAGAAGATGTCATCCCCAACCGCCTAAACGCACACGCCAAACTACTTACGGTGTTCGAATGCGGAAAACTCATAAAATATGCAAAAATATTCGAGAGAAACACTGGGCGTTGTTGTTATAAATAGTTATACCCTAAAATAAAAGATTGATTACTACTGATGCCATCGAAAACAGTAGATTTAATTTACCTAAGCGTCATTAGAGACAGAGCGCATGCGAACACCATGGCGTTTAAAGTAATATTGAGCGGAACAGGACGGAAGTAACCAATAGACACCGTGAAAACCAACCAAAACCGTCTTCTATCGGCGCCCCGAATAACTCCACCAAAAATCACACCAAATTTGGCGCGAAGTACAAAAAAAATCACGTAACAGGGTTCTAAAAGTTAGTTATTTTTTAATGTTATGTTTTAAATGCAATTAAACTAATGCACCATTTTTTCAATCTGGTCTTAAAAGACATTACATCCATGTTTTAGTCTTCACACATTGTTTTAACAAACAAATCTGGAGAGTACTCTATTAGATAGTAATTCGACAGTGTTAGCAGTACATGAGCAATATTAGATAATACATGGTCAGTACTAAACAATGCATGGGTGGTAATGGTAGGAGTTGGACAGTAGTAGGCAGTACTTGGACAGTAGTAAGTAGTACTTGGACAGTAGTAGGCAGTACTTGGACAGTAGTAAGCAAAATTGGACAGAACAAAATACTTGGACAGTATTAGGAAATACCTTTAAATACTGCTAAGCACGGTCGGATAGTGTACATATTTCTGCCCACCTGTTCACGTCTTGATGCCAATCAATTTTGTTTATCACTTTCATAGGCAAACAAATTAATTGAGTGTATTCACCAATTCCACAATTCCAGATACGATACGATAAAGGTTACCAAACTAAGTATTTTTTAAACTATGCGGTTTTAAAACGGTTACCATAACTATCTACTCCATCTCCATTGCGTATAAAGGAAGCCATCTTTTACTTGTTTTGCAATGGTACTTTGAAATTAAACGTAATTCGAATTTAAATGTAATCGGCACCTTTAAAGGTAAAACTTATTTTTATTTTTCCAATCAAACGAAAAATATTAACAATATAAACGTACGATAATTTTAACAAACGTACTGCCTCACTTGCGGTGCCCAAAGGAAGTCTTCTTTCTTGCCGGTACGGTCGGAAAACAATGCGCGCAAACCCCTCTTAATCATTTTTCAATTCATATCCGTTTTCTTGTATTTTTTTTTGCAGGACAATCACATAGAAGATGGTTTACTGTCTGAGTATGATCATTACAAAATCGGAAAGATGGAGGGTCTGACAAGATAAGTATATGAGCGTGAAGCTTGCAGACAATTTCGTAGCACCATGCAACGCCGTGTCGTTAGTTTTTTCAAGATCAAAAAGACAGCTATTTCCTTTTTCAATCGTCGTTTCGTGAAACCCACTTCCAATTACTAACTATCTTTTCTAGGATTTTGCCTAAACAACACATTAGGTTTATGGGATGTAGATAGCGGATTTTGCGTAGACTTTTCCTTTCTTTAGGATTGTAACGATTACAGCTTCTTTCTATGCTTCCGGTAAGTACCTTCGTTCCATATTCTATTGAAAGTTGCGAGGTGCGGTTCTTTCAGGAACTACAGACCTTTCCTCACAAACTCGTAAAGGATTCCATCCGGACCTGGTTTGGATTTCTTGCACTTCCCCAACACCCTTTCTAACTCAAACATGCGATGGGTAGATCATCTTGTTGACCGTTAAGATTTAAGATTATTTCTCTTTCAAGTTTTGTGTTTAAGAAGGAGCTGCAATCGGTGCTGATTTATTAATCGACGACCCGTACTCATGCGATGAAGCTCGTTTGCTCTCCAACATTGTCCGACGAGCTTGCGCTCTAGCTTTTTAAAAACGATTAATATTTCCAACGATGGATGGCAAAGCTAAGAACCTCCACTACTTTTTCAACGGAGCCCGATAGTTCTGGGATTACCAAGGCCTTTCTGTAACTGTCCCAGACGGCATACGACAGCAGTTATTTTTAGTAGTTACAAAAGGTAAGTATTTGATAGCTGTCATGATTTCCCTATAGACATGATCTTATGTAGACCACGTGATCTTGAGGGCAACGTCCGACGTGCAGAAAGATAGATCTATAGATGAAAGGCTGTTAGATCTTATGTTCATAAACATTGGAAAGCCATTATTGAACAAAACAAGTCGATGGTTGTCAAAGATCCTGTAGCGTTGACGCTGGTATATTCCCATAAATGGTTATGAGCATTGAACTCCTCACTACGAGGAACGGCCGCGGTAGCTGTCTTAGTAAGTCCTCTAGGTCTTGCGATCGGTGAAGTTTACGGGCGTTAATAAACGAACTGCTATTGTCTGTAGGTTTGTGACCATATTGACTTTCGACGCAAGTACCTTAATACTAAAAAGGATCGCTACCCCTCTGCTGCATCTGACAGTCTGAACATATTTTCTTAAGATTTTATAGCTTTTAAAGGCGTACGGTTGTCGAAGAGCGAATTAGGTCTTCTGCAGGCACATGCCGTAAGAATTGTAATCCCTGATTATTAACTAGTATCGTCGTATAAGACCGTTCCAGTTACATTGATAATTTGTTCGTTTTGATTATCCGTTATAACATTAAAATAAAGTTAATACATAAAAAGGTCTAACGTGTATTAATTACGACAGATAAGTGGACAAGTACTGATAACTAAATAAATAATCTGGATTACAAACAAAAACATTGCAGAAGTTAATCATAGTTTAGGAAGACCCCTTTCGAGGTTCTTCTTTAGGCCATCTGTTCTTTTTGGTTAATGGTACCGGAAGTTTTGTACTTACCAGATAACTCGTCTGACGTTGTATAATTTATACTTTTTTTGTCCCTTTTTTTTCAAATCCCACACCCAAAAGTGCGAGACCTTGAATGGAGGCAGAGTTTAGTCGCGATCTCATAGCTGAACGTATGGATAAGAACTGGTTGAATCAATGCATTGAGTTCAAAGTCTTTATCCTCAACTCCATCTGGGTCTCGTGTGCATGATATCCGTGGAAAAATGTCTACAAAGCCTTTGATGTTTGTTGCTCAAATGAGTCTTCGTTCATCTGGAAACACGAGTGCCTCAAATCTAATAAAGAAAGTGACACAATCTCCTATGCGAGCAGAAAAAATGCGTGAAACTCTTAGGAAAAATAAAGATCGAACCAAGCAGTCTCCTAACATCACTCAAGCACTCTGTACATTCATTGATGCAGATCTTACAAAGCATCAGTATAATACTATTAGAAGTGTCAACAAAGATAGCTACCCATGTTATTCTCTACTACAATTGCAAAAAAAATGTTACCCTGCGTCCATAATAATAACAGAAACTTCAGCTAAAGTGAAACTGAAGGATATTTTAGGTCACACTGAATTAAGATTGTGTAATTATCTTAGTGATATGATCAATAACATTACGCAAGAGAAGAGATATTCTTTGAAGTTGATTAGCAAGTGGGGGTGTGACGGCCCTCAACAAAATCAGTTCAAACAAACATTAGAAAATGAAGAAGGAAGTGATGCTAACATTTTTCAAAGTTCAATGGTACCTATTCGTTCTGTGAGTACAAGAACACAGACAGTCATATGGAAAAATCTTTCTCCATCTTCTCCCAGGTTCTGCAGACCAATAAGAAATTCAGTTTGTTCATGAGACTACAGATGTAACAAAGGAGGAAGTTACATACATTCAAAACCAAATTGAAAGTTTGAACTTGACCGTTTTACCTGCTCCTGATCTAGGAAAGATAAAGTATACCCTGCTTCTTACTATGGTTGATGGTAAAGTATGTAATGCCATCACAGTTACAGCCTCAACAATGCGCTGTTATTTATGCCAGCTCACTTCTAAAGACTTCAACAATTTAAAGTTGGCAAGGACAAAAAAGATCGAGCTTAATCGTGCTAACTTTCGTCTTTATGTACTATGGCCGCATACGTTTTTTTTGAAACCATGCTACACTTATCCTACAAACTTCCACTAGGAAAGTGGCAGGCGAGATCTTCGGAAGAAAAGAAAACGGTTTCAGATAGAAAAAAAAAATTATTCAAGGTAAATTCAAAAAAGAACTTTGATTACTTGTGGATATTCTCAAACAAGGCTTTGGAACGACTAACGATGGCAATACATCAAGAAAATTCTTCTCCAATATTGAATTATCATCTCGCATCACAAAGTTAGATTACCTTTTCTTGTCAAATTTGAAAACCATTCTCTAAGTGATAGCAAATAGCCTCGCAATCAATATCGAAAAGTTTGCTCATTACTTGTTCCCATTGGACAACTATCAGAGGAAGCAGCGGAGGCGAGGAACAAATATTTCCAGAAATACAGGGAGGGGTTTACCAGAAAATTGTCAGGAGTTGTCTTGCAATAAAAATGTGATGAAGAGGCTGCTATTGACATCTGATCTCTTTATCTCAAGCAATAGGAAGAAGCAAAGCAAGAAGAAGGCATTCAATAAAGAAGCATTAAATCTGCTAAACAGCATATCCAGAAACTCTTTTTCTTCATCTTCCTCCTCTTCTTCTTTATCGGAATCAGATTTCTTCGACTCAGATTGAATGTAAGAAAGTATATTTCTTATTATAGTTTAAAACGCAAAACGAAAATATGTTAGGACACTCGGGTTTCGAACCCTGGTTCATTGGTTGTAAACTTTTTTTGTGAAATAATGATAAATTATACGTATTGCGATGAATACTTTTGTACAGCATTCTTGATTAAGCAGATCCAATGACAAAAAGAGTAAATTAGGCCTTCATGTAGAGGAAATTGTCCTAATATTTGTTCTCAACCGACCCTGTAAATTAAAATGCAATAAATTTGTTAAATTTAAGAATTCTTACCAAAAAAGGGGAGACCCTGCCGTTTAGATGAGATGTTGTTAAAATTGTCATTTAGGGCAAGCTGATATTATTTGTTGATAGTCATTAACATGTAATTGCTTTTAATAGCTAGGTAAAATCGCATTCCTACGTATGATAATCCATGTCAGTTAAGTTAGGTCCAAGATCGGAAGGATGTTTCGATGACCTGAAATTGTGTAAAATAAATTATGTTAGCACGCACAAAAACATGTACATCAGGTGTGTTTTGGTCAAGAAATCAGTATATAAGCTTAAAAGGATTGAATATGAGTGCGCCGATTTAAAAACATTAAAATTGATTACGACTTAACCTCAAAATTATAGGTTAAGGAAAGTGCAAATTGTGAAGTTATGTGACATTATTGGGTATAAGTGCCGCATATCATTGTTATCAGAAGAGGAAGAAGCGTCGTTTAAGCCGGAGTTTTAAAAAAAGATTAAAATAAAATTATAATTACTTGCAGAAAAGCCCGATAGAGGCGGGGTAAAATTTCAAAATACGCGCAAATTGATAAAGGATCAAAATAGGCTATGCCTAGATTATAAATAAGAGTACTGTCAATTTGAGCGTCCCCTTCTTCGAATAGTCGTGGGTGTGAGTGCAAGCAGAGACAGCGTCGAATTTTATAAAATTTTGTTTAGTGCTTCCGGGCAACATTCCAAAGTTGACGAGGAGTAAGCTGGAGTGTGAAGCCGTTGAAGTTCCCTGAGGTACCATTCCAGGGATGAAAGTACTTGGATAGTGTACAGTAATTAAAGGCTGTAGAAGATTTGTGAGCTAAAATAAATAAAATAAAGTAAAATCCAAGCTTGAGAAGTTAAAAGGAAAAAGAAATAAACTTACCTAAGCAGCGAGTGTATTAGCACGTGGTGCAACGATAATTTCAGAGTTATCCTAGCAAGGTTAGAGCGTATTTGTAATTAGTTTTTAAGGACCCAAACGCGTTGTGTTTTGTTAAATAATATCCGTTAGTTATAAGGTCACTACGCCGTAGTTAGCACCACGGGTCACGCGCGGAAGCTAAATTTTTGCGTATGAATACTAGGTAGAAAAGTGGGGGCGTACGGCAGTTTTAAAAATACCGGGAAAGTTTTAGCTTAGGATTATGTAATTATCTAATTGTCAACAGTAGCGGTGGAGAGTAAATTTAATAAAAGGAAAATTGTGTGTTCAGTCAGTTGTTTTATTCTAGCCGATCTGTGACTGAAAGGAGGCTGTACACGTTTAACAAACATATGAGTAACAGCTAGTCAGGTAAATTCTTTAGGGGCGATTTTACTACAACTAAGGTTCAAAGTTTCAGAGCGACCTAACCTGAATTTCCTTTTTAAACAAATTTTAATTGCACCCATTAATAATCCCTTTTAACTAATCTTAATATTAATATACCCCTAGTTCATTGCAGTATAAATTAGTATACTGGAGATAAAAATCAAAAGTAGAGTTGAAAAAATGGAAAACGAATTTTGCGCAACTTTTCAGGTCGAATACCCCACTGTGCGGCGTGCAGTGGTAGAATTTTGCTAACTTAAACAATGACATGCTTATTTAACTTATCAAACCGTAACGTTTCGATTTTTGATTTGTCGACTGCAAGTTGAGTGTATAGCACATGAATACTTTCATACAACAAATTACACAAGAAGCAAAATAACTCACCAACACAACGCATATGCTGCAATAATAAATAGGAAGATTTCTAAGTTTTTGGTAATACTATTTCCGATATAAATGTAGATAATTCGTCTTAGCTTGTTTTAGACAATTTGAGAAAATATAACAATATTCAAAGCACTTTTTATGTCGGTCACATTTAATGATCAAAATGTGCTGTGGCAATTATGGAACACCTGCTAAGGTCTTTGTAAAAAAATATTTTGTGTTTATCAAAGTAAAAATGCTTTGTATACAAGATTTTAATGAATTGTTAAGGAACGAATATGTCAAAGTCCAATATTGAAAGACAATCAATATTTTGGGTTGTAACGTAAATATTACACTACAATACAAATTACAGATTTGATAAGCTTGTGTTTAATAGAATTTTTTTAGAAATACAAATTGTACGTGACATTTTATTGAAAATATAGTGAACTAAAAGATTAAACTGCGAATAAAGTGATTTTGAACATTTTAATAGTAAATCTCTTCAATATGCTTATGAAAAGCAGGTATTTGAATTTAAAAGTTTAATGAAAGTCCAAAATGGGGTACAGTAAGCTCGTTTTTATTGCTGCGAACGCTGTCTTTACTATGTTCACAAGTCCCATTGGTACCGAATTTTACTCCACATCTTATAAATAAGATGACTTGAAAAATTTTAATACCTTATTTTTAATTTTTCCGACAGATGAGGTAGGACTACAAACGAAACAAACAAATTTTTTGTCTGGCAGCTAGCAGACTGTCCGGCTGTCAATCCATATGTAAGCAAGATGGTTATATGTCAAACTTAATCACTCGACAGTTAAACATAGGATAATATTCTAATAATATTAATTTAATTTAAGTCCTGTATGGTTGCAGGACTACTTAACTACGGCTTTTCTGAAGTTGAAGAGTGGAAAAGTTATGGTCTGAAGTTCAAAATGCAACTCTATTTCGTTTAAATGGGGTATGATTTCTAAACCAAATTGTGACTGTGGAAACGATCCTGTTGCAAACATTGTGGAGGATTGTTAGTTAACAAAGTTTAAAGAGGGTTTGTAAATATTTATTATTTAACAGACAACTGCATTTTGGCTTACTAATCTGAAAAACATCTGAAATTAAGCAATATTTTGTAATCTTTGTCTTGATTATCTCCATTACTTTGTTTGCTGTTTCTTTAACCTACTTTTATTTTCGTCATTGTCGTGACTGGCGCTTGGACAGGTCCACTAAAATATGTCGTCATGCAATAGCCATATGAATACTACGGTTTGTAAAAGTTGGTATGTTTAGGTTTTAGTGGTTTTCCTAAACCTTGAAACACATTCATTGCCAAGACAAACCAATCGACAATTGCATACGGTTTCGTCACCACACTGTACAGGTTTATACTGATCTTCTAGGGCGCCATACAGAACACTTACATTACAATACATATTAAAAATATACCATACGAATAAATAAATAAATATTAGATGGAACTCCACTCCCTAAGAAACATTGATAAAGCTCACACAGAATTAGGCGAGGAATCATCTATAACTAGAATTTGAAGAATTATTATCGTTTGCTTAACAAAAGTTATGAGAAAAAAAAGTGGTTGTAAATTGTACTGTCTATAACTTTTGTTTCAATTATTTTTTGTTAATTCGAGAAAGTCCAGAGTTGCAGATCTAAAGTGGTAGTTTAATTTTATTTATGATAACAATGAAATACTGCAACTTCGCTTACAGAAACTAACGTTTGTAGCGCCATTTACCAAGAAAGTAGTATTGATGTGAGCAAACTACGAAAGCCTCCGTCTGATTTTGAATCTATTAAAATTTATGTGTATCATTGTCGCTATTTTTTTGTTGAATAGCAATAAATATAAGAAAAGATACCAAGACCGAAAGTAACCACAACGTATTTGTTTTTGGCAATCGTCTCCAAACTTTAAGTACTTTGCCATTTATTTATACGATTGTGGGTGGATAGGAAGTCTGTGAAAGGCATTTGACTAACGAAATTTTAAAATAAATGCATGTGGTAAAAGTTTCTTTAGTTTATACGCTACAAGAAATTCATTTGAAATACTTTTATTCATGATAGCAATTGATTTATAATGAAAATCAAGCAATAGGTACATAAGTTAATCAAAAATAATAAAATAATGCCATTCTTTTTGTTGTTAGGAAATGTAAACAATGTGTCATTTCAAATATTACACTGTTGATTGTTGATGGAAGTGTGTTCAAATTTATAACAATGTGACTGAATTTATTTTATTTACCATGTTGTCCTTTATCCGTTATTTTCGTGAAAAGGTCCGCGTGTATTTTTACGCTTTATTATATTTAAATTTTAAACTAAGACTTTCTTCACAATTTATAATGCAATTAAAACTATACTTTAAGAAATGTTTTATCATCATAATGTTTGTCCTCGTCAATTCGAATCTTAATTAATCATTTATTAATAATAATTACTACAACGTTTTCGATACTTTGATAATTACTTCTGTTTGAAGGATTTTTATTAGATAAATATAAACAAACACATGTTTGATGGAGTTTATAAACAAATTTTTTAGTAATAACTATTAAAAATCAATAAAATGTTAGCGTCAAAACGTAGAACCATTAAAATGTACGGAGAAATTATACCTGCATCGCCATGTAAATTTTCACGCCCTCTAATTTTTGTTACCGTTTTCCCGGATAAAGGGAAGCTTTACTTAAAGCTCTACTAACCCTTAATACTTAATATGTCATTTACTTTAACACTTTCTTTGCTTTGGTAAATTATGTAACGAATGGCGCGATAGCTTGTTTTGTTTACTACATCACGCCTCTAGTCCGCTATGAAAAGTTTTTTGATTTTAATTAAATAGAGCATCTTAAATTTAATATAAACCGTGTTTAGTTTCTATATATAAAGTACAACTAGTTTTTTTACAAAAGCTTTCTAAGAATAATAACTGCCCGTCTTCATTACTAAAATGTTTTCATTGTTTCATAAAATCAGACTAAAATAATAACTTTTGAATAAAAGATTTTTAAAAAAATTTGAATAGATAACCCACGCTTTTTCTGACACGAACCTGAATCTGTTGCTAATTCTTTTTAATGACATTGAATAAATTATGGGTTTTATCAGCTTACTTCAGGTACCTACTTCATTCACGAAAACGGCTAAACTAAACTAAAATATTTTTCAGGTTTTAATGGCGAATGGTCCACTATCCGTTACACAAATCGAACAGTTATTATAAAAGCGTTCTTGATAATTTCATGATTTTTATTAAATTGAAATATTTCTAACAAAAAAGGTAATTATAGAAGAAGAAAACAGCAGAAAACAAAACCTATTTTAAAGAAAGTTTCCCTTCGACTACCTCCATTTTTTAAAGTTCTTTGCTTTTACAGTAATTCTAATTACCTAGTTGTTTGTGTAGATGATCCATGTGAAGTTAGCAACCCAACTCTAGTTCTCGGTACTTCTGGTTAGCGTTCTGGCTTTCTTTTCAAAGAGTATAAGAGTTCTTTATAATTATAAAAGTACATCGATGATTGAAACTACCAAAATACACACATCAACATATTCTAAGAGAATACCTTATTTGCTCCAAAAAATTTTTTTTGCATCTTTTCCCCATTTTTGTCTTGAAAGTTAAATGTAAAGTAAGCTATTAGTAAAATTAACTTAAATAAATATTTAACATAATTCTAATAATAGTTTATTAATTAAAAATTAGAAATTCTACAAAATGGAACTAAACAACAATTCAAAATTAATCTTTTTGGTGGCGACGTGAAACCGAACACATCGGCTCCGTCACGCTATATAAAATTTTTATTGTAGATAAAAATTAATATAATTTATTTAAATAAAGTTTACAATTAATTACAAGTGAATAGATTAGATAACAGTGAATACAGTTTCTGAAAGTTTAAATTTTCTCTGATAAAAATTTAAATACAATTAATATTAAAGTGATTAAACCTTAAAATGAATATGGAAAGAATAGAAGAAATGTTTAGCAGTACAAACAAAAACACGAACCAAACAAACGAAAAATTAGATAAGCTAATTCAAGAATTGAACCAAGTTAAAGAGGATAACGCAAAATTAATGAAAATAGTGGCAGAACAAAATACCAGAATAGAAATTCTAGAAAGAGAAGTAAAAGAAAAAACCTTGTATTGAAGGGTATTAAAGAGGAAACAAACGAAGACGAAGAAATAACTAGAGGAAAAGTATGTGCAGTAATAGATAAGATCGGAATAACACTAGATGAAAAGATCGATATAGATGAGATCAAAAGACTGGAAAAACCCACGGACGGAAAAATAAGACCAGTATTAGTAATACTAGCCAAAACGAGTACTAAGAATGAGATAATGAAAAGCGCAAAACACCTAAGAGGAACAGACATCTGGATAGACAAAGACTATACGAAAAAGGTACAAGAAGAAAGGAGAAGCCAGAGAAAAAGGTCAAATAGCATATCTAAGTTATGACAAATTAAGAATAAACAACAAAATCGTTACACCTAAGCAAACACAACAACAAAGTATAGAAAGAACCGCAGGGGGACAAAATACCAACTACAAGAAAATAGTAACTGAGAGATCCCCAAATGGAGATGATTTTGATGATGAAGAATCAGGGAGACAATAGGAGCGTATGGGGAAGAAACAAAAACACAAAGGGCAAACTGTTAATAGATTTTTGTATAACGAATGACCTAATTATAACAAATTCCTTCTTCGAACATAACGAAATAGATAAGTTCACAAGAGAAATAGTAAGTAGAAATGAGAAATCAATCATTGATTATGTAATAATAAATAAGCAATTCAGAATAGACATACAAGACACAATAGTTAAAAGAGGAGCTGAATTATATACAGACTACCACTTGGTAGTATCAGAAATAAAAATGGAGATAGGAAAAGAAACTAAAGGACATAAAAAGATAAAATGAGTACCACTCAAAAGAAGATGAAAATAAGATCGTACAAACTAAGAGAAGAAGAAACAGCAAATAAATACATTGAAGAAACAGAAAAGGAAATGGGAATTATAAAAACAAACATTATAAATTATAACATAGAAGAGCTTTGGACAAAATTTAAAGAAACTGTAATAAACATAGCCAAAACAACATGTGGAGAGACAAGAGGGGACAAAAATAGAAAGAAATCAAGCTGGTGGAACGAAGAAATAAAGAAGGAAACAAAGTTAAAGAAAATGGCGTGGGAAACATATTTAAGAAATAAAAATAACGTAAACTATATAAAATATAAAGAAAAGAGACTAAAGGTTAAAGAAATGGTGAAAAGAGCGAAAATACAGACATGGGAAGAATTCGGTGAAAAGATGGAAAAGGACAGAATGGGTAATCAGAAACTGTTTTATAAAGTATTGAAAACAATAAGAAAAGGAAAAGAAACAAAATCTCAATATATTAAATCAAAGTAGGAAAAAATACTAAAAGAAAAGACAATATAATAAGAAGATGAAAAGAATACTTTGAGGAGTTACTAAGTATAAACACAACGGAAAACAAGAAAAACATTTACACAAGAAGAAATAGGTAAAGCTATAAAGAAACTTAAGAGAGGTAAAGCACCTGGTCATGATAGCATAACAACGGAAATGTTAAAATTACTAGGCCAGAACGGACAAGAGGTATTAACAATACTGTTCAATAAAATCGCAGAAAAAATAAAATACCGACGAACTGGGAGATTGGTATAATATTACCACTATACAAATCCGGAAATAAGAAAGATTGTGACAACTATAGAGGGATAACATTACTCAATAATTAATACAAAGTATATGAGAGACTACTGGACGATAAATTAAAAGCCAAAACAGAAGTTCAAATAGAAGAATCGCAAAGTGGTTTTAGGAGAGGGAGAGGAATACAAGACCACATATTCACAATAAAACAGCTAATAGAGAAGTTCCAGAGTAGTGACATACATGTGGCGTTTATTGACATAAGAAAAGCTTTTGATAACATACTGAGAAGAGTTATATGGAGTAGCCTAAGGAAGAGAGGAGTTAGAAAAGGACTGATAAATAATATAGTTAGTATATACAAAAATACTCGAAACAAGGTCAGAACAAACAACATGGAGTCAGATGAATTTGTAACGAAAGAAGGTCTCAGACAAGTGGGAGTACTAAGCCCAACACTCTTTAATATTGTTTTAGACGAAGTAACAAAAGAAGTCATAGATAAAGTTAAGAAACTGTTAGTGGGCTTTAGATATTTAGAACCGGTATATAATATGTGCAAAAACTAGAAAGATTTACAAGGAAACCTAGAAATATGGAATTTAGCACTACAAAAACGAAATCTAACAATAAATACTAATTAGACCAAAGTGATGATATTTGGAAGAAACAATAGTCAAACAAAAATAAAACTCAATAATTAAGAGATCGAACAGGTTGATAGTGTTAAGTACTTAGGAATAACAATACAGAAGGATGGGAAAAACGAAATGGAAATAAATAATAGAATAGAAAGTGCTAATAAAGTATAGTACGCCTTAAATAATGCATTAATCAGGAAATAAGAGTTAAGCAATAAGACAAAGCTAATAGTTTACAACAATATATATAAACCGATATTGACGTTTGGATCTGAAAGCTGGACGCTCACCAAGAGACAAGAAAATAAGATACAAACATACCAGATAATATTTCTGAGAGGAATCATGGGAGTAACAAAAAGAGACAGATTAATATATGAAGAAATACGTGCGGCGCTAAATGTTGAACCGATTATCAAGGAAATAGAAAGACAACAGATGAGATGGTTTGGACATTTGAACAAAATGGAGAGTAATAGACAAACCAAAATAATTTGGCAAACTAAAACAAACAGAAAAAGACAAAGAGGAAGACCAAGAAGGAGCTGGGATGAGATAATAGCAGGAGTCCTGAAGAGGAGGATTCAAAACTGGCAAGAAGTGAAAACATTGGCACCAAATAAAAAGGAATGGGCAAAGTTCGTACGTTCATAATAAATACACAACAAAGAGAGAGTGAGATAGAGGTAGTGAGAGTAAACAAAGAAATGATAGAAGTGAGTGAATTATAGTTTAGTGCAGTTATCAGTGGCAGAAACAGAACTCGCAGAATGGAGTGTGTTGCAAATTAAGTAAACTGAATACTGATAAGATCAACCTGCCTAGTAGTATAAAGCAAATTCAAACCCAAGTCTATTTATGGAATGGTATTGTCAATAACCATTAAAATGTAATTTAAAAAAGAAAATGTAAATGTACTTATCAAATACCCTACACCGTAAGGTAAATGGGTGAAGATTATATAAATTAAAAATTTGAAGATTAAGAAATTAATAAACAGTGAGCCCTCCTCTGGAGTTTAAACCTACATTTTCTTGGCATAGACAGAATAAGATTGTCAAAATGTTCATGTGGGAGTAGATTCTACTGTTGTAAAACAAAATCTTGCAGCTGCCGTTGATTTTATATAGAGTATCCATATGTGACAAGAATCTTCCCTTTAGCATATGGCATGCATCAATTCTTACTTCATTTAGCCAATCAGTAACAACTCTTGCCACATGTGAGCGTGGATTGTCAAGCATAAAGGTTAAATTTTGACCCAACTCTTCTGCAAATGGTGGAAGAACAGGTTTATGGATGTTCTGGATATATTGTTCATAATTTAAAAATTGATCTAAAAAATAAAATTTTCTCTCCAGCATAACTTTTACCCATATGATTACATAACTACAACGGTAGCTGTGCACGTCTTGGGCATGCTGAAGCCTTTGCTGCAGACTCTTAATCTGCGAATATCTGGTGTTAATCCAAATTGTCAGTAAAAATTATAGTCACCATTGCTTTGAGTCCAGTTTAAGTGTCTCGAACCCACTTTACGCGATATCCTCGATTTTTCCTTTTTAATGGTGGAACAGTAAAAGAACGTCTGGAGTGAAGATTAACTTCTCTTAAACGACGCCCGATGATTTGGCTGCAGCCTGTCACGTTATGCACTACCTAGAGACGCAATTTAACTTAGTAGTACATAGTGAACTCTCTCGGCGAGCTTGAAGAATGATGTACCGGACCTGAATAGCAGTGGTGGCGCTTCTTCTTCTAAGATGTTGTTCCATGTTATTACTTGTTACTCTGTACCGTTACCATAGTCGACTAATTACGCTCTGTGTTTTACTTAGTGGCTCTGCTACATCAATTTTCTTACTCAACTTCCAGAATTCCAACCGCCATAATCATTTCGTCAAAATACAAATAACATCTATTTTGTTCAATCATGTTTGCTTTTAACGCAATTTATGCTTAAACTTATCAATGGGTAATAATTTTTGTAAAAGAACGCAGAAATTGTGTGAAAAGTAACACACTAAAATTAAAATTTAGAACGTTTTAAGATTTATCAATTAACTGAATTTGTTTAATGGATAACATTTTAACAGGCAGTTTTTTATTTCACGCAGTGTTGGGCCTGCTACTCATCACTCGGAAAAATCTTCTAAGCAAAAATTCTCAACAAAAGCCTCAAAAGTTGTACTAGAAAAATAATAAGACAAGACAAACTAAAACGGACATTTTGCACATCATTACTTGGAATCTAAACAATTTCAATTGCGATCGTGGTTTTGAACTTTCACCGTTGAGGATTCCCATCGTTAACTTGCATGTGATAGTGGCAATTAATATCAAACCATTTTTATTATAAACAATATAAAGATTGCGTTTTTGAAGTCCTGAACAAGTTGCATCAAACAATAAAGGTGATGAAAAAAAATCGTATAGTATTTCATAGCATACAAAAGAAAATGTGCAGATTGCATTTTTTAAGTTGTATCGTCAATATCAAGTGTAGAAAATTTAAAACTACATTTTTACGTTTTTTAATAAAAACATAATGAATTGAGATTGATGACAGTTTTGTCAAAAAGTTATAGTACGATATAAAATAATTACGATTCTGTGCGGTGACTTTTCAAACCCTCTTAAAGTAATGGGTATGCCATATGCTTAAATTGTGACAGTCTATAGATCCAAACGGTAAAAAGTTTTAACTCATTTAAATATCAGAATACTGCATCCAATTAGATTTTTTCAAATTAATTGACCATCAGCAACACTAGCAATTTTTCTAATATTAATTAAAACCTGTATCCAGAGATGATATTTCTCTTGCAATATTGAAACTAAAAGTAAGCCAACCTTAGAAAATGACCAAGTCCCTAGCTATCTTCTCAGTGATTGTTGTCAGGTATTTGTTGAACCATTATTTGTCATTTTTAATCTGAGTCGAAAAACGTGTACCTTCCCTACAAGATGGGAAACTAGCAGAATACGTCCTGTGCTCAAAATGGGTGACCCAGTAGATATAACTAACTATAGGCCTATACCCATATTGTCAAACTTTGCTGCAATGTTTGAAACTAGTAATACGTATATGGAAACTAGCATATGTGACCAAATATATCATCAAATTAAATATTTTCTATCACCGCATTAACATGGTTTGTCTGTGTTATATTGTATTTTATGTAACGTGTATTAGGAAATTCGCTTTCGGCTCATGTCCTAATAGCATTGCTCGTGTGGTAATAGGTATATTTTCTTTTTCTTCTCTCATCCCAAAAGTTGTATAATTTCTTAATTGTTTATAATATATTCAATCATTTATTTTTTGTGCTTTATCTCTTAATTTTGATAAAAATCTAATATTATCGGTAAAATATGAAGGAGCTGATTTTTTTATAAGATTCTTTAGAGCATGGGTGTTAAATAAGTGTAACAAATTATTATTAAAATAATTTACTTTATCATCAACATTTTTGATGTCAAACATGTATTCCCATTGGATAAACCTTAAGTTATTGTCAAATTATTCACTATTAATTCTACCTAAGTTTCTAAATTTTATCTTTCTTTTTATTTTTACTCTGACAGTAAATATTCAAAGTACACAAAATTAAATTATAATCAGATAATCCATGTACAGATACTGATCCAGAGTCTACAATAGAGGCATCATTAGAAGTTAATATGTGATCAATTAACGTCGATAAATAAGCTGTAATTCTAGTTGTTTTTAAATTATAACCCTAACTAGTTTACACAAAGGACTGTAATATGAGTTTGTCGAACTTGTAGCATCAATGTTAAAATCGCCCACGCAGATAATTTCATTGGTCATCGGAAGAGTTACTGATAAAGCATCTTCAAATTTATTTAAGAATTCCGTTATGTTATTATTTGCTCTAAAAACTGTTTCCAATTAAAAGATTTAATGGTGGTAAACCATACATGTTCTATTGAGTTACTAATTTCTTGATAAACAATTTTAAAGTTATATTTATATTTTAAGTAAAATCCTACTCCTTCCTCCCCGGTAAATCTTGGTAAGTGATAAAACGTATAACCTTTTAAGTACGCAACACACGTGTCAACGGAAACGTAACACGAAACAAGGATATGCTTGCTTTATATTATAAATACGTAAATTATTTTCACATAGCCAATTGGTGTATATTTAATCAGTTTATATAAAAAAAATTTTAAGATAAAAATTAATTTTATGGTTAATGGAATAAAATTATTGATCAAATTATCAAACCACAGCAGTATAGCTGCGACTAACAAAAATACAAATCAGAATCCCGCCATATTCTTATCGAACAATGATGCATATAAATACAAATTAGTGTGATATTAGGATGAAATTTTTAAATCGGACACTACTTGGAATATAATTAATGATACTGAATAGCCAAGTTAAGATTTCGACAGTAAATATATTTTCAAAATATACCCTGGTACAATGTGCTGAACACTTACTATACATACATAAAGCTGTCCTAAGTTACTTCCATAACTAATTTTTACCTTTATTTACCTTTACGTATCGCTTACTCTTTTCCTATATTAAAAATTGGCTTCCCTATTTACATAAACTCGCAATTTTTAGACGACCACTTTTGTTTTATTTTTATAGGTCGTTATCAAAATTAAACTATCAAAATGCTTATCCGAATGTTACGCCTCGGTAAATGCCACATTCAACACTTTAGAAGAACGTAAACTGAATTTTAGACACAAAATGCAGCAACTGTGCTTTAATGTGATTCGTCGAATCGTATCTTAGCTTGTTTTTCATTCAGCTTTGCTTCACACAACTTGAAACACACTTTAAATTTTAAAAAAACACAACGTTAATATTTTACCAATTACAAAGGAAAATTCTATGGATATGCTACTAGTTTTACGCACCATAGGAAACGACAAAAATACATCTACGTTTTAGGCCCTATCAACCTTTTTTACTCGTGTGTATTTAATGATTTGAAAGTTATGTTAAATTTTGCAGTTTTAGTATTCCAGTAAAGCATAATTTATTACATAATAATGGAATTTATAAAACATTTACCTGCGTTTACCGTACCAATGATGTACTGAATTTTTTCTTGCTTTAGCGTCATTGCAATTAAAAACCGATAAATCAAATATCAAAATTAAAATTTAAGAAAATACATAAATATTGTGTTGAGCTATTCAAAATTTCATAGAGACATCAGTCAAGAGTATCTCGGGTATACTTACTTTTATCGAGACATTTAAATTTGTTGCACTGCATGTAGAAATATGTTGGGTATTTATTAATTCAATTGGTCGTAATGCTAGCAATTGGTTCTATTGAGTAGGAATACGCTCAGTTTACATTGATTTTGTGTTTACTTATTCGAGTGAAAGTAATTTCATCCATTCTGGATTTTAGGCCGTGTTCTATATTCTTTACTTGTAAAGTAGACAATGCCCTCGACGTTGAATGAACGCTTTCTTGGGTCATCTGGTGTATAGGTTGTGTAAATTATAATAATATTAATAATAATAATAATACATTGTAATAATAATTTACATAATAATAATAATAATAATAATAGTTTAATAGTTTAATTTACCAACAGGTAACTCCCAATTATAGGACAAAAATTTAAGTATAATAATATTGAACATACACTCATGAAATTTAAAAACACCACAATTTCTGTAAAACAAAAGTTTGCACATTGTGAAGCGTGCTTAAGGCGTATCATTTACAATTCTAACAGCAGGTAGTCTCAGCAGGGGTTACCTTTATAGAAGGACTGTAGAATGAATCATTACACTAAGTTAATGTTTAGAAAAATAGGTAATTTACGTTGCTTTACTTTAATTTTTTTCTTTAAAGAATATATTTGAAGGTATCGCTAATTAAAACACCATATCTCGATTAATTATCGAATCAAAATTTTGTTTTAGAAAAATGTTTACAAAATAAAAATTAGAAATAATTTTTGATTTAAAAACGTCTTACAAGCACATAACTTTAATTAAATCAAAAAATAAAACATGGTTATTTGGGTTGATTGGATTATCTACTTATTTTTAAATAAATCCTAACCTACTAATTATTGTAGTTATTAAAACGCGAATGCGTTTGCAGGTTTGGACGAATCTAAACAAAACGATGAACAAACTTATGTGGGAGAATTAAATTATTTATTTTTGTCCACCCTTTGTGGGTTTGTTGTGTTTTAGGTAATATTATGGAGTTGAAAAGAAGAAAACTGTTTTAAATTAATCTGTGTTTAAGAATGCAAGAAAAAAATGGTGTCCCTATTAGCATCATTTGGGCGAGAAATTTCCAAAATAAAAAAAGCTGAAGTAAATTATAATTTTTTACTCTTCTTTGTGCGTAAAATTTGGTTGGCACTATCTTCTTGTTTTCCGCAATTTTCTCTTTTTTCAATAATAAATATATATGAACTGAAAACTACTGAAAATAATTATGGGAACAGCACAAACGTTCCGTTTGTTGTTCGGATTGTGGAAACTCATAAAAGATCGTTTGTCGTTCTGTTTGACTTCTCGGTTCGTTGTTATGTTTGTTGCTCGGTTTGTTGTTCAGGTGTGTACGAAGCTTTACAACTTGAGCAACAATTTTTTGGCGAACAAAGATTAGTTTGTGATGTATTATTAGAAACACAAATTTATATCATATCAAATTTATGACAACTTAAAACCAAGAACGTGTATGTTATTGGTTAAGAAATTATTAAGGAAAAATCGCAATTGCAGTAAAAATATTTATAATTAGATATTTTCGAAAGTTTATAAGTCCTCTATTGTAATCTTAATACTTAAAAGAAAATCCTTGTCCATTAGCATTATAAGGAAATGGCTTTTACTTTATGAATAAGTTTCAATAACAATAGAATATCCTTGCTTGTTTAATTTACTTCCTTTGAGTCATCTATTGCTCTAAGGGTTGTTGGCATTGGTCATTAGAAGTATGTAATAAATAAGACAATTACCTACTGTTTGGAGAAGGGGTAGTCTGAACTAATAAATAAAGTAAGAAATGTAAATTCCATTTTAGTTTAAAATTTCAGTTGTTGTGAAAATGCCACCTCATCTCGGTGCTGATTTGAAAGCGCGGATTGTTTCGGGAATTAGCGGCGGGCCGTAGCGTGCGTGTGAAATATTCACGGTATGTTAGATAGCCTCAACCAAAAGTATCTACACGTGCTCAAGGTATCGAGTTGTTTCCACATGTAACAGAACAACCATTTGCTACATACTCAGGGCTATAGCAGATACACACATATTCCCGGATGCCGTATAACTGCACAAAAAATAAAGGAGATGGGAATAAAGAAGTATAATGGTGCTGCAAAAGAAGTTCAGTGCCGAAAATATGAGACGTCGTCTAGAATTTGCAAGGCGATATGTGAACGAACCTTTGGAATTTTGGAATCGAGTGATTTAGCGACGAAAAACGTTCAATAGCCGCAACGATGGACCACTCAAAGTTTTTAGAATGGAAGGAACTCATGAAAATAATCACATATGTCCTAAAAACGAAGTGGTTATTTTCTCTGTGAATGTGTGGGGTTGATTAGCGCGGGTCCAGGAGTTTGTTGGGCTATCGATGGACGTCTTGATTCTGCTGCGTATTTAGATATTTTGAAACTATTATAAAACCTTCAGTCGAAGTGTTTTATCCAGACGAAGATTATATTTTCCAACAAGTATTCTATTTCACTATCTCCAAAATAGTTCGGGATCTGTTGAATTAACATTTTCATAATGTATTTTTGTTGTTAAAGAACAACGCCCCTATTCATACTTCGCGGGTTGTGCACAATTGGATACCAGAAAATAACTTGAGCTGTTACCCTGGCCAGCAAAAGACCAGATTTTAACATTAAACCAGTAAACCGTAATGCACTAATTGCAGCCATTGATACCGCATGGGAAACGATTAATATTAATTATATTGATACCTTGATAGCGTCAATGAGCAGATCGCCTCCAAGAATGTATCAATAATAATGTGAGGTCACACCCATTATTGATTTCTTTATATTTATTTGTATAGTAATACCTTTATTAAAAAAAGTTTTCATTTAATTTTAAACTATGATTTGGTATCTTAATTATAATTATGTAATAAGCTCTTGTCAAAAAATCAAATATATACGGTGACAATAAGAACTGCCTTAGTTTTTATTTTCACTTTTTATATTAACTACAGAAAAATGAAACGTCATAAAATATACATTTCAGGCGACTAAATATTATGAATAGAAAGTTTGACGATTTTTCAACGAACTTCGTTCGATTATGAAATCGATTTGTCGTCCGTGTCCGTGTGTGTGCGTCCGGGTCCGAGGCCTTTCTAATGGGCGGACATTGTGTGATACATCAATCGATTCAGCTTGGTGTCCAAAGCTTAAGTTTTGATGCATTAAAATGGGCAACGGGGACGCCGAGCCCCCGCGATATTCTGTCGAAAAATTAAAATTTCAACACGTCCAAAATCAATGTGTGGCATATTTAGACCTCTGGCATAGCTGAGCTGAAATATCCCATCCCCCCCATGTAACCCTGGCCACAGATACCCGATGCCCTCGGGAAATTAAGTTTATTTCAAAATCCAAATATGTCCAAAATCTATATGTGCCACACATATTTGGATAATAGAAAGTTAGCAATGACGGTCTATTCGCGCTAATTATAACTTTGCCATTCTTTCCATATTTGGATAATACGAAGCTCGTTGGGTGACAATGCCTTTACTTTTCAACTTGTTTTTAATAATAACTTACAATAATTAGTAGGTTAGATTTATTTAAAAATTTTGATTATATAACTAATCGAGCTATTACGTAAATTACCTATTTTCTAAAACGTGCTTAGTGTAATGATTCATTCTACAGTCCTTCTATAAGATAACCCTGCTGAGACTACCTGCTGTTAGAATCTGTAAATAATACCTTTAAGCCCACACAAAGTGCAAACTTTTGTTTACAGAAATTGTGGTGTCCAAGTTTTAAATTTCATGAGTGTACATGTGATTTTTAACTAAACCAAAAATAAAAATTAACAATTAATTCAAATTAAATAATGTTTTCTTATTTTATATTAGAAATATTGTTTATTTAATGTCAAATAAGAGTTCATCAGATGTGCATGCAAATATATCGCAACATAAGAGTTCATGGGCATTTTTACACATTAGTGTAATCGGTGCCCTATGAATAGATTTGTGTTTCCTTTTTTAGGAAAGATTTGGATGAGTTCTGCTGTTTGTGCGTGGAAATAGATATTTAGGTTTTGTAATAATTCAGGAGAGTCTACTTTATTATGAAGTATTTTATGTAGGAATATTAATAATGCGCGATTTTGCCTTGTCCTTTCTTACAATAATCATATCAAACGTATTTAATAATATTTGATATTCAAAACCCTTTTCAGGGTAGGTGTTATGTTGTTTTAACCATAAGTATTTTTTAAACCGCCTTTGTACTGATTCCAACAGAATTTTGTAACGTTTGTAGTATGGGTACCAAATAATTGTTCCATATTCTAGCTTCTTTGATCTAATAATCGAATACACAGTTTAATTAACGTTTGTATGTTATAAAATTTTTGTCTTTCTAATCAGAAATCCAAGTAGTTGAAAATGTTTTGATGATAACTTAGTTACATGTTGGTTGAAGTTTAATTCACTGTCAAATAGAACCCCAGGTCTTTAATAGTGTTTGATCGACTTTATGATAGTAGAGAGTTGATGTGACATTTGTACTGATGTGTTTCAGTTTACGTGTATGTCATCACTTTGCATTTAGTATAGTTTAGTTTTAGCATATTCATATTACACCAGTTAAGAACATGTTAAGGCAAGTTGGTAATTTTAGCAGTTTTCAGTGTTTGTTATAGATAAATATATTTTCAGGTGGTCCGCAAGCACTTTGCAATCTAGCTGGTCCACAATTTTGTCTATGTAGAGTAAGAAAAGAAGGGTCTCTAAGTTTCATCCTTGTGGAACTCCATTCTTTACAATATAAGAGTTAGATGTATAGTTATTGTACTATACAAATTGTTCCTAATCTTTAATATACGAGCGGAATAGTTTTAATAAAGAATCCGAAAATCCTATCTTGTCCAGTTTTAATAGCAAATCGTGGCTGATCTTATCGAAGGCTTTACTTTACTGATGTTCAAATAAATAACCTCAACTTCTCCACGGTTGTCTAAGCTCGATATGAATTGTGTTAGATACACAAGTTGATGTAGTCGATCGGTTTCTCCATAACCATATTGTTTGGTTGAGGAGATTTTTGATGTATCCATATATATGTTTATAAAGAACAAACTGAAATATTTTTGAGAAATTTGATACGATTGCGATAGGTCGGTAGTTTGTTATTTGTGAAGGGTCGCCATTTTAAAAATTGACAAACTCGTGAAATTTTCCATTGATCAGGAAAGATGACTTTGCAACTAAGATTAATAATATAATCTTAGTGGTTTTATAAAAACACTACGGCAGTATTTTATGAAAAAAGCTTGGCAATTAGTCAGGTCCAGACGTCATCGTATTTTTTAACTTTTTTAGTGCATCATCTACTTCAACATCACTAATTTGCAATTTGTAGGCTGCCAGGAATAGTATAGTTTTTTCTATTGAGGTTCTATATGAATTAGAAAAGACGCTTTGAAAATAATTTTCAAATTCGTTGACGATATCCGGCGGCTTATCAAACGTGCATTCATCTTATACATTTTTCCAGGAATTCTGCTTTTTCCGTCTTGTTTATATAGGACCAAAACTTACGGGTTTGAATATATCGATTATTCTACAGTTGACATATAGTTCTATATGATGTTTTAATTTGTGTTTTACCAGAGATCTTAAATATTTAAATTGTTGGAAACTATGAAACTATTGTTTGTTTTATATTTTTTATAAAAACGTTTTTTTAGTTATATTTTTTTTAGGGGTTCTAATTAAACCAAGACGGAAAGCTTTTTTTTGCTCTTTGTACTTCGGTACATATACATTTATTGTTGAGTATACCATTTCATCTACGTGTTTGCAAGCTTCATTCACATCTTCAATTAAATATAAATCATTCCAGTTTAGGTTGAGTGTTTTCATATAATGCAGGAAAATTTGCTCTTTAAAATTAAATTTCTCTGTTCCGTAAGTGTTAGTTCGAAGTCTTCGGGCCGTTATTTCTATTTTAAAGATAATCAACAATTAAAGAAGGATGGTGAGATCTTCTTAAACTATTGGTTCGAGATGTATACATTGAATGTATATAAAGTGTGTGTAAAAAATTTACACCTCATCCAACCATATCTAACGCCGGTAGGTCATGTTTTAGTTGGGTTATGTTAATCGGTTCGATGATAACATTATTTTTTATGGCAAGAATTACGCCTCTCGTCCGCGAGGTGGCTTCTAGGTCTCGGTCACATCTAAGTATTGTATAAATGCTGTTCTGATATGAGTTCGTTATTTTGCACGTCATTTGTAAGCCACGTTTCCCGTTAATGCTATCACATCAAATTCATAATCACTAGTAGATGTTAATACACTTTGTAACTTATTTTTATACTTCTAACATTTTGATAATAAAATTTTAGGTTTACACTGTTGAGTAATTTAGTTTTTCGGTTTGTAGGGTTCACGTTTATCACAACTTTAGGTATTCCATTTATGTACTTTAATGTAAGGAGTTTTGTCGTCGCTTATTTTGACTTTGCAATAATCCATGGAATTATGTAAGATTATTTTATTTTTTAAGAATTTTAATTACCGTTTGTCTATGTTTTACGGATATGCGAAGTGGACGAGCTTTATTATTCGGGTTTCCGAGACGAATCAGGCATGCTGGTGTAATAATTTGGCTATCATTTTTGGTGATGATTTCTGAAGTTTTTGAACAGGCTGGCTTTCTTCATTCGATCCCTAGAACTCCGTAGAAAATTAAGTTATTTTCTCTTTATACGTTCTTTTATTTCATTCACAACCAATTTAAAAGTATCTTGATACAGTGGATTAGCATTAATCGATTTTTCAATCTTATCTAATCTTTCGTTAAGGATGTGAATAGCTGTTTAATTTAATCAAATTTGTCGTAATCTTCGTTACAACGTTTACAAAAATGTTTACACAATGTTTAGTATTGCGAATAATAAGAGCATCATTAATCAAAATATTTGCGCACACAAGGTGTATTAGTTTATTGCCATTTATCATTTGTGATGTCTGAGGTTAAGGTATAACCGATTTTAAACAATTTGGGCATTCTTGTTGCGACATCTTTGTTAGTTTTCACTATTAGATTAATTTTAAAATAATTAATAGTTAATGTATCAAATAAATCATTAGCACTAGCATTAAACGTTCACGTTCACACGTTCACGTTTATATTACTATTGGAGATTTCTTTACAACCAAGTTCTTTGAGACATTAAACTTACCAGTTGTGTTGATAGCATTACAAGAGATCCTTCCAATACACTCTCCCATTCTTGTTACATATTTTTTGATCCACCATTACCCATTTGTAGCTGGAGAAATTATATACGATTTATCTGTGCGAACGTTAAACAATCCGTTTACAAAGTACAACTATTTTTACATTAATCTTACAACTGCGATAAAAACAAAATAAGCACTAAAGCATATTACCCTTGTAAGAAGATTTATAAAAACAACAAAATTTTATTAAGTGGTGGTTTTTAAATAAAAAATACTAAAAACATTTCTCAATATGAAAGAAATAGTTTCAAATACGAAGTATCTTTCAATAAAAAATATAATCAATATGAAATGAAGTGGAAATTGTGCATCTTCTAAATGATTCAATTATTCTGATTTGAATTTACTTACATAATTCTTGCGCTTTCTATTTGATTGATGTAATTGGAAAGATATTTATAAAATGTGTTTGCGCCTTTTATTTTCCTATTAGATTTATCGTTGATTACCGGTACATAACGTAAGTTTTATATTTAATTTTAATCGTACAGAACGGTTATTAGTTAATTTAACGTTTCTATTTAATTTTACCTGCTTTGGAAATTCCGACTGCTGTATATTTCTTGGCAGAGGATTACAATAATTGCATTCCCTTTATATTTTCCAAATATTGTGAGAGTTTTTAATAATTTAATGAAATAATGTTTTCACAAGTAAAATATCGTATTCACCTCCTTGGATAAAATTTGCATTAATACTATTGAAATGAAACCAAAAATACGAATAAATTAATGAAATAACTTACTAAAAAGCAAAAATTATTTTCTGTTTGCTGTTTAGAAATAAGATCAAAACAATGTATCCAAAGTGGCTCCCTAAAAAATTCAACTAAACTTTTTTGACTAAAAATAAAGTGCTGTAATGCACTTTTTCTATAATTCACTTATGAGTTCGTTCAGCACTTTATTTTCCAGTAAAAAGTTCAGCAGAATTTTTCAGGGATAATTTTAAACATATTTTTTATTACATTATTTTGCAGTTATAAAGTATTGTTTTTATTAAAATATTTTTAAATTTATTATTATTAATTATTTTTACTAGTTTTACTATTACTATTAAAATAATTCTAGCACTTGTTTGAAAAATAATATAATAATTCATTTTCACTCAAAATTCATAATTAAATTAAAAAATTATTTACTGTTACAAAAATATGTAAAATTACATGTTACGAATTACTATGGTGTACGAATTACTGAATCTCTCATTTTCATGCCTCGTGGTAAACGTGGGTCAACAATTTTCGGCACAATGCAATTTAAATAAAATGCTTTCAATTTAGGTACCATTTTTTTCTTTCCACAGTTCCTCATTCCTATAGATTCTTTCCACATGGAAATCGTTTCCACTAAATTAGATGAAATCACAAAATGATTTTTCACTGGTGCTTAGGAGGCGAATTTGGCATTTGGCAGATATCACAACAACCGACGGGGTTTTCTATGTTTGTGTCAATTCCGGGCCACCACACGTAGCTTCGTGCAATAGCTTTCATTTCAACAACACCTGAGTGTTAGCGTGCAATAAAGTTAATACGGACTTCTTTTGGCTTTCGGAAATCCCAAACTAAAAGTCGCTTAACTCGGAAAGCCCCTCGATATGTTATTATAGATTGCGCTGCGGCAGCCTGGTTGTCAACTCGAAGGTTGTTACAGGTAAGCTTGTGCCAGGTCTAGTTTAGTAAAAATTTTCCATCTTTTAACTCTGATAAAATGTGTGTAACAGACGGAATTGGGTACGGATCTGACGAAAAGCTTTATTATGTACACTTGTAATCGCCACATATTCTAATTTCGCCGTTAGGTTTAATAACGTTTACAATTGGGGTCGACCATTTCGGCATATCAATCGGCTCGATAATTCCTTGTTTTTGTAAACGTTCAAGTTCAAGGTCAATTTTAGGAAGCAATGCAACAGAACAGAACAGAACTTTTCGAGCTTTTAATACTATCGGTGTTACCGACGGGTCTAAATCGAAGGAAAGCGGTGTCTCCTTAAAATTTCCCAACTCGTATGAAAACACTTCACCGAATTTATTTAGAATTTTGTCAAAAACATCGATTAAAACTTTATTGATACCACTAATGCTGATACCCAGAGGAGAAAACCAATTTCTACCTAGTAGATTACTGCCGTTATCGTTGGTAATTATCAAAGATAATTTTCTTTTAAAATCGCCAAAACTGACTTCAACTTCGCACTGTCCGTTAACGTTAATCGCGTTTTGTTGATAGTCTTTGAGCTTTCCCGCCAATGTTTTAATTGGTGGACCTATACCTGGTGAAGGCCACATTCGGTTGTACGAGCGCGTAGATAAAACAGTCACAGACGCGCCACTATCAATTTCAAAATCGCAGTATACATTGTTTAACTAAACCTTGACCATACTTTTTTTGTGGAACATCACCATTCACTTGCAATAAATTATAATTTTGAAGAACGAATTCGTCGTTATCGGAATTTATGGAATCGTGTACGTTCCCGTCTTCAACAACTTTCACCGAACTTGATTTTCGTTACCTTGTTAAACTCGCACGCACTATATGTCCCTGCCTATGACAATAATTACATTTTGCGTGCACGTCATAGGTGCATGTTGCTCCCCACAACGGAAACATGGTTTCAAAAAAGTTTCGCTTCTTTCTTTTCGCTTTGTTTATACACACAAAGAATTCTACTTTCTGCGGTGGTGTTGCGAATGACTGCCAAGGTATTAGCCGCGACTTCTGTTGCGAGTGCCTCTTCGTAGACTTTAGTGTAAGTAAACTCTGGGATTGCCAATAATCGGCGTTGTAGGGTCTCGTCACATACTCCGCACACAATACGATCGCGCAACATTGATTCTAAAGCTTCTCTAAAATTACATTTCTCGGCTAACTTACGTAATTCAGCGATATAGACTGCTATGTTCTCGTTTACTAGCTGATCTTTTTTATAGAACTTGAAACGCTGCAAAACCTCGGACGGTGATAGGGAAAAATGTTTTATAAGCACATCAATTAATTCTTGAAATGTTTTAGCGCTGGGTTTTATCGGCGAAATAAGTGAGCGTACTATTTCGAACGTTTCAGAACCGATCCCACTAAGCAAAATCGCACGTTTCTTCTCGACGTTGGAAACCCATTTGCTTGAAGGTAGAATTCGAGTCTTTCTTTCCACGTGTCCCACGACTCCGGTTTACTAGAATCAAACTTCTCAATGGATCCGTAAGACGCCATCTTGTTACTACTAGCGATTTGATGATACAAGTTGATGTATTGTATCCTAATGACACTATCCCATCCTCGTCGCCAATGTGTTATGTATTACACTAGACTAGTAACTATTTATTTTACGATTATACAGATTACAATTACATTATTAGCGTTTACTAACAAATATGGGTACAAAGCAGTTGCGTTTTACAAAGCAAGTCACTAACTAAACTCCGGGTGGTTTTCGTTACTGCAGAACAGGTAAAGAAGAGGACATATCCCCGGATTTAATAAAGCGCGGAAATATGAATTAAAATACATAACATTATTGAAATTTAAAAATAACAGGGCGAGAAAGACGTATTTACTATTTGAGAGTTTTGCAAGCTTTATGCAAACAAATTGGTTTATTAACCGTTTCGTAGAGTTTTATACAACAAGCGATCACTTAGTAGAATCTTCCTTGATGGGAATATAACTTAGAATATGTAACAAATATCAGGTGATTTGAGTTTACATGTAGCTGGAACTTGATCTTCCAAACAACCATGTGAAAAAAAAAGAGTATCCTATTTTAGAATGCTTGTTTATTTGTCTTGACTAAAATTGAAGTATTTTTGCTTATGTATACATTTTGTTTATCTCATAATAAAGTCGTCGTATGTCAAAACTTACTACAAACTTTTTGCGTACGTGGCTCAAAGTTATCGAGAATCATGTGTAATCGGATAGCTTTACTGAAAAAACACGAAACTATAAACTCTCACTATCTATAACAACTAAAATAATACAGAAGGTTGGCAGGTGTATTAACTTTTTCTCGCAAAGCGGCAACCTCATCAACGCAAAGCGGTATTGAGCTAGATTGCGAAAGCGACTTTAGTTGACACTACACCTGTACAACAGTTAGTCCTGTCGCACGGTATACGTTTGCGTCGTGAGCACTCATTCAAAATTTTTGATAAATTCGTAGACCCTCGGGAGAACACCTGCCGATAACAAACGTGACGTCGTAGCGTCGGTTCAAAGGCGCTATACTTGAGCTAAAAACGGCTATTTTTGAAAAATGTTTGCGACGTACGATAGAGATAGAAAAAACATGAAAACGGTGAATTTTTTTTTGAAGCTCGACAAAGTTCGGGGAAAATAGTTGCACCCTGAAAATTCTATCCCTTAACTTTAAGGGGGTTATATCTTGGAAATTTTAGAACATATCAAAAAATCGCCCATTCTGTGGCACAATTCTAGAGTTTTCTCTTTAAAAACGGCATTTAAACGAGAAACGTAGTTTTTGATAATAATCCTCTTACGACGTACACAAAGTTTTTGCAAAAATCTCAAAATATTGTTTAAAATTCATGGATTAAACTTTTAAAGACATTGTCAGAATTCGTAAACCGTTTGAGACACGCAAAAAGTCCTATCAAGATTCCGTCAAATAATAAACTCTAGAATTAGTTTGGGTGACGAAAATTTCAAAATAGCTAAAAAAATTACTTTTTAAACCTTATTTATTTTTATTTTACGTAACGCTCATATTGGAAGCATGTAGCAAGAAAAAGAAAACGACACCACTTTTAATCTTCACAATTTGTAAGCAAATATTGCCGTGTCATTATCAAAATAGCATCGAAACTATTCTGGGAAGTAAAAATCAGCGCAACGTGGCTGGAGTTTGCGCGAAAAATAAATATCATCGACGCGAAACGGCGCAGCGTTGGGTTAGGGTCGCATTGAAAACCATAATTTTTAGTAAGAAAGACAGTGTACGAGCTGGATAGCTTTTCGTTAATGTTACATTATTAATGTTACAGAAAGTGTCTGCAAAGTGAGGCTGATCATAGTTTTTCACCTCTATCAAACGACGAAATTTTATATACATGTCTCTGCAATTGAACAAACTAATGCATTCGAGGGTGGAGTGAGTTCCGATGCACTGGAAGATGCTACTGTATTAATAGACGAAGGAAAATTACCAAGAAGACTATACGATTAAGTGGTCCACAATAAAATAAGTTGTATTTTTCTCCATCAGGGAGAGTTTTTATGTATAATATGTGGATATACCCTGTATATTTGTTAATAGTATGATTGTTTTTATTTGTTCAATATTAAATTTTATAATTTGCAACTTTCCTGAATATACATAGTTTATTCTGATTGAAAGTATAATGAACAATTACAATTTGCAGTTTTACATTTATTCTGTGACTAGTGTGGTAGAGAGTTTGAAATACCACGAAAGATAATATTATCAAAATTTAATACAAAATTGAGTAACTTTTTGTATAACGTCAAAACCGCTTTTACAAATTATACTTTCTATTAAAAGGCTGCAATTGACGTTTTTATATAATGCATGTATGTGATAGGCTATATGTGTGTTTTTACAGCGGTAAGATATACACACTTAACTAGACTAAATACAAAAATTTAGCATCACAATGAAACAAATAACGATAGATTATAGTTTATAACGGATATACATGATATAGATGTACACTCATGAAATTTAAAACTTGGACACCACAATTTCTGTAAACAAAAGTTTGCACATTGTGAAGCGGGCTTAAGGGTATCATTTACAATTCTAACAGCAGGTAGTCTCAGCAGGGGTTATCTTATAGAAGGACTGTAGAATGAATCATTACACTAAGCACGTTTTAGAAAATAGGTAATTTACGTTGCTTACTTAATTTTTTCTTTAAAGAATATATTTGAAGGTATCGCTAATTAAACACCATAGCTCGATTAATTATCGAATCAAAATTTTGTTTAGGAAATGTTTACAAAATAAAATTAGAAATAATTTTGATTTAAAAACGTCTACAAGCAATAACTTTTAAATTAAATCAAAAACTAAACATGGTTATTTGGGTTGACTGATTATTACTTATTTTTAAATAAATCTAACCTACTAATTATTGTAAGTTATTAAAAAAATCATTAAACTCTCTATTCATAATATTTAGTCCTTACAAAATGTATATTTTATGACGTTTCATTTTTTTCTGTAGTTAATATAAAAAGTGAAAATAAAAACTAAGGCAATTCTTATTGTCAACGTATATATTTAGTTTTTGACAAGAATTTATTACATAATTATAATTAAGATACCAAGTTATAGTTTAAAATTAAATGAAAACTTTTTTTTTAAATAAAGGTATTACTATATAAATAAATATAAGAAATCAATAATGGGTGTGACCTCCCATTATTGATACATTCTTGGAGGCGTCTGCTCATTGACGCTATCAGGTATCAATATAATTAATATTAATCGTTTCCCATGCGGTATCAATGGCTGCAATTAGTGCATTACGGTTTACTGGTATAAAATTTGGCCCTTGTTGTCTTCGGATAACAGCAAGTATTCGAGCCCAAACATTTTCGATAATGTTAAAATCTGGGCTTTTGCTGGCCAGGGTAACAGCTCCAAGTTATTTTCTCGTATCCAATTGCGCACAACCCGCGAAGTATGAATAGGGGCGTTGTCCTTTAACAACAAAATACATTATGAAAATGTTAATTCAACAGATCCCGAACTATTTTTGGAGAAAGTATAGTGAAATAAGAATACTTACTTGTTGGAAAATATAATCTTCGTCTGGATAAAACACTTCGACTGAAGGTTTCATAATAGTTTCCAAAATATCTAAATACGCAGCAGAATCAAGACGTCCATCGATAGCCCAACAAACTCCTGGACCCCGCGCGCTAACCCAACCCCACACATTCACAGAAAAATAACCACTTCGTTTTTTAGGACATATGTGATTATTTTCGTAACGAGTTCCTTCCATTCTAAAAACTTTTAGTGGTCCATCGTTGCGGCTATTGAACGTTTTTTCGTCGCTAAAATTCACTCGATTCCAAAATTCCAAAGGTTCGTTCACATATCGCCTTGCAAATTCCAGACGACGTCTCATATTTTCGTCACTGAGAACTTCTTTCGCAGCAGCATTATACTTCTTTATTCCCATCTCCTTTAATCTTTTTGTGCAGTTATACGGCATCCGGGAAAATGTGTATCTGCTATAGCCCTGAGTATGTAGCAAATGGTTGTTCTGTTACGTAATGAAACAACTCGAGATCTTGAGCACGTGTAGATACTTTAGGTCTACCACTTCCGATGGCTCTTTCCAAAGTGTGTTCAAGATTCCATTTTACTCGGTAATGCCCTACGGTGTTTTTTGGTATATCTAACATACGTGAAATTTCACGCACGCTACGGCCCGCCGCTAATTCCGAAACAATCCGCGCTTTCAAATCAGCACCGAGATGAGGTGGCATTTTCACAACACTTGAAATTTTAAACTAAAATGGAATTTACATTTCTTACTTTATTTATTGGTTCACACTACCCCTTCTCAAACAGTAGGTAATTGTTTATTTATTACATACTTCTAATGACCAATGTAACAACCCTTAGAGCAATATGACTCAAAGGAAGTAAATTAAACAAGCAAGGATATTCTATTGTTATTGAAACTTATTCATAAAGTAAAAGCCATTTCCTTATAATGCTAATGGACAGGATTTTCTTTTAAGTATTAAGATTACAATAGAGGACTTATAAACTTTCGAAAATATCTAATTATAAATATTTACACTGCAATTGCGCTTTTTCCTTAATAATTTCTTAGCAATAACATACACGTTCTTGGTTTTAAGTTGTCATAAATTTGATATGATATAAATTTGTGTTTCTAATATTACATCACAAACTAATCTTATATTTATTTATATAGTAATACCTTTATTTAAAAAAAACGTTTTCATTTAATTTTAAACTATAACTTGGTATCTTAATTATAATTATGTAATAAATTCTTGTCAAAAAACTAAATATATACGTTGACAATAAGAATTGCCTTAGTTTTTATTTTCACTTTTTATATTAACTACAGAAAAAATGAAACGTCATAAAATATACATTTTGTAAGGACTAAATATTATGAATAGAGAGTTTAATGATTTTTTTTAATAACTTACAATAATTAGTAGGTTAGATTTATTTAAAAATAAGTAATAATCAGTCAACCCAAATAACCATGTTTAGTTTTTTGATTTAATTTAAAAGTTATTGCTTGTAGACGTTTTTTAAATCAAAATTATTTCTAATTTTATTTTGTAAACATTTCCTAAACAAAATTTTGATTCGATAATTAATCGAGCTATGGTGTTTAATTAGCGATACCTTCAAATATATTCTTTAAAGAAAAAAATTAAGTAAGCAACGTAAATTACCTATTTTCTAAAACGTGCTTAGTGTAATGATTCATTCTACAGTCCTTCTATAAGATAACCCCTGCTGAGACTACCTGCTGTTAGAATTGTAAATGATACCCTTAAGCCCGCTTCACAAAGTGCAAACTTTTGTTTACAGAAATTGTGGTGTCCAAGTTTTAAATTTCATGAGTGTACTTCTGATTTTATTATTTCTATTTCAAGCGTGTTTTTATTGTACAGGTTTATCTTTATAGTCACGTCGCGTTTAAGGCCCGTGGAGAGGGAACAGTTTTCCTCTAGTTTCCTACAAGTTACTTGCGCAAAGCGCGCAGCAACAAGTCTTCCGCTTTTAGTTGTCAACTTTCTTTAATCTTTACCCACACTCAGCGGGAAACCAAAATTTGCCGCAAGGTGTGGAATACTTTGGGTGTAAACCCGGCTTGAAAAAAGATCACAGACAACTAAAAGTAGCATATATGTGTCTTCGCACGCCAATACTATAGCAACACGTTCACCACTTAGTCAAGAAGAGTTTTCTACAAAAGAATCTTCCACTAAAAGTTGTCAACTTTTAGTTCTTAACTTTTGTAAACGCGGCTTAAGAAGCTTTTTAAATGTTATTAAGCCAAAAATTAAATCTACACTTATGTCCTCTATTTGTTTTTCTTAACGCAAGATTTTAAAAAGTTTGTTTATGAAATATTTTATCACGGTAAATAAAAAAATTTTAAATACTTTAGCTCAAACACAAATATAATTTGAATACATTAAATATTTTTAGAATTTTTAATTAGATTCTCCGAAATACATAAAATTGAGGTTTTTTTTTTTAATTAGCGAGAGTTTTTGCTCAAAGGGTAATAAAAAACTAAATTGATGTCGTTTAATTACACAGAGTAAATTTTGAACGTCTTTTATTTTAATTAATTCACTCACAGTTGCATAAGTTTAATTTTTCAAATTAAAAAAAAGCTTTGAATAAATATGTTCTTAATTTTTATCGTTTAACGTTTAATTCACTGCCGGTTTGATTTTTCTAAATATAAATTGAAATTAGTTTGTGACATTGACAAACGTAATTGTAATCTCCAATACACTGCTTACCTACAATACTGTTTTGTCCTCGACAATGAGCAACGATCTTGAACGAAGGTTGTTTAATCAGCTACAACAATTTCATATTCTCGTTTACATGTGTTGTTACAGTAGGCGATATTAAAAAAGCTGGTAAGTTTTTTTCAGAATTTTTCGTCTCCTATTAAATTTTTATTGCATTGGTTTATTGCATTTACGTAATACACTTTCGCATAAGTTCGCCGAGGGGGGAACTTCCTTGTTGGAAATGAATATCGCATTTAGTATTCAGCGCACTAAACGTCTTTCAATTAAATTATTGAGTACAAAAGAACTCTAATTTTAGTTAAATTGGTTTTAATAACAATTGAATTTTTGTTTTGTACTCGCCGGAACACCAAACAAATATAGGATTAAATAAATTTAACCATGATATCTAGTGTTTGTGCTTCTAAATCTTCACCCTGACTCGAGTGAAACGTTCGACATTAAAATACTTGTTTGACAATATTTGGGTGCGTCTACAAATTTTAAAGCGCATTTACTGTGACTGTTTACAATGAAACAGTAATTTTCCAAAAGTTGTGATTGTGTTCTGCAGCTAGAACTTTGAAAAATGACCGAAAATTGTATATAGTTTAAGTAATTACTTATCAAAATACTTTTTTGCAATTACAAAGCTTTTGTGTCAAAACTCAATCTTTCGTCTTTGCAAATAAAACTTGAAGTCAAAATGAATATAAAAATACATTTCAAGGTTTTCCCACAATTTTACTTATTATACTAAATGTATGTAAAATATAAGATAACATCTACTGTTTTACATATTTCGCCAAACAATACAACAATATAGTAATAATAAGGTATAGAAATTTAAATTTGTTGAAAGTTTTAATTTTTAGCCATTCTTTACTAAATTTGTATTTGTAAATCGAATTTTTTTCTGTTGCCTCATTCTCGTAATTCTTTATTTTGTTGTTTAAAAGGTCTGTAAAATTTCGTACAAGTAATTTTTTACATGAAAACTTTAATCGTTCACTTTGACCAGCAAAATTTTCTGTGGTATAATTTACTAACTCAATTTACGAACTCAAAGTAAACAACTGATAATATACATAGATGCTACTTTTTTTCAAAAACTTTAAACTTGAGTGTAATCATTTTATGGATAACAGAACGTTTCATAATTGTTTAGTAAGTTGTGTTTTCAGTTGCACTTATTTACGAATTTTATTAAATATAATGCAGTCATTATTTATAATGTGATTTAACTTTTTGATTTAATTAATTTTGAGCATTTATAATTCTACCCGAAATTTGTAAATATAAACTATTTCACTCTAAAAATTAATAAAAATGATAAAACTCCACCTGTTAAGAATTATTCGATTTTTTTTCTAAACTTTCCGGTAGCAATTACGAACAAGTGTCAAATTTGGTTCAGTAATTTTTATGTCTTAAGCATCCAAAGAGACTACGACCCATTTTTGTTTGTAAAAAAAATGTATTTAAGTTTCCTACTACAAGAATAAAAAGTAATGTGAATTTATCTGATACGTCGGTTAGAATAAAGTACATGAAGTTTTAATCGATTCAGGTTATTTTTTAACCTACAAAACGAAGGCCCAAAGATAATTGATGATTGGATTTTAATGATATTTTTAAAATTAATTTCAATTTGTATAATTGATAATTCAAACATGTATTCGCCTTGAAAAGATCGTTCATTGGTTGTTACTCAATTAAATTAATATAAAGTGATCCTATTTTAAATTCAAATTTTTTTTCTTTTTGTGGCATTTCATACTTGCTTAACGGACAATTTTGTAACTTCCTGTAAAAATACAATTCAATTTTTTGTGCAAATATAGATGCAAATGAGCACATAAAAAATAAATCTTTAAAGTATCTCTCTCATCAAACGATGACCATGAGATCTTACAAAATAAACTGAAAAAAAGTACCCAAAGTAAATAAGATAAACTTAAATGTGCTTTTCAAACGTAAATATTCTGTGACGGAATATTGGTGGTAATATCCATTATGTAACAGGTTTATCATAAGAAAACGTTATTTCTGCATACTTGTTTTTATTAATTGTGTGGAGTAAACTGACTTATGATAATTTTTATCATGAACACGGAACGTGGTAAATTTTTCCATTAAAAAATTACTTAAATATTGTTATGTTTCTACAAATTACCGTAAATTTAAATGGGGACCTGCAAAGTATACATGGAAAACAGTTAACGTTCACTTTCTTCAAGTTGGCCAACTTTTTAGTTTTTCTGTTATTCAAACAAATTAAAAGCAAAGTTTGTTGAAAACTGTAAATAGTTTATAACTAAAATTTTAAATATGTCAAAATATTGATTTCAATTCTATAGTTGTTATGTAATAGATATAATCAAAATATGATGGATAACAAGTGCTGAAATGTATTACACAAATTTCTCTACCCATCACGGAAATTGGGCTTCCATTCTTTGTCAATTGTTTAATCATTTTCTATATCAGTGGACAATATTTCCATAATATTTGGTTATGATTTTATAATCAATGGCCATTGTCTTTTAATGAGTGGGATGGTTTGAGTATAAATTATTGTAAAATGTATAAATATAAAATGTTGTTTTTCCCAACTGTCACGAAACTGTGTCATTTTTTATTTAATTGCTTTAAGGTTTACAGAGTTTCCTCCTTTACAAACCTTTTGACAATATGTATTAATACAAAATAATTATTTATACAATTAATTTTTTTAACAATTAAAATAATAATTAAGATAATAATAGAAAAAAAAATAATAAAATTTTAAATGCTTATTGAATGATTATATATACTATAATTTATTACTTACTTCAATAAATTAAACAGAAAATAAGTAAGGAATTAATGTATTAGTGAAGCTAATATTACTGCAATAGAAAATCAAAAGAATAGCGCAGCCATTAATGACAAAGCAGAAATCGATATCGTTTTTTTAGACAACATAAAAGCTTGAGCGTAACCTACCAAAATGTACGTGGTTTGCGCACCAAACTGTACGAACTAAAAACGGCAATTTATCTTGATGATCCATGCATCATTCTTCTAAGTGAGACTTGGTTAACAGCTGATTTTTATAACGGTGAACTGGGTTTTGAATCTTTCATTGTTTATCGTTGCGATAGAAATCAAATATTAAGTGGAAAACGCGTGGCGGGGTTCTTATCGCCGTCCCGAAAATATACGCGTCTCACTTACTTTATAGCTCATCAACCACTTATGATGAAATTTATGTCTCAGTCACATTTGCAGGGTCTAAGTTCTTATTCGGAGTCACTTATATCCCTCCTAACTCACCTGAATTATTATACGAACAGCATTGCTCAGTATTAGAAAATCTTTGCGAATCATATTCTGATCACAAATTATGTATGTTTGGAGATAATAATCTTCCAAATGTGACTTAGTTAAATAGTGAATTTGGCGTTTACACGCATTCTAACAACTCTCGTGCTCGCATCATTGCTGATACGTTCGGACTTATCAACGCTTTTCAAATAAATAATATTGTAAACATGAATGAAACTATGTTAGACCTTATATTCGTGCATGCCTGCATTATCGAACAATGCTTCGTCACTAAGAATATCGACCCACTAGTAACATGTGATCCACATCACCCCGCATTGTCTTTAAATTTATCTTGCAGTAATACAAGCTGTCGTGATAACTTATGGTATGCCGATTTTAAATATAACTTTCACAAAGCGGATTTTAATGCTTTAAGAGAAACATTTGGAATGTTTAGGTGGGATGATTTTCTTAGTGGTGATAACACTGAAGAATTGGTTGATGTTTTTACTCAATTATTTTTGCTGTTATTGATAAATTCGTACCCATAGCGGCTAACAAAAACACCAGAGACTACCGCTTTCCTAAATGGTACTCGCCAGAACTAATTAACAAAATAATAATGAAAAAGAAAATGCATTCTAAATTCAAAAGAACAGGTGATTTAACAGATTACAACTCGTTTAAAATTCTGCGCTCTGAATGTAAATGCTTATCGTTAACTTGCTATAGCAACTACATCTCACTCATAGAAAATAGAATCAGATGCAATTCGAACGCATTTTGGAAACATGTTAATTCGGAAAGAACTAGTAGCTCAGCACTACCAGACTCATTTATCCACGATGGGGTTACTGTTACGGGAATTGATAATATCTTGGAGTTATTTTCTGATTTCTTTGGATCAGTTTATAACCCACACACACCCACACCTATAATGTATTCCGCTTCTGACCTGAACCACATTAACTTACAACATGGCCCCGTGATTACCATCTCAAATGTGTACACCGAACTATCCAAATTAAAATCTTCTAGCTCTCTTGGCTCTGATGGATTACCTACTATCCTACTTAAAGAATGCGCATTTGTATTAAGTAGACCCATTTGGCTTTTGTTTAATGGCTCTCTAAGAACTGGAATCGTCCCATCTAGATGGAAATATGCGCTAGTCACACCAATTCATACAAATGGTCCCAGGAATGACGTCACCAACTATCGTCCAATTTCTATCATACCATGTATAGCTAAAATAATGGATAAAATAATGGCTACTTATTTATCGGGGCACCTTGGCTCCGTAATTATTGATAACCAACATGGTTTTAGATCAGGTTGCTCAACTACGACGAACTTGCTTGTTTTTGGCCAGTATGTGGTGAACGCCTTGGAGGAAAGTCTAATTGTAGATTCTGTTTATACTGATTTCTCCAAGGCGTTTGACACTGTTGATCATAAACTTCTACTGGAAAAGCTCAGTAGTATGGGAGTTGGAGGTGTACTGTTAAGGTGGATCAGTTCATACTTATTTGGTAGATCCCAGTCGGTACGTATTGGTAACATGGTATCGCTACCAATATCGGTGACATCCGGGGTACCCCAAGGGTCTCATCTCGGCCCTCTCTTATTCAATTTGTTTGTAAATGACATCTCTACCTGCTTTACCTGTTGCCAATACTTACTCTATGCTGACGACTTAAAATCTTTCTTAAAATAAAATCTAATACTGATTCCCTTAACATGCAAGAAGATCTTGATAGATTTAATAATTGGTGCCGCCGTAGTAAACTTACGTTGAATATATCTAAGTGTGTCACTATATCTTTTCAAAAAAAACAAAACACATATTTAAGAGATTATAAACTTGATGGTGTTTCTCTCAATAGAGTTCATAAAATTAAAGACCTAGGTGTAGTCCTCACTAGCAACTGGTCATTCTCTGAGCACATTTCCATCATTTGCTCCAAAGCCAATCAAATGCTGGGTTTTGTCAAACGGAATACAGCTACTTTTAGAAACATCCAAACTATTCTTCATCTTTATAAAAGTTTGGTAAGACCTCAACTTGAATATTGTACCGTTATATGGTCCCCGTATACAATAAAAGATGTGACGGAATTGGATCGTATTCAACGTAAGTTTATAAAGCATATTTCATTTAAATTTAAATTCAATTTAGAAGGCAATTATGACGATGTCATCTACAAGTTCGGTATTCAAAACCTAGCACAAAGACGGAAAAACTTTGACATTTTGTTTGGATATCAACTTATTAATGGGACGGTTTACTCACCCACACTTCTGGAAATGTTGGGTATTCACGTTCCTGCCAGATTAACGCGTGCACAAAACACATTTCATGTTCCTTTAATGAGAAGAGATTATGGGCGCTATTTTGGCATTGCCAGAATAATTACAAACTGCAATAAACAAAATTTTGACTTTTTTCATGATAGTATTGGCTCTTTACGTCGTCGCCTTAAAAATTAAATTAAATGTTATTTTGTACATTAAATCCGCGATTACGTGAAATTAGTTAAGTATAGAAAAAATCTATTGTATTGCACTAAATTGTTAGTATTGGTATGTGCATGTTTTTTTATTACTTTAAATGTTAATTTATATGTATGGCTTAGTAATTTTACTGTTACATTCTATAGATTTAGGTTTTACTCTTATTAATTTACTTTCAAGATATTCTCTTTTTCTTACTCTACGCAATATCTTAAATATATCCATATTCTTTCTTTAGATATAAGTGCCACGTATTTATTCTTAATTTTTAGTGTAACATATGTATGTACATTATTTGTAAAATGGTATTACCCGTAAATAAAGATAAAGATAAAAATATGTATACAACTTTTAAATAATAAAAAAAATACAAAGAAAAAAAAACTATAAAGATTAACCGCAAATTAATAAGAGATGCGAGAAAAGATATTAATATTCAAGCGATTTTTTAACAAAAGAGGGTATAGTGTCGTTAAAAATATTTGTTCTCGGATCTATACAAGGTCATTGATGGTCGAGTAGGTTAGGCGTTTATAGAAAACGGAGAATAAGAGTAATCTAAAAATTTTGGTTATTGCCAAAATAGACACAATATATCTTTCTAAAATATTTTCATTTTGGCGGTGTTGCCGCTTTTACCCAAAAGTAGTAACAACTTGTTAATTTTGAATAAAACATCCTATATATTATTTAATTTTTTAGAATTGCAATTTCTTACTGATAATTTTTGCTGAATAGTTTCCTTATACCTATCTACACCGGTTTTCGAGATAATAATTATTTTAGGTTATTTTCTTTCAAAATATGATCCCACCAAAATTTAAATTTAGGTGTTATTTGTACCCATATAAAGCTAAAATTTTAGATGCAGTTTGCAAAAGTCTTGTATTTAACAGCTACCTAAATAAATTTATTTTATCTTGTACAGGGCGGTTTAAAATTAATGATTTTGACGTGACATACAAACAATGTCAAAACTTTATTTTGTCAAATGGAACACCCTGTATATCATTTAAAATTCTGATAGACAATTAATATGCCTTTAAGTTGATGTATCATAGTAGTATAGCTAATTCACAGTAAATAATTGAGCAATTGTCAAATCACATGGCTTTCCATGGCAAACTAATGCAAATTATGTAAAGACAATGTGATTTTTAATCATTATTGCGATTATTTCAAAAAGTTGACGAGTTAGCTATACTATTATGCTATATCAACTCAAAGGCATCTTAATTGTCTATCAGAATTTCAAGTAATATACAAGGTGTTTTATTTGAAAAAATAAAGTTTTGACCTTTTCTGTATGTCACGTCAAAATCATTAATTTTAAACCGCCCTGTATAAATTAAAATAAATTTATTTAAATAGTTGTTAAATACAAGGTTTTAGCACACTGCGTTTAAAATTTCAGCTTTATACGGGTTCAAATAGCGGCTAAATTTAAATTTTGATGAGATCATATTTTGAAAAAAAATAACCTAAAATAATTATTATCTCGAAAACCGGTGTAGATAGGTATAGGAAACCATTCAGAAAAAATTATAAATTGCAATTCTAAAAATTAAATTATATATAGGGTGTTTCATTTAAAATTAACAAGTTGTTACTACTATTGAGTAAAAGCGGCAACACAGCCAAAATGAAATTATTTTAAAAAGATAGATTTTGTCTATTTATGACAATAATCAAATTTTCAGATTACTCCTATGCCCCGTTTTTTATAAACGTCTAACCTACCATCGACCATCAATGACCCTGTATTTAAAATGTTATTTGCAATGCGAAATGCTCTATTAAAATAAGAATTTTCAAATTGGACGGTCCTGGATCTACTCACGTTAAAATGCATGGTGCGACTGTTATTTCTTGATCTCTGTGTTGGTGTTCTTATATAAATATTATTTACTAACCCCATAACATTTATTTTGTAATTAATAATTTTATACATAATCACTAATGCAGCAACATCTGTTCTGGTTTTTAATTTATGTATTTCAAATGTTTCTCTTAAACTTTGAGTTGAATAAGCTAACGGACAAGTTGTGTTAATTTTTTGTAGTATAGATATCTAAGGAAGTTGTTTTGGATAACTTCAATTGCATGTACAAAAGCTTGTTGGTATGGGTACCATATTACAGCACAATACTCAATTTTACTTCTCACGAGTGTAAATATAAATTTTTAATAAGGTCAATATCTGTAAAACATTGAGTATTTCTCATTAGAAAGCCCAGCATCCTATTTGCAGTAATTACTACGACACCTATGTGTTTTTTAAAAATCAACTTATTGTCTATATGAACACCAAAATCTTTGGTATCTACTACTTGTGCTAATGTCTGTTTATATAATAATTAGAAACGGGAGAATGCAGTTGTCTAGTTATTATCATAAACATACAATTTTAACGTTTACTTCTAATTTATTTATTTTACACCAATTAGCAATTGCATTTAAATCCTCTGGAGCTTCTGACTTCAATATACAATTTTAGATCGTCCGCAAACTTTAAGCATTTTACGTCTTTTATTACTAGAGGCAAATCATTTATCATTAGTAGAAATAACAAAGGTCCTAGCTTTTTTCCTTGTGGAACTCCACATTCATTGTAATATAATTTTGATTCAAAATTGTTTAGCTTAACATAGTAGGGTCGATTTCTTAAGTAACTAGTAAATTTTACTGTTTTTCGTAAATCCGTAATTTTGAACTTTTTGTAATAAGACGCTTTACTTTGTTAAAAGCTTTTTGAAAGTCTAGATAGATAACATCAGTTTTTACGTTTTTTTCTAATGAATTTGTGACATCTTTTTTGAACAATAGTAGGTTAGTGATTGTTGATTGACTGAGTATGAAATCATGCGGACAATCTGAGATATGAGTGTTTATGTGATCGTACATTTTCATGTATATAACAAATTCAGACACTTTCGCAATTGCATTTATAATTAATATCGGTCTGTAATTTTTAATGTCAATAATGCTTCCGTCTTTGTGAATTGGTGTCACTCTAGCCTCTTTCCATTTTGCAGGAAACGTATTGTTTAATATAGATAAATGAAAAATATATTGGAGTGGTATTGTTAAAATTTCTTTTAGTAGCTAATTTATTTTTTAACCTTATTTTCTTAATTATTTCCCTATTAAATCAAACTAGATAAGTTGACCTGACTACTTTATTTACCACTGGAACGTGATTATAAATTGCATCTTATACTAAACTATAGAAATATTCAACCGCTTCTTCTACATTTTCTAATGTGTACAACAAATCCCAATCGGCATTCAACATGCTGTTATAGTCTCCATAACAATTATCTTTTTTATAATTGAGATACATATGATTTAGATTTTGAAAAATTTTATTATTGAAACCAGCAAATTTTCCGCAAGCTAATAGACAGGGATGATGACTATCTTCCTTTATTAAAGGATTTGTTTCGTGTTGAATTTGTATAGGAATATTACTGAAGAATAAATGTAACATTCTTTTCATATCATTGCTAACGTGATTGTATTGCTTTAAATTTAAAAGTGAAACAAAATTCTGCAATCTTCTAGCTTTGGTTGACCCTGAATTAAAATTAAAATTTAATGAACTTACACTTCTGGCAAATTAAAATCACCGATTAACAAAGTACATAAGGATATGAGTTGTATGTTTGTTTTCAAGGAATCAAAAAATTCATTAAAATCGTCGACCTTATACTGCGGAGAGAAATAGACGGCAATTACTTTAAAACTTTGTTTCGTATTTTTAATATAAGAACGTATCTCTACGCATACGAGGTTATATTGAAAAATTCTTAGCCTACTATAGAACCAAACAAAATTTCAATGTCAAAATTTTATTACTCAACATATTCTCCTCTTAATTGGATACATTTATTACAGCGAACCTGCAACGTCTCTAGATCTTAAAAAAAAATGTTTCTTCTTGCCCTGCAAACCAGACCCCCACAGCTTCTATTACCTCCTTGTTGGAAGAAAATGTACGACATTTTAAACTTTTTTAGTTGAAGAAAAGGTGATAGTCGGACGGAGCCAAATCGGGTGAATAAGGGGGGTGTTCTAGTAATTCAAACCCCCTAAATCATGGATTTTTTGCATGGCAACATGAGATTTGTGTGCAGGGGCGTTGTCCTGCAAAAACAAAACATCTTTGGATAGCTTTCCGTGTCTTTTCTCTTTAATATTTTCCCGTAGAGTGGTCAGTAATGTCGAATAGTAATCTCCAGTTATTGTTCTACACTTATCCAAAAAATCAATCATGATTACTCCATGGCAATCCCAAAAAACTGAAGCAAGAACTTTTCCAGCAGATTTTTGGACACGAAACTTCTTAGGTCTTGGAGAACCAGAGTGTCGCCATTCCATCGATTGTTGCTTTGTTTCTGGATCGTAGAAATGTACCCAAGTCTCATCCATAGTAACAATTCGGTTTAAGAAGTCTACATCGTTTTCAAATCGAGCACAGATCGAACGCGATGCTTCTACCCTTGCACTGTTTGGTCAACATTCAAACATTTGGGGATCCATTTTGCAGCAATTTTTCTCATGTCCAAATTGACGTGAACCATATGATGAACGCGTTCGTATGAAATATTCAGTGCTTCAGATATCCGTTTTAGCCCAATTCGACGGTCTGATAAAATCATGTCATGAACTGCATCGATATTTTTGGGGACTGACACAGAAACTGGCCTTCCCAATCGGTCATCATCTTCAATGGAAAATTTACCTCTTTTGAAGCTTGCATTCCAATTTTGACGGTCGCATACGAAGGACATTGATCACCAAGGGTATTAAGCATATCTTCGTAAATCTGCTTACCTGTTAACCCTTTTAAATACAGGTACTTGATGATGGCTCGATACTCCAATTTTTCGATTTTCACAATTTCGGTGGACATCTTTTTTCATTTAATTTATTGCGTGACTCAGGTTTTTTTGATGTCAAACTTTACACTGACACTTTTAATAAGTTATTGTTCGTTGCTATGGTAACTCAATATTTTGTTTATGCAAGGAACTGGTCTAGGCTAACTAGATATCAATACATCCTCGTTTTGCTTCAAATCTTGTTGATTTAAAGCATTCAACTTTGTCTACACGAAAACTAGTTGAGCATGCAATTAGTACTCCCCCGCCGCAGCTGAGTCCCGAAATTTCAATGTCCCTATCACACCGAACACATTATACCTGCTATCTATAATTTTTCTATCAAATATACCGGGACAAAGCCATGTTTCTGTTAGTACAATAATGTCGTGATTTAAATTACACACAGATAAATAGAATTCTTTAGTTTTTGTACGTAATCCTCTTACATTCTGATAGTAAATTGTTAAATTATTTTGGTCTTTACCTGTCATTACTTTAATACAAGATTTTATGATTGTTAATTATGGATTATATACATAGTGATACTTTCATTACTAATAAATTACAACTTACTAAGTTGTTGCTCATGTGAAATAATAATGACTTTGCTATTTTCATCTTTCCTTAATTTAATGTTTCCAGTCTTGTCTATCCACAGAAATTTGTAATTCTTTTCTTGTTTTATGTTTCTTGCTTTGGCAAACAAAATTCTTCTATTTTGTGTCAAGGACTGATTTATGTAGATTGGGATATCAGTAGGTAACCCGGGGTGTCGAGTAGATAGATTTCTTTTCACACGACGTTTTTGAAGCACCTCTTCTTTGTCAAATCTTTGTAAAAATTGGATAACTATACAACTAGTAGGTCTGTTAGGTTGTTGCGTAACCAATGGCAGATATCAATCGCTTCTTTTTTTACATCTACTTCTAGAGTTTTACATACATTAATTACCGTAACGATTGTGTTTTCATTTTCAACTTCGGGAATTCCATATATCTCTAGCTTATTCAAACGTGAGTACTAGCCACAATTCTCTACTTTTTGTTCGAGTTCTTTTACTTTCTTCTTGAGGCCACTCTTTTTTTGTTGCAATAGCGATATTAGATCAATTTGTTTCTTAATTATCTCTTGCTGATATGCTAGCATTTGTTTGTTTTCATCCAATTTTTCATGGCAAGTTTCAAGCGATCCTCCTAAACCTCTTTCAAGCTGCTTGTAAACATCACTGATTCTTGCTTCCATTTTTTCAAACATAGGTCTGATTTCTGGCATATTAAAATATTTTAGATCCGTTGATGGGTTTTCAAGTGACACAACATCACTTAAGATGCCGCTTAAATCACGCTGCTTATGAGCGTAAGTGCAAATATTGTCCAGCTTAAGTCTCCTGGCTCAAAAAGAACTGAAGTAGTTTTTTGTTAAACTTTTAATCAGTTTAGCTTTTTTTCTTAAAAGAAGTACATTTACATGTCTTTTTAATTTTTTGTAGGTCCTTAATTTTGTTTTCTTTTTTCGTATGTCTACACTACAGTGCAAATCGAAAATCAATTAATTACAATAATTAATTATACGGTATTTATTATATTTTATTTATGTCTAACTGCCTAGGATTCGATCCATTAATCATCTCGATCCGTAGCCCAACGCCTATCCAACCACTCCAATTGGGAACCTATATTGAAAGTCTTTCAAAACTTCTACACATTATTAATATCAATAAGCTGAATAAAAGTAGAGTAAAGCCTGTACAACGCTACGTGAAATACGCATCCTTCTTGGTTCATCAAGTTTGTGGTTACTTTTTGGTTGTGCGTTGAATAAGTTGCGCAGTGTACTTCTGTCCGTAAATAATTTTGTAGCCCTCGCTCAAACATCAAGTAAGCTATTTTAAGGTATGGTGCATAAACATTGCATAAACAAATAGTAACGGCAACAAAAAACTTAAAAAATGATTGTATATATTCTCATCCAGCACATTCTTTAATACAACAATGCCCACATAGTTTAGAAAACTAGGCCATTCGACAGCCTTCCAAATTGGTAAACAATCCATTGATCGATGGATTTTGGATGGCAGTTGTTGCAATAACAGTCTCTCCAATATTTTTACAATATCTCACACACACAATTTTCCAGTCAAACCAAAAGTTCCATCGCGCCATCCTATGAGACATCGTTTCATGATTCCAAGTTCCAGACGATGTAAAGGATCTGCTATCACAAAATCCTGTATCTAATCGATTCTAGGTATTCTAAGAATTGGTGTGTCGAGCTATTTATGGTGTAAACCATAAGCCCTTCGACGAAATATTTCATCCATCCTAAGTGGACAATTGTTATTAGGGAAGACAACCGTGTGCTTAAATGATTTACCTTCTGTTGTGCATTTCAGGCAACCATAAATACCATTTAAGTTAATAACACCTGTAAGGCCGCAGTCACACTGAGAACGTGTTTGGTTTTTCTAAAGCAGTGGTTGGTAGACGCAAAATTATAATCATATTCAATCAAATTTCAATACAAAGGCAAATGGTATTTTGCATAGCAATATACAATGTATTCAAGATAAGGATGCCCACTATGGGGATCCCGGAAATGATAAGAGATGGAAGGTCGGTTAAATAAAACAAAAGTTACGCATTTAAGGGGGTGTATTTACAGTCTTTAAAGAACTCGGATATATCTTTTAGTCTTTGAGATATTTGAAAAAAATAAAATTTTTGATTTTCGTTTTTATTTTTTTCTGACCTTATTTGAAGAGTTATCAAGAAAAGAATAGAACATTTTCATTGCCACTCTTTTAGCTCTACATAATAGTTTTATCCAATTTTTGACACAACGTTTCGTTTGTTACCAACCATCATCAACTTTATTTTTTTAAATACATAATAAAATATTTTTGCCATATTTAATTTTCTTCTTGATACTGAATTCAACGATATGTCACACTTTATATTTTTGAGACGTTTCGGATGAGAAAATTTATATTCAATGTAAAACATCGAAGAAGTACAGTTAAAACATTAAAAAACCTCAAAATTATTATAAAATTATGTTTTCTCATTTTCTAATTCCTGTTTGTCCTATTTAGTGAAAATACTGTTAATTAAACAGTTTAAATTGTACATATTAAGTTTGTTTAGTGGTCTTTGAGTGAATTACCTTTTGTGTTTACCTAAAAACAATATGGTAGGAGAACATTTTTCAAATAATAAAAATTCGACATACTGACGTGTTACATTTTGTGTCAACGTAATTGTTCTGAAGCCGAAAGAATGTATTTAAACAAATATCCAGAAAGGCGTCAACCTAACAAAAGAACTTTTCGCAGATTAGCAGTTAATCTAAAAGAATATGGTGCGTTACAAAAACCTATAAAATCTCGCAAAAACCTTGCAATGAAGAAAGAGCAAATACTGTTTTATTAGCTGTAACGGAAAATTTAGAGGTTTCTACTAGGAACATTGAAGAGGCAACTGGCATAGCTCATTCGACAGCTCATTACGTTCTAAAGAAGGAGAAAGTACATCCATATAAATTTAGAATCTGCCAAGGACTTCGACCAGGTGACCCAGAAAGACGTAGAATATTCTGCGAATGGTATACACGTCAATGTCAAGACAACAAATATTTTCCAAATAAAATAATATAGTCCGATGAAAGCAGAGTTAATAATAATGGAATTTTTAATCGTAGAAATGATCATTATTGGGCAAAAGAAAATCCACGGTTGTACAAAACGGCCAAACACCAACTCCATTTCGGATTTAATATGTGGGCTGCTATATTGGGTACTCGAATTATAGGTCCTTTCATTTACCACAAATCCTTAAATTCTGAACGATACCAAATTTCACTCCAAAATGAATTAGAGATAGCTTTGAATGATTTGTCTATCCAAGCAGTTGAAGGTTGTTGGTTTATGCAGGGCGGTGCACCAGCACATAATTCTAGAGTTATCAGAGAATACTTGTTAGATTTCCAGAAAGATGTATTGGCACTTATGCAAATGTACTGTGGCCAGCCCGTTCTCCATATATAACACCTTTGGATTTTTTCTTTGGGGATACATTAAAAATTACATTTATGGAAACGATATTGAAAACGAAGAAATGTTACAAAGATTAGTTTTCGAAGCGTGTGCTAGTATTACTCCTCAAAGGTTGAGGAATGTGTTAAATTCTACAGCTATTTATGTTTGGAGATATACGGGAATCTTTTTGAACATCTTATGTGAGTTTATTAACCTTTAAAATAAATTTGTTTTTCATTTGTCTATTATTTAAAATTACAAAACATAGTTTCATTATAATTTTACGGTTTTCTAATGTTTCGGTACTGTACGTTTTCGATATTCTACATTGAATATTAATTTTCTCATCCGAAACGTCTCAAAATATAAAGTGTAACATATCGTTGAATTCAGTATCAAGGAGAGAATTAAATATGACAAAAAATACTTTTTCGTGTATTTAAAGAAATAAAGTTGATGATGATTGCTAACAAACGAAACGTTGTATCAAAAATTGGATAAAACCATTAGGTAGAGCTAAAAAAGTGGCAATAAAAATGTGCCATTCTTTTCTTGATATCTCTTCAAATAAGGTCAGAAACAAAAATAAAAACAAAAATCAGAAAAAATAATTTTTTTCAAATATCTCAAAGACTAAAAGAGATATCTGAGTTCTTCAAAGACTATAAATACATCCCCTTGAATGCGCAATTTTTGTTCTATTTAACCGACCCTCCATCTCTTACCGTTTCCGAGATTCCCATAGTGGGTATCCTTATCTTGAACACGTTGTATAATACTTAAGCAAATCCGCTTAAGTCCGACGCGGCTATTATCTTGTAGCCATTGGGTTGTAAATGTAATTTTTATTAAATTCTGACCATTTGGATTTGTATGTTATACATTTCTTGTTGCCCAAAGCACTTTTACAACGTACTTTAAGAATAAAGCATTACCCAAAATTCGTAATTTTACGTGTACTTTGCACTATTAAATAGACAACAATACTATTTCTTTTGTCAATTCCGTTTTCTTAATTGCCCGACCCGAAAATACTGGGACAACATCAGTTGAGCAAAATTACACAATTAGAATTAGAACATTTAAACATGCATTCTATAATGGCAATGAAGATGGAAAAAATGGAACATTCTCTGTAATGAAACAGAATATCTGGTAGAAAAAAGATTTGTGATCTAAATTTGATATACTTGGCAACGGTGATTGACTGTCTGTATGACCAAGATCCATTGGATCGCTGTTTGTTGGTATTAGGTGGTAACAGACAGTGGTTCCTGTGTGACTGCGGCTTAAGAAAAGATTACAACATGAAAATTTATGAGTATGGTAATCTCGGGTAAACAGTTTACGTTTAACAAATGCACGGGTTGGGGAGTCACAAATAAAACTTCTTATTTTAATTGTGATCATATGTCTATTCACATTAAGTCTGTTTTCGATCAGACGAATAGTATCTTTGAATGGAGTAAGAAATGCCTGCAAATCAGTTGGTTTTCTATCTCAAAAGTTACTAATAAGTATTGGTTTTATCTGTGGCATTTCAAAAATATTGAACATAATGGGCCAGAGTTGTTTTTTCGAACTTTTATGGAGGGGCAACCCATCAATATCAATGTTGCATCGAAACATTTTTGGTCAAATTCTTAAAACATTTAGTTAAGCACACATCAAGTCCTTGATGCCAAAAACGTCCACCAGCTATAGTTTCACATATTTTACTCGTGTCATTCGGTGTTTTAGTAACTTTATATCATCTATAGGTAAACTATCATCACCATATTGTTGTTTGATAATACGTAATAGCTCTCATAATAAACAATGTGTAATATTATTTTATATAACCCATTTTCGCAATCTTTATCTGACAAAACATCATTTTTATTTAGAAAATTATCAACATTATTACTATAATCGGACGTTCTAGCTTGTTGCACAAAATATCATTTTCTGTTTCAGTTAATAAACCACGTGATATTGTCAGATAATTTGATTTACCTTATGTCTCGCCCTGTATAAAGTAAGTGGAATTTTAAAAATTCCTTTACAAAATAAAATTAAACCATAAGTACAATTTTATAACGATAAAAACACATCAAATGTTTGCTGCCAAAAGATACAGGGCGTTCGATTGAACACGATTTTAGAATAAAACAAATCATAACTTTTTAAACATACTTGTATAGATATACAAAATTCTATATTGGAAAATTAAAAAAAACAAATCAGATCCAAATTTGAAATAAAACATAGGGTATTTCATTTAAAAAAACATAAGTTTGGTTTGTCTTGAATATTTGGAACACCCTGTGTACTCGTGAATAATTTTAAAATGTCCATTTTATAACATCCTATAACTCTGCCAAATATTATTCTCGTATTTTTTTATTACAGAAGTTATTGGACTTTGTAGGTCATCTTGTATATATTGAACAGCGTTGGACTTAATCTACCTCCTTGCCGAACTTGTAAATTCATCAGATACGTTGTTTTGTTCAATCACATAATTCCTTGTGTGATTTCGTATATCTTTTTATTTTTCTTATTAATTTTACTCCAATGCCTCATTTATGTAAGCACTGCCATAATTTTTTTCGTGGGACTTGGTAGAACGCTTTCTCCAGATCAATTTTTTCAACTAATAGTAAATGATCGCTATTAATTTCCGCTCTTTGTTTTACTCGTACATCTTTCACAATTTCCCTGTGCTCTTTTGTATTAAAATATAATCTATAATCGATTTTTCATTCTTACTTGCCATTTCTCTTGTGTACTTGTGATTGTCTTCTCACCATTTCCCCCCTTTTTTTTGACAATATCAGTACATTAAGCTCTTCTCTTTCAATTTCTCAAAAAATTTGTTCTTCTTTTTCTTGCAATACTTCGTATTCCATACTCCTATCTTCTAAAATATATAATTTTTTTGTTTTTATTTTGCATATGTTCGTATTGTACTGTTCCTTATTTCCGTATTCTTTAATCCTAATTATAATCTAGTCGTTTATTCCTTTTTTCATCACATTTTCGTTTTTGGTTAGTTTTTTGATATGAGTTCATTTTTTTCCGCTTCGTAATTCCATTTCCAGATTTTTCCATCAATGGTTATTTGCTGGTATCCCCATTTTTCTTTCGGTGTATGCATTTTCCCTTAGTTCTTTTTGAATCCTTTGTTCCTTCCGTGCCATATCATTGTCTATAAATACATTAGTTTTTTAGTTTGTTTTTTCCTTTAATATCTCAGTCTTTTCTTTCCAATTATTAGTTTTCACAATAACTATAGGGACTTGTTCTTCTCTTACCTTAAACTGATACGCTTGTTTTATTTTTGTTTGTACTCCTATCTTTTCTATGAAAAACTCATCGACTTCCGCTTCTAAATTAACTTCCTTAAAATTTTCTTCTTTTATTAATATATTTGGTCTACGTTTATTTTCTTCTGTCAGTTCTTGTATCTCCTTTTGTAATTTTCGTTGATCATCTCTAATTCCTTTTATTTCTATCATCATGTTTTCTATAATAATATTTCATTCGTTTCCTTCTTTTGATTCTTTGTTGTTCAAGTTTAAATCGCCTGCATACATTTTTACTTTTCTATAGGAGACCAAATCTGTCCATATACTTCTATACGTACGCCTTAGTAGTATGGGTTGCCTAACTAACGTTATCTTTTAAACTTGATTTCTGTGGCGCTTTTTGTTATTATCCACGTTCTTCTCTAATTCTTTCTAAAAAATCCAAGCTATTATTGATTTTTCACTTTGCACTTACTTGTTTAGATCCTTTATCTCTATTTATCTTAGTTTTTTTTATATGTAAATCTTCAATAAACTGCACTTCATATGACAAAGTCGTGTATACCGATTAGCTCGTCATAGAATTTTATTAATAGTTATATTATTTTCAGGTGTGAAATCAGAAATGACGACGGTGCCTGGTTTATCATTATCACTATCAACTTGCAATATTTTTTCGCAATATTTCCTTTATGTAACAATAAAAGAACGTGGTCTCTTCGTTTTGGTATTGAGAATTTTTATAATTAAGGCTGATTTTACATCTTCAATATTTTCAATTGTTAAATTGACTAATTCATCAGAACGACATGCACTTGCAACTCCCAATATAAGGATAAAATAAAATGGAATTGTTGTAAACAAAATCAACGTTTAAAAAAGAAGAGAAAGTGCATCGTGAAGCTATTTTAAAATCGAACTATAAATTTTAGTAACGGTCAACAATTGTTAAATGTATCTAACTGGTAAACTATATACAAACGCTTTTTGCTACATTGTTCCTTTTAGGAAAGAAAAAAAAATGAATGAAAAAATTGATAACTGCGTTTTGAAAAAAAAAAGTTCAAACAAAAATTATAGACAATACAATTTCTAACAACTTTTTTTTCTAGCTTTTTTTTATAAAAATATATTGTTAAAAAAATTAGTATTACGTTATAGTCATACCTCAATAATTACTTATCGGATCAAAAAGTAGTTTAAATAAATCAGATTTGCACTATTATACATAAGACCAATGTTTAAAGTTTTATAAACATCTGACTGGCGGATTTCCTAATAACTCTATTTTTTGTTTTATTATAACATGCTAACTCTAATTCTTCGAAAAACGTGCTACAATTACAATTCAGTTAATTAATTAAACAGAATTGAAGAGTTAAGGAATGCCAAGGACATGTATATTAAAGAAAACAAACAATCTGACAATGGAAACTCATATTGAAATTTCCAAACCGCAACTTTTAATTGGAAATTCAATCGGCAAATTAACATTTAATTAACATTCCATAATTGCTGCCCACGTGTCATCTAGAATGTAGACGTAATTGCAAACGTATTAAGGTACTTTGTACCCACATCAATTAGTTTCAGATAATTATACATTACACCTTCATCTCAGTTTTATTACCTACATTAATCATACAAATTTGTAGGGCAAGTCAACAACTTGTCTTACATAAAATCCCTTAATAAGTCACGTAACTAAATCCTCTTCACACATTAGCTAAGAGATGGATTTTTAATCATTCTGAAGCCAAAGTACTTTTGGAAATTTGGGAAGTAGTTATGCAATCACTAACAAGTTATGTAAACATTTTTTTTTTAATTAAAACCTACATATTTTATTAAATCTTGATGAGTTACACGTCGTTAAATTTTAATTTCAGGGTATTAAAAAATGTAGAGTAGTTCAAATAATTAAACAAATTAAGAAAACATAAAAACGTTAAGTTTCAAAAATTTATTTCACACACAAAAATTTTAAAGAACATATTTTGTGTAAACAAAATTATGTATAGAATTTGATCTTGGTTCTTAAATAATACTTCCTCCGTCCAAAATAGTTAACTTCAATTGCACGTCTAGATTATTGTATACTGGTCAAATCATCATATTTTTTTAAAAACTTACGAGTACAATGGTAAATTTAGTTTAAATTTGTGTGCTTTTGTTGTATGCTGCTGTTGAAAACATGAAATTCTGACACCTAAATTATTCATCCACAATGACGTAACCAAAATTTATAGAGAACAACCAACCGATACAATGGTGGCGTTCGAACATTTTAATAATTACAATCGCAAATGAATTTTGTATCAATTGCAAAATATCAAACATAATAATTTTTGTTTTACAAATTCAAAATTGTGGAAAAAAACTAAAGCATATCGTGTCTAAAAATAAACGTGATAAGACGTACTTACTAGATTCGAAAGATTTCTGCAAATTCACTACAATACGAGGATGTATTGATATCTAGTTAGCCTAGACCAGTTCCTTGCATAAACAAAATATTGCGTTACCATAGCAACGAACAATAACTTATTAGAAGTGTCAGTGTAAAGTTTGACGTCAAAAAGTAAACCAGAGTCACGCAATAAATTAAATGAAAAAGATGTCCACCGAAATTGTGAAAATCGAAAAATTGGAGTATCGAGCCATCATCAAGTACCTGTATTTAAAAGGGTTAAGAGGTAAGCAGATTTACGAAGATATGCTTAATACCCTTGGTGATCAATGTCCTTCGTATGCGACCGTCAAAATTGGAATGCAAGCTTCAAAAGAGGTAAATTTTCCATTGAAGATGATGACCGATCGGGAAGGCCAGTTTCTGTGTCAGTCCCCGAAAATATCGATGCAGTTCATGACATGATTTTATCAGACCGTCGAATTGGGCTAAAACGGATATCTAAAGCACTGAATATTTCATACGAACGCGTTCATCATATGGTTCACGTCAATTTGGACATGAGAAAAATTGCTGCAAAATGGATCCCCAAATGTTTGAATGTTGACCAAAAGCGTGCAGGGTAGAAGCATCGCGTTCAATCTGTGCTCGATTTGAAAACGATGTAGACTTCTTAAACCGAATTGTTACTATGGATGAGACTTGGGTACATTTCTACGATCCAGAAACAAAGCAACAATCGATGGAATGGCGACACTCTGGTTCTCCAAGACCTAAGAAGTTTCGTGTCCAAAAATCTGCTGGAAAAGTTCTTGCTTCAGTTTTTGGGATTGCCATGGAGTAATCATGATTGATTTTTGGATAAGGATAGAACAATAACTGGAGATTACTATTCGACATTACTGACCACTCTACGGAAAAATATTAAAGAGAAAAGACGCGGAAAGCTATCCAAAGGTGTTTTGTTTTTGCAGGACAACGCCCTGCACACAAATCTCATGTTGCCATGCAAAAATTCGTGATTTAGGGTTTGAATTACTAGAACACCTCCCTTATTTACCCGATTTGGCTCCGTCCGACTATCACCTCTTTCCTCAACTGAAAAAAAGTTTAAAAGGTCGTACATTTTCTTCCAACAAGGAGGTAATAGAAGCTGTGGAGGTCTGGTTTGCAGAGCAAGAAGAAACATTTTTTTTGAAAGGTCTAGAAACGTTGCAGGTTCGCTGTAATAAATGTATCCAATTAAGAGGAGAATATGTTGAGTAATAAAACATTTTGACATTGAAATTTTATTTGGTTCTATAGTAGGCTAAGAATTTTTCAATATATCCTCGTATATGACGAAAGCTATATTATAACATGTAATTTCTACAGTACTTTGTACAAATAGTTACTTAGAATAGAACTCCTTAAGTTGATTCTTGTGAGCACGGGAAAAATCGCGTATGTCTCGTTCCTACGTTTTTTTTTGTTGGTGTATAATTATTTTTTTTTATCTTAAATTTATTTGTATAAGCATGATGTTCTTATACTAAAATACTTCTTTAATGTGATAACTGCCCTCACTAACATAACAATTTACTTGCTGACCTTAAACCAGTCTACACAAAAGAATGTCAACGAAGTAATATAAACGAAATTGTCGTTATGTACTTTCATAGAGTTCTTTTACTTACTTTTAGCAATTAAGTAACGGAATTAAATAATGGAATTAACCGTTTAGAATTGTGGTGATGTAATTTTGATATTAAAATTACTGTAGAGTTTACTGGAATTGCGTTGTTGCGTATTCAATAACGTATATGAAGCAAAATAAAACGTTTATTAACGTAAACTTACAGAAGAACATAGCATTGAACGTAACTTGAAAATTAACAACCGTTACCACCGTTACTAAACAAATGTAGTATTAAGAATGTACGGTAGATGGTGTTTATACAAATACAAAACAGTAATATTAACTTAACTCTAACACTTTCTTCTAAGTTACATATAACCATTTTGTTACAACTAATGTACTCACTTCGACTACACTCAACTCTTGACGAAGTTTTACAAAACCAACTCGATCAAGTGGTTTAGTTACCAAATCTGCTAACTAGTGCTCACCAGCTATATGTTCGATACTAATGTCTCCATTAAGATAACGTTCGCGGACGAAGTAGTGACGTAGTACTTCTATGTGTTTCGAGCGTTTATGGTACTTTCGGTTTTTAGCTAACTTCACAGCGCTGGCATTATCCACTAAGAGTAAAGGGGATTTTTGCAAGTGGTCTAATTCTGCAAAAAGACGACTGAGCCAAACTAATTCTTTTGCTCCCTCGCTAGCAGCCACAAATTCTGCTTCCGTTGTAGATAGTGGCATTGACTTCTGCAGCTGACTACACCACGACACTGGACCACCAGCAAATGTCGCAACAACCCCTGTTGTTGAACGTCTCGTAGATGTATCTCCGGCAAAATCTGCGTCAGCGAAACATTTAAGTTTTTGACAGTTAGGTTTAAAATGAATACCATAGTTGATGATCCCTTTCAAATATTTGAAGATTCGCTTCACACTGAGCCAATCAGCATCTTTTGATTTTTTTATAGTTCTGGCCACTTTGCTTGTTGCATATGCAATGTCGGTCGAGTTGCAGCAGTCAAATGTTGCAGGTAGCCTACTGCTTCTCGATATGGCACAGACGTATTACAATTGTAATCATTACCACCATTATTCTTATCAGTTGGCGTTGTCACGGGATTGGCATCTAACATATTAAATCTTGACAAAATTTTCTCTACGTATGCCCTTTGCTTGACAAAGATTGATCCATCTTTTTGACGTTCAATTTGCATCCCTAGATAATTATCAAGGTTTCTTGAAAGTTTTGCGTAATTTATCCAAAAATTCGTCAACTTCAGATTTATCACTGCCAGCAACTAAGCCATCGTCGACATAAATGGCTACAAATACTTTCTTGCCATTTGTATAGCGTATAAACAAGAATAGATGTACTAGTTTGTAAGTTTTCGATTTTTATAAAGTTAACAAAACGGCTATTCCAACAGCGCGGAGCCTGTTTGAGTCCGTATAGGCTACGCTAAAGACTTGTCACTGAACCCTTCCGGTTGTGACATATAAACCTGTTCTTGTAGAGAACCGTACAAAAGCGGTTTTACGTCAAACTGTTTTAAATCCAAGTTGTCTGTAGCTGCAACTGCCAATAAAGCACGGATAGTGTCGTAGCGAGCAACTGGACTGAAAGATTCGTCGTAGTCTATTCCTGGTTTTTGCACATAACCCTTTTCAACCAAGAGCTTTAAACTTTTGATTTCCATCTAAAAGCTCTTTTACTTTTAGAACCCATCGATTTGGATATATTTTAACACCTTTAGGAGGATATTCAAGCTCCCAGGTGTTGTTCTCTGCTTGTGCCGAGAGTTCCTCTTTCATAGCAGCTAACCATTCTTTAGAGTGTTTTGACTCTATGGCATCATTATAGAAAGAAGGGAATATACTTAAACTATCAATTTCTGCCAATAATACGTACTCATCACTGCTCAACCATGCTGGCAAAAATCGTTCCCGACTACTACGTCGTAACCGCGGTTCTTTCTTCAAAGTGGAAGATTCTTCTTCCGGCGAGTAATCATTGTTCAACTTATTCACAAATCCCAAAGAATCTGGCGATCCCAAAACTTCCTTCGAAGCTAAAAGTTCTTCTTTGTCTTCATAAACTGGATCAGTGTTAACTTGTATGCTGACTTTAGACGTACACACCTTTTTGGGTTTGAAAACAACGTCTCTACTGCATACAATTGTTTCTTTGGATGATATTCAGACCCTGTAGCCGTCTTTGTCATTCACGTACCCGACAAAATGACCAACAACACTTTTATTGTCCTATTACTTGCAAATTGGTTTTGCAACATAAACGTAGCATTCCGTTCCGAAAACTTTTAAGTGATCCAATTTGTTCATTTTGTAACCAGTCCATAATTCCAAAGGATTTGATCCAAAAAGATTCTGTTTGCAATTTATTGAAGTTAATACCAGCCTGTTTTAAAACACTCTTGATATGAAATTTGTTTTGATGGCCGAACCTTTCATGCCATATTTGTAATGTCTCCGACGCTTAGGCTTCAAAACACGCATGTTCATGATGTAACTTCCATCTTGCCAACGAGCACTTGCACAAACTTTATTATTATGTTTAAATTCAACATTATCTTTAGATATTGTAATTTTATGTCTAAGTTCGGCGCTCCGATGTACAGAGAATAAATTTCTACCAGAATCTAGTACATACCACACGTCTGTCATGTAATGTTCTCTCTACACATTATTTACTTGCATTTCACTTGCTATACTCCCAGATCCAAATGCAATCATAACTTGGTTGTTAGCCAACGTAATATTTACAGGAGATATAAAAGATTTATAGGTTTGATAATAATTATTAGTTCTTATGATGTGTTGTGAAGCTCCGCTGTCACAAATCCACGTTGTCGCACAAAATGCCTTTTTGTTTTGAGAATTTTCTTCAGTAATATCTTCACTTAATTTTTGACAACCTGCCTTAAAATGACCCTTTTTACCACAGTTTCGACACGCCCATTTGTCAACTTTGGCTTTATTCTTTGTTGACTGTTGTAAACGTTTCCACTTTTTACTAGAATTCGTTTTTGCTGAAAACGCCCCTTTATCTAAATCTTTTGTTGAACGTAATTCTATTGAACACAACTTTTCTATTATCACATTCAGAGTACGATCTTCCAGTGCCTCTCAGACACACCGGAACTCATTATATTCAGGTCCTAATGTAGACATAATTCGTCCAATTAACATTTTTTCGGATAAAGAATTTTCCTTCCGTTTCGCTAATTCTATGTTAAGATCAGTAAAAATCTTTTGCATTTTTGCAATATGAGTCGAAATATCGTCAGATGGGTTACGTAAAATTGTGTAGAATTGTTCCATCAACATGTCTAACTTTTGTTCACTTGACCGTTCATACCTGGCACACAATTTTTCCCAAATTTCCTTCGCAGTCTTGCAGGTAAGCACCAACTCTGCTACTGATTGTGACAAGGAACATCCAATAATACTAGATGCCTTTGCATTATCCTGTATCCATTCCTTAGTTGCTAACGTGTCTTCATGCTTTGACTCATGTTTGGACATAATCTGCTGCCATTAACAATTTGTACTAGATTGTGTTGCTCGAATTGCATATTCATTTGCCACTTCTATTTGACCCAACAAGAGAGACTCTCCAACGTGTCAACAAGAATTTTGAATTCAGCCATAACCGTATAAAACAGCAAAGAATTATCAACACAGTTTATTTCACTGTACGCCTGGGCTCGTAACCTGTAGAGTTTACTGGAATTGCGTTGTTGAGTATTCAATAACGTACGTGAAGCAAAATAAAACGTTTATTCACGTAAACTTACAGAAGAACATAGCATTGAACGTAACGTGAAAAATAACAACCGTCACCACCGTTACTAAACAAAATTAGCATTAAGAATGTACGGTAGATGGTGTTTATACAAATACAAAACAGTAATATTAACTTAATTCTAACAATTACGTTGCTTGTTAATTTAACTTTTGATTGTATTTCTTCTGGATCTTTGGATTGTACTGAGGAATATTTCATTGCTTTACAGTTGATTACTTACCAAATTATGTTTTTCAACTACGAGATACCACACACACCCATAGTTTAACTTTTATCCTGACGGCGTTAGTATGACAGCACAACCATTTTTCACAATTGCAGAATATGAACTCTTATTGAATTGTAGAAAAAATATACTGTACAACTTTGGAAACATGTAATGCCGTTCTGAGGTTTTATTTTGCATTAGGGAAAAGTAGTTAACGGCAAAGAAAATATAATTAAATGTAATTTAACATAAAATTTCTCGATATTTTGATATTTTTTTACATTTCAACTTCCAATAGATCATAAACAGCTTAAAATTTAAGTTGTAAAATAAAAGTTTCTGAGAAATATGTATTCAGAAGGGATTGGTATTATACTTGCATATCACAATTTACCAGTACTTTAAAAGTTTAAAATACTTGAAGGTCAAGAATCTTAAAAAAATATTCTAGAAAAAAAATCAAGGCAATGATTGCAGTTTGCAATTTTTCAGTAGATTGGCGATAAGGTTTAAACTTATTTATATCTATTTTACATATTAAAAAGAAATGTAATTAATCATTTAGTAAAATTAACGCACAATTTATTGAATTAGGATCAGTGAAAATAGATTTTAAGTGAAATTATTATTAAAAATCGTATGATTTTTCTATGCGGTAATTCTTCCATGCAGATATGTTTAAAATGAATAAAAATTATCTATTTATTCTTTATTTTTAGAAAACAAAAAAAATACTATTGTTAATTCAGCATTTTTGCAATATGAGTCGTCATACTTACAGTTTTGTCAGCAAATGTTGAAACCTAGGTATATTAATAAAAATTAGTACTTTTACGTAAGTATAAGGTTTTGCTTTTTCCTATTAAGTTTAAGAATATCCTAACCTTTAAATTAATAAAATGAATTCAGTTTACCTATCATAATAAAACTGACCTTTATCTTACCTATGAAGGAAAATCTTTGAAAAATTGCAGGTTTCCTTTGACGCGCTTTTGCGCTAACATAAATTGTAAATTAAAAAATTTTAAAATGTTTTTCCGGTACGAAAATTAAAATGTAAGTACAAAAAATGTCGACAAACTCCCGGGATCAAGATTTTATTAAATTGTTCCGATATCTACCAGGAAATGTTTAGTGGTTAGCAGACCTTTTCTTGGATGAAACTGGGGAGACTAGGGAAGACATTTTCTGGTACAGGTAAGTCTATTGTAGTTTGTGGGGCGAATATAAGCAAATGAAGTTGTGTATATAAATAATGGATTTTTATTCAAGGTTTCAAACTGGTGTTGTGGAGGACATCGACGTGAGTTAATCCACTATGCGAAAAGTCAACATATAGAACATTTTTTTGTCTTAAGTTAAAGACGTAAATGCAGCAAAGGAATCTTGGCTGATAAGTACCAATTTCCAAACCTACTGGTGTTTTAAACTGTACGTATATCAAAATAAAAAAAGTTGCACAAAATCTACATGGCGACGAGTACATTTGTACCATTAATGTACAATCTGCTTGTAATGCCAATAAAGAATTTACTAGTGTCTCTGCTAAATGACCATGTTCTGTGCATGGCACCCGAATCTGAAAGAATAGCATTATATGTCGCAGAATGCGAATGTTCAACCATGTTGTGTTACTAGCTGATCAAGGCTATGCAATAGACAATTATCTTATGACCCCTTTCTAAAATCCTAAAACTCCTCAAGAAATCGATTTCAATAGGTTACTAAAACAAAAAAAAGTCATAATTGATAAAGCCTTTGGCAAATTAAAACAACGTTTTTTCCCATTTTACATGAAACAAAGCGACTGACGTTAAAAAGTATAGTACCAAAAATTATACCAGCTTGCTGTGTTTTAAATGACGATAAAGTGTTAACTGACGTTGAATACAGTTTATTGGATGAAAATGAGTATGTAGTTAATGACGTAAAGTAATTAATAGATAATTGTTATTATAAGTAATTTAATGTAATTTTTATTTTTGTAACAACAGATAATTAAACAAAAAAAAAATTTTACAACTAAGACATTTAATTTTTTTTTTCACATGCCACCAGTACTACTTCCAGAAACACCTACATCATTTTGAAGTTTATTCTTCTTCAGTCGTCATACTTCTAATTGCTCCAACATGCCCAATCGTTGCAACTGGGAATTTTTTTGTCTTTAACGTTTCTATTTTAAGGCAAAGTCTGTTGCTGGTTGATAGCGGTGGTCTTTGAAGTACCATTTCTTTTAGGGCAAAGTATATTCCTCTGTTAATTCTTTAAAATTTGTGCATGAACATATTCTGATTAAAGATTCACTCAAACTTACCTTCATCTGAAATGCTTGAAACTCCTACTTTTGAGGTCTCAGGTATTTTTGTTAAAACTGGATTTTTTCGGTTTAAGACTTTTTTATTGACCGTGGTGAATAAAAAAAGTCTTAAACCGAAAAATCCAGTAGAAAGCACTTTACATTTAGTATTTTTCAAAAATTTTACCACTGTTAATAACCCATTTTCTTCGTTGATTTTCTTGCAAAGGCAAGTTTCTTCGCCAGTCAAAGAAGAATTAAACACATTAAATAAAATGAGTTGCAAATTATCAATAAGTTAATGACGGTTCTAAAATATTTTATGATCACTCGATTTTATTCAAGACAATACTAAGCAAATCCTTATAATTATTATTTATTTATATGAAATTAAGGATTTGCTTTTAGATGAACCATCTAAATCCTTATTTTTCTTAATTCCACCCATTAAATTAACCTTTTTTATTTTTCTCATTTGTAATGCGTAGAGTTAAACTGGTGAAAAAATTAATGAACACGTGGTTTATAAGTTTTTGACGTTAAACAGTTTATTTTGTAAAAAGATTCTTTTTATAATTTTTTACGTTTTCTTAAACCGACCATGTACAAAGCAGGTACCCGTACAAAGCAATGACAGTTTTATGCTGACAAGTGTTTCTTAAAAATGTTTAAATACATAGCTTACAATAAGAAAATTAAAATAGTTAAATCTTTGTTTATTGGTGCAGCAGGTAAAATTTGCAATGTTAGGATTGTAAGATATTTTAACATTTTTTTACTGTTAAAAAACTTAAAAGACAATTTTTAAAATTGAATTTGAAAGTCGACCATAGAAATCGACCCATTAATCGGATTTAGGTTTTTTTAAAAACGGCGATTAATCGAGAATCCATTAATCGATTAATTGGTTAATCGATTTTTGTTGTCACTACTAGTCGTAACTCAATAGAATAAATTGTATTTTAAAGTTCTTTCAGTTTATCCTTAAAAACGCATTATGTAAAATGAGTTGCAAATTGTTAATGAGTTAATAGCGGTTCTGAAAAATTTTATGACTACTCGATTTTATCCAAGACATTAAATTTTAAGCAAATCCTTATAAGGAAAAACGTTTTATTATTAATATAAAATTAAGGATTTGCTTTCAGTTGAACCACTTTCTGTTAGTAAAACCTTATACTTATAAGCAATTGCTTATAAGAAAATCCTTATTTTATTAATTCCACCTATTAAATTAATCTTTTTATTTTTGTCATTTGTAATGGTGAAAAAAGTAATGAACACGTGAATTTTTACGTTAAATAGTTTACTTTGTAAAAATACTTTTACGTTTTTAAAACTGACCATGTACAAAGCAGGTATACGTACAAAGCAATGACAGTTTCATGCTGACAAGTATTCCTTAAAAAATATTAAAATACATAGTTAACAATAAGAGGATTAAAATAGTTAAATCTTCGTTTATTGGTGCAGCAGGTAAGATTTGTCAATGTTAGGATTGTAAGATATTTTAACATTTTTTACTGTAAAAAAACTTAAAAATTGATTTAAAAATTTTATTTCTAAAGTCAACTATAGAAATCCATTATCCAATTAATCGGTTTTCGATTTTTCTGAAAACCGTGATTAATCAAAAATTCATTAATCGTTTAATCGGTTAATCGACTTTTGTTGCCACCACTAGTCCTAACTTAATAAAATAAATTGTATTTTAAGGTTTTTTTAATTTATCGTTGAAAACGATATAAAAAAAATCGCCTACGCCTCTCTCTGACAAAATAGAGCTTTAGACGCTGTAGCTTTTCTATTTAAGTGTTACAAGACAGAAATCAAAGGTTTGTAGCAAACATCGATGGAATCTGTGCAAAATAATGTTTGTGTTAAGTAGTTCTATCAATGACTTATCGACTTCTTACGAAATGTAGTATCAGTTTCCATATACCGGGTGATTCAGCTAACCCGTTCATTAGAAGTTTATGGACTTCCCGTTGAAATATGTGTTTAAAAATTTGGAATAGAGGATTGCTTGAAATGTTCTACTTAATTAAAATATTTCAGCTCTTCAAGCACTTCCGGTTACACCGGAAGTGGCTACCAACTTTCTTATTTTAAATGGAATGATATAATTTTTTTGTATATTTGGATTTTACGCTAAAATCTGAGTTGCTTTCATGTAGCACAACCTATATGAAAAATCAATGGTTTTGAGACATTCTCATTTTTTGAGAAAAATTGGTTTTGTAGTATTGTTTTCAAACGCTTGTCAATGATTGGAAAAGAAAGTTATAGTAACAAAATTTGGGTTATATTTAGGAGGACTGTTAAGTTTTTATATGATGTGTAATTTGACATCTTATTATTTAAAGGATGTTCAAAATGTTTAACTAAATCTGACTAACTTCAACTGCCCAAAAGTCAATTTTTTAAATAGAACACCTTATATCTGGTTTTCTATGTGATAGAGAATTAAGTAATCTTTAAATCTTCATAAGGGTTCTCTATACCTATCTGTTACCATTTTTCTTCTATCGATGTATTTACATTCAACACACAATATTTCTCTATTTTATTAAATAATATCTGACTAGTGGCCTGTGGAAATTAAAACAATGTGCCTTATTTATTAAACTTGTAAACGTCGACGTGACACATTATACACGATATGGAAATCCACTAAGAATATTCGAATGAAGACATATTAAATTTATTCTTTATTCATGGAGAATGAGATTATTGAAAGAACTTGCCGTTTGCTTTAACAAGAGATATCTACATTTATGGCCTCTAAATAAAATTACATTGCAAAAAATAGAAGCAAATTAATTTAATTATTAATTTAGCAACTGTTCGATATGCCGTTCGTGGTTTGCTAAGCACAATAAAACTCTTCTGTTAACTTCAGCTATTGTGGATTTTTAAACCATTTGCACTTCTACTTCAGCGAAGGCAGTTCGAACCCGATGTAATAAGTCATCTCTGTTATGGACTGGCCTTGAATAGACTTTAGTCTTGACATACTCCCATAAAAAATTCAGGGGTGTTAGGTCAGGTGATCTGGGAGGCCATAGAGATGGATCATTGCATCCAAACCAACGATCTTAGAATATATTTGATAATTCATGAGTTAAATGAGCTGGAGCACCATCCATTTGGTACCAACATGAATTTAGAAGATTTAGGGGTAAATTTTCCAAAAAAATTTAAAACCACTCTTCTAATCATTTTTAAATATTTGCAAGAATTTAAATTTTCGTCATACACTTTAAAACAAACACGATTATCAATAATTAAACAAAAAACATTAAAACTAAATGGGTCTTGAAAGTTACCTTCGCGCACCATCCGAGGAATTTGTTCTGCCCAATAATTCCAATTTTTCCTATTAACGATTCCTTCTCTACTAAATTTTTACTCATCAGTCCAAATAATTTTTTTCAAAAAATTTGGGCCTTCCTGGTTTTTAATAAAATGCTTTCACAAAATGCTACACGACGTATTTCGTCACCTAGGCGGAAAGCTTGTAGTTTTATAATAGAAAAAGCATGCATTTCACGTTGTGCCAAAATTCTCTGTATCGACGAGTAGGACAGACCCAAATCTTCAGACGCAGCTCTGATCGATGCACGTGGATTTGCGTTAAAATATGCCAATACATTTATTTCGTTGTCTTCATCACCGGCGACTACCTTGGGGCGTCTTCTAGTACATTGAATTCCAAATTGTTTAAAGTTTACTTTTATTCTCTTAAACGTAGTTTTATTTAGAGGTCGCAAGTGTGTTCCATTTAAAAAAAATGACTTTTGGGGAGTTGAAGCCTAACATTTTAAACACCCTGTAAATAATGAGATGTCAAATTACATATCATTTAAAAACTTAACAGTCCTCCTAAGCATAGCCCAAATTTTGTTACTATAATTTTCTTTTTCAATCATTGACAAACGTTTGAAAACAATACTACAAAACCAATTTTTCTCAAAAAAATGGAAATATCTCAAAAACTATTGATTTTTCATATATGTTGTGCTACATGAAAGTAACTCAGATTTTAGCGTAGAATCCAAATATATAAAAAAAAATATATTATTTCATTTAAAATAAGAAAGTTGGTAGCCACTTCCGGTGCGACCGGAAGTGCTAGAAGAGCTGAAATATTTTAATTAAATAGAACTTTTGATCAATCCCCTATTCCAAATTTTTAAACAAATATTTCAACGGGAAGTCCATAAACTTCCAATGAACGGGTTAGCTGAATCACCCTGTATAGGGAGTATTGGAAATAAAATTTTAGTGTCACGTATTATGTCTGCATCATAAAATGAGTGTGGTACTTCTATTAAACCAAGGTAAAGTAATTGGATTCATTTTGCTAGGAAAAATTTCTTATTTCTGACTTTAACACCACTAAGCGACCATTACCTATTTTATATGATTTTATTCATACTGCAATTTTTTTTATGTAGGTATACTATAACTGTCTCAACCCATACATAATAAGAATCACTAATTATTGTGGTAAATTTATAGTTACGAAAGTGGTTAATTTTACAACTAAAATTATCTCAATATTTTACATAATTGTAAAACTTTTATTCAGAGTTTAGCAAAAATTATAAAGGATAACTTAAAGTTGGTTTCATAATGCACCAATTGTTCTATTTTTCTTTGATTAGTTTTAAACCGTTGTTTACTATTTAATAATTCCCGTTTTATTTCAATGTGTTTAACTACGTGAAATAAAGTTACAAAAAACTTTATTTAAACGTCAACGCTGCCAGTGTTCTTTAGTTCTTTGTATAAGCATGTAAAATCGTTGAAAAAGTTTTTGAGTCAATAAAAGACTTGAAAAGTCACCTGACAATACCTATCTGGTTCCAAGATCAAACAAACCCAAAACTTGTAGACCTTAATTAATTATAACATCTAATTGCCAAACTTTGCAATTGTTGAGTGTGATAATGTTAAAACTAATTATGAACATAATCGTTAACGATGTTATACATCGTTCCGAAAATTTCGACAAACTAATTTCCAGTTTATCTTTCCTTTTATAAACGTACGTATATTATTCATAAACTGCCGATGTTGTTAAACAAGAATTTTTTCATCGCATTCAGAAATACATCACAAGCGAAGAAAGAAAATAAAAGATAATAATGACAAATGACTTTTATCGATTTTGATGTAAAATCTGTTATCGAAATATACGAAGACATTTTATACGTACTCTAAAAAATATGATTTACATGTTTGGGTTAGGTGGTGTTTAGGTGGGTATTTATTTAAAATGTCAAACGTAGCACTAAAAGTGTTGTAACAGTAAAAGGTTTCATTTCATATAAAAATCTTAATATTGTGTTGTTGATAACACAGTTCAGATATTATTTTCGAATAATTTGGTAAACACGAAACAACTTAATTAAATTTGTCTTGGAATTTTAAAAATTTTTTTTAAACCGTCATTCTTTTAGCATTGACTATACTACAATCTACTTATGTCATTATACGGAAGCGAAAAATAAACTAATTTTTGAGATTATTGGAATTGAACTTTCGTTTGACGTTTGGCAAGTTTACACAATAATAGTGACTTTTATTCAGTAGACTTTTACTCAAACCATGTTGGTATCTACTACTATGTCTTTATTTGTTTAGTTTTAGATTTAATAGAGGTTCTTTATATTTAAACATATTTTACAACGCATTTTTCATCAAATGTTATTAAATAAATTAAAGGTTCTCTTTGTGCTTAGACTTAATCATCATTTGAAATATCCATATTCGATTCTTTTTTATAATTACGATATATTACAACACTGACTAATAATTATTTTTTTAATTTCAGCATTGATTGTGTTGCATTACAAACTCTTTCTAGTTTTAGTATAATTTTTTGTGTGGCGTTGGTATTAAAATATTCCCGAAGCTCGCGACATTGTCGAAAATAACATCTTCTTGGGACAATATTTGATCTACTTCTATCTTCTTAGAAAGATCGTAATATAGTCACATCAGAGACTTTCCAACCTCCATGTTGTTTAACTATATTACATTCAAATCCCAATAATCATCCCATTATCATTCTATTCTGAATGTAGGTATCTCCTAGTAAACGCCATTCTTGCCTATTTTGTGCTTTTTGTATCCAGTTGAAGTTTGTAATTCTTTTGATGTTGTCTGTCCATCTTATAGAAGATCTTCTTCCCTGTCTAGACCTCTATTGCATTACCAGCTTTGTCCATCTGTCGTCTTCCAACCTCGCCACGTGTCCTGCCCATCGTCATTTCTGTTGTAGTATACTTTCCACTATGTCCTCTACCTTTGTTCTTCATCTTATCCAGTAATTTGTCTTATGATCTCGTTATGATACTCTTAACATAGACCTTTCCATCGGTTTTTGTGCGACCCATAATTTTTGTTTATTTTTCTTTGGGAATGTCCATGTCTCTGCACCGTTAGTTAAGACCGATAGAATATTCTGGTTGAATGGATTGGTTTTTAATTTTTAGTTTATGTTACTTTTTAGAACTTCCTTTGAGTTGCTAAATGCAACCTAACCTAGTTAAATTCTTCGTTTTATTTCTTCTTCTTGACTTGATTTTGTTAGGCTGATTCTCTGTTCCAAGTGTATGTAGTTATCGACTTCTTCTATAACTGTGTTGTTTAATTTGATCTTGTTGACGTTTTCAATAACATCGTTGCTAATAAATTTTGTTTGTTTAAGGTTGATTCTTAATCCTACCTTTTATTGTGTCTTGTAAATTCGTGATATTATCTGTAATTAGTAGGACATCGTTTGCAAATATCAAGTGATTTAACATATTTCCGGCTACATTTATTTGCTTATTAACCTATTCAAACTTTTTTAGAGACACCTTGTTCGTGTCTGCATGTGTTTTAACTGTTAGTGTTGAATTTTGTTAAATATTTCTAATTACTTAAATGGGTATTTTTATAATCTATGCGGCGGTTTTGTAGGGCGTACAGTTTAAGCTAGTCAAATGCCTTTTCAAAGTCTACAAAGCCCAAGTATAGTGACATGTTGTATTCTTTGACTTTCTCTATTATATTTCTTACTACCTGTAGAAGGTCAATTGTTTCCAAACTTTTTCTAAATCCGGCTGGTAATGGACTAGCTTATTTGTCATTCTATTGTTTCTAAAGTCTTTAGAGATCTGTGATAGGAGACTAATCGGTCTGTAATTTTTCAGATTCGTTTTGTCCCTTTTCTTATATATGAGTACTACTATCGCGTTAATCAATTTTTATTTTCCAATTTGTTGGTATTTGTTTTATTAGCGATCTACCACCTTCTTTTAACATTTCTGGCAGTATTCCGTGTTCTCTTGCTACTTTCCTGTTCTTAACGGTCTCTTTCTATTTCAGATTCTTTTAGATAGGGAGTGTCATCTAAATTCACATTTGTAATTTTTATATCTAAGAATGTTTTCAATTGTCTTAAATCTGAATAATAAAACTGCTTACATAATTTTTCTGTTTTTTCTATCATTTTATTTTGGCTAGTGATTAAATCTCCACCTGCATTTCTTATTGAAGTGATAATATTCCTACCAAGCATCATTTTCCTTTTCAATCTTCAGTTTTTCCTTCTTCAATTAATGCTTCTCTTATTTTCTTTTTGTGTCATGTTTGTTTTTCTGATTTCTTTGTTAATCTGTGTAACTTGTTATATGTTTCGTTTGGACCATTGGCGGTCGTTCTTCCATCATATCGGCGGTTTCTTTGCTTAATCTACTTGAATTTTTCGACTGTATACCTTTTATTTTGTTAAAAGCAGTTTTCACTGCTTTTGTTAATTTTTCACTATTTTTTTCTAAACTATCTTGCTCATCTATGGTATTTTGTTTTATCTAAACTTCCAATTATTCTTTATATTTTTCTCTCTTTTCAGTTGTTATTCATTTTTCTTAAACATGTCTAATTCTTTCTAATTTAAAATTTATATTCACTTTGCATCTAACTAATGGGTGATCGTTGTCAGTATTAATACTATTCAAAACAGAAATATTTTGCACTATATGTTTATTGGAGGATATTATAAAGTCTACTTTGTTCTTAACATGTCTGCCAGGGCTACACATTGTTATTTCTTCATACAAACTCTCTACTTTTTTAGTATTATAATCTTGTGGTTGCATAAATTTGTATTATTTTTAACAAACGGGAAAACACTAAAAAACTGCACCAAAAAAAACTATACTCGGACACGTGTTTCAATAGCTAAGCTATCATCATCAGCGACCCAATATTAAAAATAAAAGCAATAGGAAGCTTATATGTACTATCGGCATGTCACACATCGTTACACTTTATTGATTCTTATACTACAAGCTTGAATAATTGCGAAAATCTTAATGAACCATGATCATCATAATTCTTAAGCAAACTTCTGTTTTCAAAAATTTCCAAACTTTCATAAGAATGAAGTTCGTTTCTATTATCGACCCTCTTAATTAATTTAATGTCGCCTACTCTATGACCACTTTTAAGCATATGCATGGCAATATTGGACTTATTTGAGCGATGATATTTGACATCAGTTAATTACTTTTTAAAACGAGTTTTCACAAGTCTCTTGGTTTGCCCTATATACACTTGATTCCTAAAAACCATTGTATGATGCAATCTGCTTAATATTTCGCAGTTCTTGTCTGGTGGTTGTATAATTTTAACAACATTATTCCGCTTTCGTAAATGCTTTTACTGCATGTTACTAATTTAGAGTCTGAATATCGACTAACTTAAAAAATATCAAAATACAAACGAGGAAGTACGTCTTTCTCCTTTTAATTTCTACATATACAAGAAGCTTACAAAAGCGTTAATAGTTTCTTAGAAAGATAATCAATCTGCAAATTTTAAATTTAACCGTGGTTTGTAATCAGTGTACTGTAGAGTTAGTCAAAACAAAATATCTAATTTTACTTTAACAACAACATGATTCGAGCTCTTTCCTTGAATCAAACAAAGACTTTATTAATTCAGCAAAACCAAACGGTGATAGGAGTAGAATAATTCCAAAACAAATCCGATAGTGACTACCGAAATAAGCATTTCTTGAAATCTTTATTGTGCAAACATTGAATATAAAGCAATTTACAACACCATAACTAATTAAAAAAAAATACTAAATTACAAAGAAATAAACATTCGAGTAAACTTGGTTCAAAAACAAATGTGCTTTATTAACACAAACAAAATCTAATTAAAATACAGCTCACTTAATAAGAACACTTTCATAAGACCAAAATCATTTACGCGTAAAAAAAATTAATTTTCATCAAACATAGGTGGCAACCACCAATTCCGTAAAAACAAATTTAAAACTATAAATTTGACCATAATTTTAGAACTAGGATCATGAAATGAACTTAATTTTTTTAGACATTAAGTAACATTTCTGAATTGGATAATCCTGAAATTCTACAGTTGTAAATCTTCATTTTGAGGTCTGCACATTTTAACTTTAACAACAATTTATATTTACAAAAGACAACGTTTCTTCACATGTTAGAACAAACATACGTATCCTACTAGAAACTACCTACAACCACCAAGATATAATGCTACATATTGTTAAAATTCTCTACACTAAAATAGTTTCAAAATTTACAACAAATTACCAATGTCATAAAAAATCACAAAATCGACATAAATTTATCTATTACTTCAAAAAAAAAAACTATCCGATAGATCAATGTTTTTACGAAATAAGTAAATTGATGCAGGGTAGTCCATGAAGTTTTGCCCAGTTTATGTCAAAAACTACCTGAACAACAGTATTCAAATTCAAAATTATACAGGATGGGGCAGTTTATACGCGTCGGTCCATATATGGAATAGTATTAAACATTTTAAAAATCTCTTACATTTGATTTGTTGAAGACCTTAAAGACTACTTTTTAAAATTATTTTGAGATATACAGAGTGTCAATATACAGGGTGTACATATTAAAGTTATGTTTTCTTAAATTAAACTTGATGTTTTTGACATATAAGATATTTACTTATTTTGGAAATATTGAGATAAATTTTAAATTTTAATATTCACACACAGTATTAATGTTCTTTATACCTATCTTTAGTAGTTTTTGAGTTATAAACATTTAAATTTTCGTGTTAAAATTGAGGTACATTTTTAATCACACCGGCCTTGGTTATAGTAAATATTGTAGTAAAGATAGGTCATCTAAATTCTATTTTAACATTTTTAGTGCATTTGGTAGATAAATTCATGTTTATGTGATGTTAATAAACAATTTACAAAATTAAATTTAACGAAATCTTTTCCAACAACCAAAAATCTCTAGTTTATAAAAAATAAAGAAGCAATATAGTAATGGCAATCTTACTTTGGTTTGCACGTCATTAAAACGAGTGACGTATTTATCAAAAACGTTGTTGGAGTTGCGCACAGCTGCTTATTTAAGTTTCTTTATAAATATAACATTTTTTCATAAATACAACATATAAAAAAAGTGTTTGTGCATTAGTTAATTCTATCCAAAGTGTTTATTAACATATGCACTCGAAGATAAGCAACACAAATTAATTTTTGACAGATTCAGACATTCATAAACATCCGGCAACACTGTGTCAACATTCAACACAAGTAAAACTTTTTATAAAATAAATAAAAATAAAAAAAAATGCGCAAGTAATGTCCAACTCTTTCATTACAATATTGTAAATGTTTTTAAACAATTCCTGCATTTAATATTTGGTGTTTGTCAAAATGCGGTTTCATATTGAATAGGTTGATGGGGTATCATAAAATTTTTAATGTTATACTAGAATTTAAAGTATTTTGGCTTACTGATTTTGCGTTTTTCTTCCTTCAACAAGTGGAACCGTGCATAAAAAACCAAAGCCTAAGATTGGATCAGTTACATATAAACCTAGACATTAACCTAGAATCATATGTTGATTTAGTAGAAAGTAATTAACATATAATAATAAATACGAAGTCATAAACGAATGTTCTTTAACGTCTTTCCAGTGCCCATAAACAAAATTCTAGCCTAAATTAGAATCTCCTTCATGGTTATACGAATTCTGGATCTAGGGATAACATAATTCTGGTGCTTTGCTAGTTTCTAATGCGGCTGCCCTTCTGGCTTCTATCCTTCCGGAAACGTTGGTGGGTATCATAAATAATCTTTTAATTTGCTTTTTATATGCCACTCATCCTGTCTGCGGAAATTTTTTGAAATTTTTAAACACGTTTATATTTGACGACCTCCATCGAGAATTTTTGAGCGTAGATGCTCAGAATTTTGCGTATATTTTCTTTCCTTTTGCACCCAATTGGAAACTGTTGCATTTAAAAATTCGGCGCACAACACTCTAAAAATTTGGTTGAATTTCAGTTTATCAGTCTTGACCAGGTGACTATGTTAAAAAAATTGACCATCTCAATACTGAATAACTACGTAATGTTCAAAAATAAAATCGCTTATCTCAAAAGACCAATATGTTTTGAGCACCCTATACTTCTTGCAAGTTAAATTTTATGTCAGGTTAGTATCAACGGTGTTTATAATAATAATAAATAATGACGTAATTGTGCCAAATTTAACGAATCTTCTTTAATTCTTCCAGTGCCCATAAACAAAATTCTAGCCTAAAAATAGAATCTTCAAATTTATGGAGTTCTTGTTGAATTTGGATCCGGTAGGGATGAAAATTTGTTTTTTTTAATAGATCCTGCGTGTCGGTTAAATACTTCTGTTTGTTTAATTTGTAGGAATAAATTGAATGCCGCCCTTATGGATTCTGTCAGCGGATTTTCCACTACCGATGCCAGCTTAACAAGCATTTTAAAATTGTCAAATTTTCCTATCAAATAATCTATTTCCTATTTGGCTTATTTATATGCCATGATTCCTGCTATGCGGAAAATTTGTAGCAATTATTTAAAGCAACGCTTAAATTTAAGACGACGTCCATCGAGAAATTTATTCTGAGCTAGATGCTAAAAATCCAGTAAATAATTTTCTTTTGTCAGTCTTGAACCTAGGTGATTATGATTAAAAAATTATTTGTATCTTTAGGATTACCAAAATTTAAAAAAATTTACTTGTAATCGAATGTCAAATACTGTACCCGTTCATTAGAACCCGTTTATGGGATTTGGCTTCCCGTTGAAATATTTGTTTAAAAATTGAAATTGGTTATTGCTGAAAAAGTTCTATTTAATTAAAATATTTCAGCTCTTTAGTACTTTGGTTACACGCTTGTCAATGATTGAAAAAGAAAGTTATAGTAACAAAATTTGGGCTATACTTAGGAGGACTGTTAAGTTTTTTAAATGATGTAATTTGACATCTCATTATTTACAGGGTGTTCAAAATGTTTGGCTAAATCTGACTAACTTCAACTGCCCAAAAGTCAATTTTTTTTAAATGGAACACCCTGTATCTTGTTGGTCTATGTGATGGAGAATTAAGTGGTCTTTCAATCTTCATAAGGGTTCTCCTATACCTATCTGTTACCATTTTCCTGCTATCGATGTATTTACATTCGACGCACAATTTTTAAATAATTTCTGACTAGTGGCCTGGGAAAATTGAAACAATGTGCCATATTTATCAAATTTGTAAACGTCGACGTGACACATTATACACTATACGGAAATCCCCAAAGAATATTCGAATGAAGACATACTAAATTTATTTTTATTCATGGAGAATGTTACAAAATTATTGAAAGAACTTGCCGTTTGTTTAACGAGAGATATCCACACTTGCGACCTCTAAATAAAACTACGTTTAAGAGAATAGAAGCAAATTTTAAACAATTTGGAATTCAATGTACTAGAACACGCCCCAAGGTAGTCACCGGTGATGAAGACAACGAAATAAATGTATTGGCATATTTTAATGCAAATCCACATGCATCGATCAGAGCTGCGTCTGAAGATTTGGGACTGTCCTACTCGTCGATACAGAGAATTTTGGCACAACGTAAAATGCATGCTTTTTCTATTATAAAACTACAAGCTTTCCTCCCAGGTGACGAAATACGTCGTGTAGCATTTTGTGAAAGCATTTTATTGAAAACGCAGGAAGACCCAAATTTTTTTGAAAAAAATTATTTGGACCGATGAGTCAAAATTTAGTAGAGAAGGAATCATTAATAGGAAAAATTGGCATTATTGGGCAGAACAAAATCCTCGGATGGTGCGCGAAGGTAACTTTCAAGACACATTTAGTTTTAATGTTTTTGTTTAATTATGGATAATCGTGTTTGTTTTGAAGTGTATGACGAAAATTTAAATTCTCGAAAATATTTAGAAATGCTTAGAGGAGTGGTTTCAAATTTTTTGGAAAATTTACCCTAAATCTTCTAAATTCATGTTGGTACCAAATGGATGGTGCTCCAGCCCATTCAACCCATGAGGTTTATCAAGAATTATCCCATATGTTCGAAGATCGTTGGTTTGGACGCAATGGTCCATCTCTATGGCCTCCCAGATCACCTGACCTAACACCCCTTGGATTTTTTATGGGGGTATGTCAAGACTAAAGTCTATTCAAGGCCAGTCCATAACAGAGATGACTTATTACATCGGGTTCGAACTGCCTTCGCTGAAGTAGATGTGCAAATGGTTCAAAAATCCACAATAGCTGAAGTTAACAGAAGAGTTTTATTGTGCTTAGAAAACCACGACGGCATATTGAACAGTTGCTAAATTAATAATTAAATTAATTTGCTTCTATTTTTGCAATGTAATTTTATTTAGAGGCCATAAATGTAGATATCTCTCGTTAAGCAAACGGCAAGTTCTTTCAATAATCTTGTAACATTCTCCATGAATAAAAAAAAATTTAGTATGTCTTCATTCGAATATTCTTGATGGATTTCCATATCGTGTATAATGTGTCACGTCGACGTTTACAAGTTTGATAAATAAGGCACATTGTTTTAATTTCCACAGGCCACTAGTCAGAAATTATTTAATAAAATAGAGAAATATTGTGTGTCGAATGTAAATACATCGATTGCAGGAAAATGGTAACAAATAGGTAAAGGGAACTCTTATAAAGATTGGAAGACCACTTAATTCTCCATCACATAAAGCAAACAGATATAAGGTGTTCCATTTAAAAAAATTGACTTTTGGGCAGTTGAAGTTAGTCAGATTTAGCCAAACATTTTGAACACCCTGTAAATAATGAGATGTCAAATTACACATCATTTAAAAACTTAACAGTCCTCCTAAGTATAGCCCAAATTTTGTTACTATAACTTTCTTTTTCAATCATTGACAAGCGTTTGAAAACAATACTACAAAACCAATTTTTCTCAAAAAAATGAGAATATCTCAAAAACTATTGATTTTTCATATAGGTTGTGCTACATGAAAGTAACTCAGATTTTAGCGTAGAATCCAAATATACAAAAAAATATATCATTCCATTTAAAATAAGAAAGTTAGTAGCCACTTCCGGTGTAACCGGAAGTGCTAAAAAAGCTGAAATATTTTAATTAAATAGAACTTTTTGAGCAATCCCCTATTCCAAATTTTTAAACAAATATTTCAACGGGAAGTCCATAAACTTCTAATGAACGGGTTAGCTGAATCACCCTGTATAATCTCTAAAATAAGCGTTCATAAATTTTTCTAATACTATTGGGTAAAGTTGATACAAACACCATTTTTCTAAAAATAGTTATGAATTATTTAAACATTACCGAGTTAATATTTTTAATAATTATATCATGAAGTGAATTATAATATACGGTATAAACTTAGGTGTACAGTGTACAAGAGTAGATTTAGTCTAATTGTTCAGTGCAGCAATGACGAACATTAAAATATAATAATACTAATTAAATACATAGTCAGCATATTAAATTAGACACATTATAGAAAAAATATAATTTTTGGATGTTTTGAAATTGTTAAACCATGGCAAAGAGTCATACCCACGTAAAGTTACCCACACTTTTAGCCACATAAATTATTTTGTATATATGGATAAATAAATAAATTTTAATTGATTTTAAACCAAAATTACTATATCGTCATATAATCTAAATATCATTACGATACGTTATGAGAAGGGAAAGCGTCTCCGGGCGTCGTATTTGCAAACTTCGCTTGCGAGACCGTGTGAGCACCTTTTTGATAGCAAATTTGTCATCGTTTGTCAAATCGTTTTTGCGTACATTTTTTTATATACATAGAATGAACAATTACAAACAACATTTTAAAAAATTTAGATACTGTTAATTTTTAAAATAAAGTTACATGGCCGAGAAATTATATCCGAGCGCCAAAATCGCGAGCATTTCTTTGATGGAAAATTTGACATCGTTTGTCACATTTTTTTGACGTGTACATTTTTTTTTCCATTGAATAAACAATTACAAACAGCATATTAAAAAAATTAGATGCTGTTATTTTTTTGAAAAAAGTTACAAGACCGGGAAGTTTAACCCGACCGACGTAATCGCGATCATCTGTTTGATGAAAAATTTGACATCGTTTGTCACATTTTTTTAATACATAAAATAAACAATTACAAACAATATCTTAAAAACTATGATGCTGTTATGTTTTTTTAAAAAAGTTACAAGATCGAGAAGTTATACCCGAGCGACGTAATCGCGAGCATCTCTTTAGTGGCAAATTTGACATCGTTTGTTACATTATTTTAGCGTGCAATTTTTGTATACATAGAATGAACAATTACAAACAACAAATAAGCAAAAATTAGTTTTTTTTTCTATCAAAATTATTAAGTTGCGACGCTGTTAGACATTTATTTTATTTTTCGTGTAAAAGGTTTTATTTCGCCGCACACTTTCGATATTTTTTTACACATTTGCTAGTATCAGAACAATGTTGAATTTTGCGGAAAACTCTTGTTTTAATATAGAAATTTCAAAAAAATAAAAAAGTGGTGAATGAAATGTCACTTCAGAATTCAAAGCGACTGTTTGCTTACTATTATTATTGTGATTGCAACTTAGTAAGCAACATGTTTATTTTATTGAAATTACACCACACAGCTAGTGAAAAATGTGAAAGCAGTGAAATGTTTTAATAAAATTTTAAATAATCTCATCGAAATGTATTCCAAAAAATTTGATATTAGTCGGTCGGATATAAAGTTCCAATCTTGTCACATTTTTTTTTTTTTTTTTTTTTTTTTTTTTTTTTTTTTTTTTTTTTTTTTTTTTTTTTTTTTTTTTTTTTTTTTTTTTTTTTTTTTTTTTTTTTTTTTTTTTTTTTTTTTTTTTTTTTTTTTTTTTTTTTTTTTTTTTTTTTTTTTTTTTTTTTTTTTTTTTTTTTTTTTTTTTTTTTTTTTTTTTTTTTTTTTTTTTTTTTTTTTTTTTTTTTTTTTTAATTTTTTTTTTTTTTTTTTTTTTTTTTTTTTTTTTTTTTTTTTTTTTTTTTTTTTTTAATTTTTTTTTTTATTTATTTTTTTTTTTTTTTTTTTTTTTTTTTTTTTTTTTTTTTTTTTTTTTTTTTTTTTTTTTTTTTTTTTTTTTTTTTTTTTTTTTTTTTTTTTTTTTGTGTTGCTAAAATGTGGGTAACCTTACGTGGGTAAGAGTCATTTGAAGAATATAGAAAGCAAAAAATGTACTTTTGAACTTTGGCAATCTTCCGCAAGGTATCTAACGGTCTCTGTATGTTAGAAACCAGAACAATTAATCATATAATGTACGAGTATGTTACATGCTGTCAGGTATAATTAATCATTTTAATATAAATTACTTTGCATAGGTGACATTAGAAGGTTGAACGTATAATTAAATTAAATCTCGGTTACACTACTTAAAACTTGACGAAACTACTTACAAGAATAAAGCTTACCCAGTATTACAAAAGTTACATCTTAAGCATTAAAATTCTTAAGTTATATTTAAGACATTTTCATTAATAATCAATCTAAGTACTATACATAATGTTGATTCCAATAATTCGTTTTCTTTTATTGATTGTATAAAAGAAATTGAATCACTAAAGGTGCAGCTTGTTAATAGTGTTTTGTCATTATACTCATTCGCTACATACCAACATATTTTTTTAAACTAAATACGGGGTAATCCATTAGTTCACCGACAAACTTGGAGAAATAACAGTTAATATATTTTTGAGAAAAAAATTGTCTACAGTGTGTCCATTTAGTGTGTAATTGTTTAAAGTTTAAAATATTTTCATATATACAAGGTGATTTAGAAAAGCGTAGTCAACCAACAAATTGGAACAACCTGTATATTTTTGCACCGTCGAATAACTCGTAAAATTTTGCGTACATTTGACACGTAATTCATATCCCTAACTTCAGCGGTTTTGCAGATTTTTAAAAAAGAATTTATAAAAATCTATCTGCACTGGTAGCTCTAACTAACGACTCATAAAATTCAGCTAAAGACGCCAATATCAGTTTCCGTCATTCTCCAGCATACAGTATACAGTAAGGTCCAAAAGTTTGTCGCCCTCTATAACTTTTGAACGGTTACATTTTCAGGGCACAACTTAAATGAAAATACTATTTTTAACGTAAAATGACAGCTGAAAGTTTCAAAATGACAGGTAAAAGACATTTTGAAATACTTTTTCTTATGGGAGAAGGGGTCAAATTTAAAAGGTTTTTTTATTTTTAAATCAACCACCAAATTTGAAAACATTTGAATAACTCGTATTAAAATGGCGACCAACTTTGTTTTCAATCCGTCGCGTCGATGGTGACACATTTAAGAATTCATTCTGAACGTACTACAAAATGTGACAGTTTGTTATTGTTGTGCTTGTTTGACTTTAAGATGTAGTTGTCAAATTCAAAATTAATGAAAATGACAATGCCACGTCCATAATAAAAGTAAATGCAGAAATGTCAAACACGAATAAACACAAAAAATTGTAGTGATACGATAGTAAAAACAATAATTAATTTTTTTATAACATTTCTTGGATATGCGCCCTTAGAATTTCTTGACACATGAACATACTGTTGGAGAATGCTTTCCTCACAATCTGGAGCATTTCTGTGGTTATTTCCGGACATACGTCAATGATACTCCATATGATCACGGCTATCAATCCACCTACCAGTATAAACAGGAGTCCGTTCAGATATTGCACATCAGGTGGGAGTGTGTACCTTACGTAGTGTCGGTCAAACGTGTTGGTAGGCGCGTCAATTTGTTAATCCTTATCGACATATATTTTGAACACTGAAGTGCGCACAGCGATTGTGACTAGCAAACAAACGTGTTCACAAATGGAAACTATATCTTCGAATAGTCTGATCAAATTCCAATAAATACCAACAGACAAGTAACGTTCATCTTTGTTTTAAGTCGCAATTATAGAAAGAGAGGTGCAAGAACGGAGCTATCACTGTCGTGACGCGTGAATAAATAACAAAAATTACTTTAATTCAGCATACGGAAAGGTTAAATTTATGCTCCGCCTGTGACTGTTTATCTAAAATACATGTCACTGTTAACCTATAAAATAAATGACACATCTTGTATATCTTGCACTACTACTTTTAAACTTCCACTCGTCACGTGATATCTTAGTATTGTCTTTCAGTGCTCTTTTTCTAGCATTTCGGCTTCATTTTTCGGTATAAAGTAAAGATAGCATTACTCATCTAGGTATTTATATTTAGTCTGAGATTTCTATAATGTGAATTCATTTAGTGCACGTAGTTACTTAAGTCGAAACTAGGTGTGAAGTGTGCGTACTATGTATGCACATGCACACACAATAATTACTTAGTGTTAATTAGTGTTACAAACTGAAAGCATTTTTTAAATTCTGAATAATTGTGGGTGCACATATATACCGAGTGTGTAATTTCTAAATGCACCCAACATCTAAATAATGTCTAACCTCTAAAGTAGTGCGGTGGTTGCACCATCTTGTTGGAAAACGACGTCCATGTTGAATTCTTAAGGATTTTTGCGCAACAATATATTTAATGAAGGGAGTAATTCTTTCTTCCAGTAAATCGCAGTACATGGGGCAATATAACACATCTAAACATATTGGTCCTACAATATAATTACCAAAAATGCTCGCCCAAAGATTTAATTTTTGGCAAAACTCTGTATGCACTTTACGATATGCATGTGGATTTTCATCACTCAGGTATCTGCAATAAGTTAACCATTCCATTAAGACAAAAGTGCTCTCGACGATTAAACAAACATGCTCTAAATAATCAGGATTTCTTATAATCCTCTCCGACATATTCTGGCAAAACTCGAGTCACTTATCAGCATCATGTTCAGCCAATTCACGAATTAATTTCATTTGATATGGATAAAATTTATACTTCCTCAAAAGTCTCTTGACTGAAGGTCGGGAAATATTACATGTATTGGTCACCGCATTCATACTTTGTTCTATCAGCTGTTCCTTGTAATTTTACATCTTCTCCAATGTTGGGTCTTCCGAATTTTGGTGCATCTTTAACTGTTTCTATTTTTCGAAATTTTGACACTAGCTTCTGAAAAAACTTTCTACATGCTGGTCGTTGAGGAAAATAATTTAATAAACTTAAAAATGCCGAAGGCAGCATGGTAATTCAATTAGCTTCACCGAAAGATGATAACTGCCTCAGTCTTTTGTTTAAAAGACGTGACATTGCGATTTTCATTAATTTCTGAATTTAACAACTAAATAAAATGATGAGGATCTAAAAACTATTGCACTGTCACATTTTGTAGTACGTTCGGAATGAATTCTTAAATGAGATGCCTGAACGTAACCATTGCTAAGGACACTATTAATAACGGTGCCATTAAACTGCGTGTATACGAATCAAATTATGCATTACGTAGGACACCTTTAGTAATGCAACGGTTGTTGAAAGCAGCCTTTGCATTAACAACGGTGTTTTAAACATTGCGTGTACGGTGCTGTAAACTAACGTTGTTTTGCTTAAGTTAATTACGGACAATTGAAAGGTGTCTATTACTGTTTGATAATTGACATTGACAGAAACTAAAGCTTATTGAGGTACACTCATGAAATTTAAAACTTGGACACCACAATTTCTGTAAACAAAAGTTTGCACATTGTGAAGCGGGCTTAAGGGTATCATTTACAATTCTAACAGCAGGTAGTCTCAGCAGGGGTTATCTTATAGAAGGACTGTAGAATGAATCATTACACTAAGCACGTTTTAGAAAATAGGTAATTTACGTTGCTTACTTAATTTTTTCTTTAAAGAATATATTTGAAGGTATCGCTAATTAAACACCATAGCTCGATTAATTATCGAATCAAAATTTTGTTTAGGAAATGTTTACAAAATAAAATTAGAAATAATTTTGATTTAAAAACGTCTACAAGCAATAACTTTTAAATTAAATCAAAAACTAAACATGGTTATTTGGGTTGACTGATTATTACTTATTTTTAAATAAATCTAACCTACTAATTATTGTAAGTTATTAAAAAAAATCATTAAACTCTCTATTCATAATATTTAGTCCTTACAAAATGTATATTTTATGACGTTTCATTTTTTTTCTGTATATAATTAAATATAATTAATATTAATCGTTTCCCATGCGGTATCAATTTATTCAAATTAGTGCATTACGGTTTACTAGTATAAAAATTTGGCCCTTGTTGTCTTCGGATAACAGCAAGTATTCAAGCACAAACATTTTCGATAATGTTAAAATCTGGGCTTTTTGCTGGCCAGGGTAACAGCTCCAAGTTATTTTCTCGTATCCATTTGCGTACAACCCGCGAAGTATGAATAAGGGCGTTGTCCTTTAACAACAAAAATACATTATGAAAATGTTAATTCAACAGATCCGGAACTATTTTTTGAGAAAGTATAGTGAAATAAGAATACTTACTTGTTGGAAAATATAATCTTCGTCTGGATAAAACACTTCGACTGAAGGTTTCATAATAGTTTCCAAAATATCTAAATACGCAGCAGAATCAAGACGTCCATCGATAGCCCAACAAACTCCTGGACCCCGCGCGCTAACCCAACCCCACACATTCACAGAAAAATAACCACTTCGTTTTTTAGGACATATGTGATTATTTTCGTAACGAGTTCCTTCCATTCTAAAAACTTTTAGTGGTCCATCGTTGCGGCTATTGAACGTTTTTCGTCGCTAAAAATCACTCGATTCCAAAATTCCAAAGGTTCGTTCACATATCGCCTTGCAAATTCCAGACGACGTCTCATATTTTCGTCACTGAGAACTTCTTTCGCAGCAGCATTATACTTCTTTATTCCCATCTCCTTTAATCTTTTTGTGCAGTTATACGGCATCCGGGAAAATGTGTATCTGCTATAGCCCTGGAGTATGTAGCAAATGGTTGTTCTGTTACGTAATGAAACAACTCGAGATCTTGAGCACGTGTAGATACTTTAGGTCTACCACTTCCGATGGCTCTTTCCAAAGTGTGTTCAAGATTCCATTTTACTCGGTAATGCCCTACGGTGCTTTTTGGTATATCTAACATACGTGAAATTTCACGCACGCTACGGCCCGCCGCTAATTCCGAAACAATCCGCGCTTTCAAATCAGCACCGAGATGAGGTGGCATTTTCACAACACTTGAAATTTTAAACTAAAATGGAATTTACATTTCTTACTTTATTTATTGGTTCACACTACCCCTTCTCAAACAGTAGGTAATTGTTTATTTATTACATACTTCTAATGACCAATGTAACAACCCTTAGAGCAATATGACTCAAAGGAAGTAAATTAAACAAGCAAGGATATTCTATTGTTATTGAAACTTATTCATAAAGTAAAAGCCATTTCCTTATAATGCTAATGGACAGGATTTTCTTTTAAGTATTAAGATTACAATAGAGGACTTATAAACTTTCGAAAATATCTAATTATAAATATTTACACTGCAATTGCGCTTTTTCCTTAATAATTTCTTAGCAATAACATACACGTTCTTGGTTTTAAGTTGTCATAAATTTGATATGATATAAATTTGTGTTTCTAATATTACATCACAAACTAATCTTTATTCGCCAAAAATTGTTGCTTAAGTTGTAAAGCTTCGTACACACCTGAACAACAAACCGAGCAACAAACATAACAACGAACCGAAAGTCAAACAGAACGACAAACGATCTTTTATGATTTCCACAATCCGAACAACAAACGGAACGTTTGTGCTGTTCCCATAATTATTTTCAGTAGTTTTCAGTTCATATATATTTATTATTGAGAAGAGAAAATTGCGGAAAACAAGAAGATAGTGCCAACCAAATTTTTACGCACAAAGAAGAGTAAAAAATTATAATTTACTTCGCTTTTTTTTTTATTTTGGAAATTTCCCGCCCAAATGATGCTAATAGGGACATCATTTTTTTCTTGCATTCTTAAACACTGATTAATTTAAAACATTTTTCTTCTGTCAACTCCATAATATTACCTAAAACACAACAAACCCACAAAAGGGAAGACAAAAAATAAATAATTTAATTCTCCCGCATAAGTTTGTTCGCCGTTTTGTTTAGATTCGTCCAAACCTGCAAACGCATTCGCCGCAAACCGTTTGTGGAACAATCAGGACTTGCGAATCTGTTCTAAAATTCGTACGTAGCACCGTCCAAATTAATGTTCCGATTGCCGTTCGGTTCGTTGTTCTGTTTGTTCCTTGGTTTGTTGTTCAAGTGTGTACAAAGCTTTACAATAAGCATATTAATATGAACTATATCTTATGAAAGGAGTGTTATGTAACTTCAAAAAGGTGAGAAAACTGAAACTGGCAAAACAAATATTTAATTTACTAAAAGGGAGATTTCAAAAACTTGCTGGACTCGTGGGAAATAGAGGAAACGCATTATTTTCTACGGTTGGTTAATAAAGAAAATAGTATTAAAATTACTTGATGGAAAACCCTTCCGTTTAGACAAAGTTTTTGTCCAGTTGGTTCCTAAAATGGTAAAATTAGGTTGCAGGAAAACTGTTTAGAACACTCAGAGGTTGTAATAAATTAAAATGGTATTCATAGTTTCTATAAAAATATTCTATTGCAGAAAAATACAAGAAAGTATTGAAAATTGTTAACACAAGTGGTGAAAACACGATAACGAAAAGAAAATTAGTACTTTTTGAGGAAATGCACGCTCAAAGCCTGTTCAAAATTTGGAGTTGCAAGAACAAATTGGAATTTACTCAACTTATATCTAACACAGCAAAGAAACGAATTAAAGTGTGATCTGGAAAACCCATGACTTTATTAAAGAAAACGCCGATGAAGACAATTCCAACACAAATGTAGAAAATAATAATATATTTTCATTAAATAGCAACGCCTCGATAACACCATTTATACCAAAGACCCCAGCCACATTAAATTTTCAGAAAAAAAGCAATTACAGACCAAAGAAAAAAACGTCCCAAAAACTATTTATGCTTTTGCAGAAACAACAAAAAATTTACAGGACGTTAACATTAATATATTAATTAATCGAAAAAATATATAAATAAATGTATGGAAAAACAACACCAATGGGAAAAAGAGCTGTTTACAGATAAGATGGTAACACAAAGAAAAACATTAAAGGAAACAACTGCAACTTTACTCACTGCAATGCAGAGTTTGTACCAAATACCTCTTTTTATAGGTCTCTAAGACATCATCTTTTCATGGATATCTTAATGTTTTTTCATATCTAAGCCCGGAAACTGGAATGCAACAATTAGTACCACAGACCCTGTTCCAATCGTTACCTATAAGCTTCGTCTGATAAAGACAATGATATTATACAACAGTAAATCATTAGCTTTTGTTTTGTAATATACCAATTATGTATATAATTTTTTAACGAATCCGTAACTACGCTTGCATTATAATTATCTAGTTCTCTTTGAACTTCTGGATTGGGTGTGGAAATTCTCTTTGTACCACTTGTACCGCATTCTCCCAGGATTTGAGAAATGGTTCTTTCTTACTTTGCACAATATTGTAAAAATGCAGCATGCAGCAACTATACGAGGTGCAAAACTATAATGAACTTCTAATCTTCTAAAAGGAATTTCTATACAGACTCTACCAGAGTTCATATATACATTAAAAAATGCTTCTTCTGCTGTAAGGTAAAAGAGGATAAACAGGGTCTCTCTTGATCATATATGGAATATCTTAGCCTTTAAATAATTTTAATGTCTGCAACATTATTTTTTTTTTTTTTTTTTTTTTTTTTTTTTTTTTTTTTTTTTATATTTAAAATTTTTTATTTTTTTATTTTTTTTTAATTTTTAAAAAAAATAAAAAATTTTTTTTTTTTTTTTTTTTTTAAATTATTTTTTTTTTTTTTTAAAATTATTTTATTTTTTTTATTTTTTTTTTATTTTTTTAAAAAAAATAAAAAAAATAATAAAAAAAATATATTTTTGGAAGTGATTCACGGCAGTGTCTTAAGTCATTTGGAGCTAGAGCATATGTCAATTTGTTACATATCCAGCAAAAGATTATTTTCTCTTTCAAAAATACTCACACCAGTTACTGTCTAGAAAGTGATTGCCCACAATTCACCATTTGCTACTTCTAGGCTTCATCCACACAGACTATTCTTTGTTAATTCTTAGAATTGGACCCATGTCCAAAAAGTCGATTTTCTCCTGTAGTTTCTATCATGAATCTTAAGAGATAGTTTTGAAGACGGTATCGGCTAATCCTACATACATTATTATTTATAACAACATTTGCTGTTTTTTGCACTTACTTACTCTGTTACTTACCCGACAATTGTGCAATATAGTTGAGTAGTATACTGCAGGAAAATATTTATCTGTGCATGATACAGGAATAAAAGTAAACGTTTGCAGTTTATCATTTCATACTTAAGACACTATTCACCACAGAAGAGGAAAACACATCAACTTGTAATATTCAAAAGTTAGTTTCTATGAAACTAATTGCGACAATTCGTATGTATAAAATTAGGTACGCAACAACGTAATACGGAAAACATTACTTTTATAATAGCAAACTTCAGTCTATAGTTAATTTTCAAAACAAGCTTAGTTACAGTCAAAACGGTAAACAGTAATTAAAGTAGAAGGTTTCAAAAGGTAATCCCATTTTTGGTTCATCAAATGTATATAATTAGTGATTTATCAACAATTGAAAAACAATAACAATTCAAAATTTATCATTACGGATAACCACTAAAACATAAGATAACCCGTGGTAAGTTCCAATGTTTCGAATCCTTGAATATGACTTCTGTCAAATGTTTTGTTTGTATTAATAAACTTTTCTATTAACATTTATTAATTGAAGTTCAGCAGTATTGGCAAAGATGGCGCTACAAATGTGTAACTAATACCGATGCGACAGTTAATGTGCAGCCATGCCACAATTGTATAATTTCGACTTATAAATCATAGAAGATAAACACAAAAAAACAAGTTTGAGTGCTCATGTTCATTCCCCATTTTCAAGATTTATTCGGGAGTTGATAATATTGTGTATGTATCCGCGTGTATAACTTGCAACACTGCCGCATGTAAATGTGTAAAACACCTTATTGAAGACAGCGCCTTCTGGAGAAATTACAAAATTACCGATACTGGTGGATGTCTAGACTTTTTATAAAAATTTATTAATTTAGGAACTGTAATGCGATACTAACGTCATCCGTGGATGTTACCAGTTTGACATTTTCTGATGCCCCACTTAATATAGTACATTATGTTAACAGTGTCAGCCATTATAGACGTGTATACACTTTACAAAACGTACGTTATTTAACGGCTCCTTTAATGACTCTGCTTTTATGTTCATGTGGCACCATCACCGGATTGAAAACAAATTTGGGCGCCATTTTAATACGAGTTATTCAAATTTGGTGGTTGATTTAAAAATGTAAGTACATTTTAAACGAAGTATCACTCGACCCCAAGAAAAATATTCCAAAATGTCTTCCACCTGTCATTTTGAAACTTTCAGCTGTCATTTTTACGTTAATAAATAGTATATTCACTCTTATATTAATTCACCAAGTTGTGCAACGAAAGATGTAACCGTTCAAAAGTTAAAAGGGGACCGACGGACTTTTGGTCCTCACTGTATATTCCATGTAAATGTGTTTAAATTGTCCAAAGTGTACATTGATAAAGTTCTTTTAAAATGAAAATTTTAAAGTGATAAATCATATTAATATTGTAATGAAATTTAAAGAAACGAGAATACATATAATGTTATAATAGTATATTATGCAATGACCATGTAATGGTTACTGTTAAAACTTGAGCAACATACTCATCTTCTAATACACGTTGCAAGTGTCTTAATAGTCATTACATGCGAATTGCATACACTATTTTTTCTACGATCTAATAATGCTAAATAGTTACACTAATTTTATAAATGGGCACAACTACTATAGTTCCAAATTGTACAATTTGCTAAATTGTTGTTTGACTTTTAGCCACAGTACCAATCGATAAGTGCAATAGACAACGGTGTATTTCTATTGGTTCTGAATTTGTATTCCTACTCATGGAACTATTTTCACAATATCCTTGTCATCTATTTTTTTAAATTGTCAAGGTTAAGTATTAAATAAAACAAACTTAGGAAGTATGTAGTATATAAATTCAGTAATATAAATAAAAAAAAACTATAACTGAAAATGAAATGTCTGTAAAAACGATATCGTTATAGATAGAAAATGGTGAAATGGGTCTAAAGAAGGAATAGAATAAGATTTAAAAGGGCTCGTAATCGGTACTGCCGTAGTGTGTTCTATGACAAATCACGTAAGAAAGATCGTGGTTCCAAATCCAAAACGAGGAAACTATAATTTTTTAAATTTTATAGAATCTCGACAAAACTCAAGAGTGTTCACTTGGATTTAAAAGTGTAACAAAATTTCCTCTGAACTCTCTCGAGGCATTAGATTTAAATTTTTTAGAGATGCCCTATTGAACAGTGCTAAAAAATATAAAACTGCTTTTTTCGGGTCTTTTAAATCCTTGTAACAAAGGATTTTAGCAATTTAGACACGATACTTTCTATTTAAGCATTGAAGTTGTTACTAGCCCAGAAAAACACCCTTGAATAAAACAATTAAAAGAAATTTATTTGGATTTTCATATTAGACCCTTACTCACATACATTATACAGTGTATATTTTTAGATTATCAACAAACAGGAAAAGACATGAACATTTTATTACCTTGACGATGTCGTTTTAGGAAAATAAAAATTGCTCTAAATTGTAACTCTTAGGTTACATACAGTGACCGGCAAAGAGTTTGCATCAATTGGAAAAAATTTTTATAATTGAAATATCCGAAAATTTCTTTTGGAAAATAAATTCAGTATATCGAATAACACTTTGATAAATGTCATGTGACCACTGTCATGGCGGCAAATTTAAAAAAATATCTCTTAAATGTGTAATAAATGAGGTTAGATGACCAGATATTGAAAAATGCCTAAAAGAAAAGTTGTTTGAGATTAGATAATACGTCTATGTGCAAATTTTTATACAAAAATAAAGTTTTTTAAAAATACCAGCTTTCCGGCATTTTTTCCGGAAATTTTGTATGAGCTTATTATCCAGGCAATATTGTAAAAAATTGACTAAATTGGAGTGTTGAATGGAAGAATTGATCATTTTAGGACTATTTTAAAATAATTCTAAATTTGTAATTTTAATCTTTTGTTTTCTGTAGGTCATTGCAACAAAGTCCGTCTTAAAAAAACAATGTTTATTTGTTGGTTTTATTGTGTTTTGCCTGTAAATCAAACGCAAACAATTTTGTTTTTTAATTTCCGGAAAATATGCTGAAAACTGATATTTTTGAAAAGTTGTTATTTTCTTTTGATAATTTGTACATAGACGTATAATCTAATTTTGAACAACTTTTTCCTTAGGCATTTTTGGATATCTCAATTACAATAATTTTTCCCATTTGATGTAAACTCTTTGCCGGTCACTGTATATTCACCAGAAAAAGAACAGCTTTTTTTGTTGTAACATACAGGTTTTTCTAAAATGTAACATCATTTTGAATGGATCATCAATCAATACATAAAGATTCCATATTGATTAATAAATCAATGTAGGTTGGAGTATGGACACAGTATCGAAACAACCTTTTTCTATTTCGCAATTCCTATAGCTTTGTTTCCGAATTGTACAAGATACGGAAATAGAAGCTCTTTTCGTACTGTTTTAGGGATTTTATAAATTTTAGTGTATAACCAAATAATTTACAGTTTTAATTTTGATGTAAGAAAATTAAGTGAGGTTTTGTTTGGTTAGTTCTTATTAAGTAGATTTTAATATTCAAAGAAAATTTAATGTTAATTTATGAAACAAAACTTAACAAACAATATTCTTCCATCGACCGCGCATTTATGACTTACATTAATGTAAACAAAATTGATTTTAGTATAGGCAACTATACATACATATTGCCGTTTTATCTTCAATCAACGACAACATGAAAAATAAATAAAAATCTGTCGTAATTTGTAGCAAAGCAAATTTTAATAATAACAAATTGACATTAATTAATCTACAATTATAATAAATCTTGAATTTGTTCACAGTGTTTTTTAAGACATTTATGTACTGTATGCAACATTCCAATGATAACGTTTAATAACATGTTAAGGGTGTTCAGGTCATCTATTTTACAAACTATTCTCTCACGTAGTTCTTCAATATTATTTACTCATTGTTCAAAAGTTAGATTCTTTAAGTAAGGCTGTAAGAAAAACATAAAACTATAAAAAGTAAACATTCCGACTTCTGAAAAGATCTTTTGGAGGTGAAGCGGAACCACTTTAACAAAATGTTTTTTGTACTCTACATGCACGTGTTTGTGAAATTATAGAACGGTAAATGTAAAACCAAACTTCATCGATAAGGAGTCTTAAACAAATATGTCTCTGATAAAGGTGTTGCAAAGCCATTGACAGTATTGAATGTGTGCAGGATAATTGTCTCAATAAGTTGGTAAACTGCTTGCAGACAGTAAGGATATAAATATCTTTCTTCGGTATGATGCGACAAGTCATTATATAAAGTTCAACTTGTTTGAGATGTGCTTAAGTTACATCCATGATACATCAAACATTGTCAAAGGCTTTTGGTGTTGTCTTTGTAGGTGAACCATTATATTGATTAAGCACCAATCCGTTCCCACAAAAAAATTTAGTCTTCTTGTTTTACTGTGATGAAAAACTACTTTATTTCGACAAAACAATCGAAATTGAGTAATTTAATTCTCCATCAACTTGGTGAGCTTATATTAAAATATTGTTGGCAATAAAAGACGTAGCTCTCACAAAAAAGTAGTTAGGTTATAAATTTGTATTTGTGGTGCGTTCACAATAGCATTTCTTCTCTAGAATTATTAGAGTATATAATTTTATTAAAATTACAAGGTACGGTCGACGGAAAAGTTTTGCAACTAACTTGTGAATTAAATTGTGATTAAAAATTTCAACACATTATTTTGAAGATAGCAAACTTTCAACAGCATTTGTTGCTAACTTTATTAGGATATCAACTACTCTACCAACATAGCTTTAAACCAAAAAAAAACACTAGATCATATACGAGGATGTATTGATATCTAATTAGCCTAGACCAGTTCCTTGTATAAACAAAATATTGCGTTACCATAACAACGAACAATAACTTATTAGAAGTGTCAGTGTAAAGTTTGACGTCAAAAAGGTAAACCAGAGTCACGCAATAAATTAAATGAAAAAGATGTCCACCGAAATTGTGAAAATCGAAAAATTGGAGTATCGAGCCATCATCAAGTACCTGTATTTAAAAGGGTTAAGAGGTAAGCAGATTTACGAAGATATGCTTAATACCCTTGGTGATCAATGTCCTTCGTATGCGACCGTCAAAATTGGAATGCAAGCTTCAAAAGAGGTAAATTTTCCATTGAAGATGATGACCGATCGGGAAGGCCAGTTTCTGTGTCAGTCCCCGAAAATATCGATGCAGTTCGCTGACATGATTTTATCAGACCGTCGAATTGGGCTAAAACGGATATCTGAAGCACTGAATATTTCATACGAACGCGTTCATCATATGGTTCACGTCAATTTGGACATGAGCAAAATTGCTGCAAAATGGATCCCCAAATGTTTGAATGTTGACCAAAAGCGTGCAAGGGTAGAAGCATCGCGTTCGATCTGTGCTCGATTTGAAAACGATGTAGACTTCTTAAACCGAATTGTTACTATGGATGAGACTTGGGTACATTTCTACGATCCAGAAACAAAGCAACAATCGATGGAATGGCGACACTCTGGTTCTCCAAGACCTAAGAAGTTTCGTGTCCAAAAATCTGCTGAAAAGTTCTTGCTTCAGTTTTTTGGGATTGCCATGGAGTAATCATGATTGATTTTTGGATAAGGGTAGAACAATAACTGGAGATTACTATTCGACATTACTGACCACTCTACGAGAAAGAATTAAAGAGAAAAGACGCCGAAAGCTATCCAAAGGTGTTTTGTTTTGCAGGACAACGCCCCTGCACACAAATCTCATGTTGCCATGCAAAAATTCGTGATTTAGGGTTTGAATTACTAGAACACCCCCCTTATTCACCCGATTTGGCTCCGTCCGACTATCACCTCTTTCCTCAACTGAAAAAAGTTTAAAAGGTCGTACATTTTCTTCCAACAAGGAGGTAATAGAAGCTGTGGAGGTCTGGTTTGCAGAGCAAGAAGAAACATTTTTTGAAAGGTCTAGAGACGTTGCAGGTTTGCTGTAATAAATGTATCCAATTAAGAGGAGAATATGTTGAGTAATAAATTATTTTGACATTGAAATTTTGTTTGGTTCTATAGTAGGCTAAGAATTTTTCAATATATCCTCGTATTAACATTTATTTCTTGAAGTAAATTTGTGCGAAATAGAAAAAATTGTATGAAAAACAGGTGTCACAACTACTTTTTGTTGTGACACTTGTTTTTCAATATACTATTGTATGATAAGGATCCGGTAAAAATCTACAACTTTTGGAGCATTTAATTCTTACCTAGAAGAGATACGAGATCAATATTTTTGATTCTAGCGAAAAATAATTATGTTAAAGCATTTGCAATATGAAAGTTGTCATATCCTTTGACTTAAATCAAATTATTACGTCTACGTATCTAGCCCCCCCACATTCTTCAAATTAAAAACTGTAATATCAGATATTACGAGCAATTTATGAGCTTTTGCAATAATGTATTTCCGATTTTTGAGCTGAATCCGTTTAGTAGAAATTTATACTTTTGTGTGGGGGGGCTAAAAACGTACGTTCTCAGCCCCCCACTGTTAAAAATATTCAAATTTTAGTTTTTTAAAATGTTTGAATTATGAGCATTTTATGAGCAGTCAGAATACCGTAGTTTTGATTTTGAGCACCACCCCTCTGCAAGTAATCTCCGCATGTCGCAGTCGTAGTCAAGATAGAAGCACCCTGAAAATCGGTCGTATAAAAAATCCTTTGCACGAATATTAACTAAATTATGAGCACTCAAATTACCCTAAATATAATTTTTGAGCACCATTATTATGCAAGCCACCTCCGTCACTCCTATCGAAGTCAAGAGAGAAGTACCTACCTTTAAAATAGGTCAAATCGGAAAATCTTTTGGAATGATATTAAGTCATTTCTGAGAAGATAAAATACGCTAAAATCAACTTTGAGCACAACCTCCGCGAGATCCTCGCATTTCGTAATCGCCGTGAAGAGAGATGTACCCTGAAATAAATCAAATCGAAAAATTCTTTTTGCAAGAAAATTTAGTGATTTATTATCAGATACCCTAAATCTAATTTTTAAGTACCACCTCTCTGTAAGCCAACCCTGCTTTTCGTAATTGTAGTCAGGAGAAGACGGTCTTGATTGAGTTGATGTGATGCAAATTCAACTTTCTTATGTTTGCGATCTGACTTTATTTAAATTTATTTGACTAGGCCTACTAAAGCAACACGATTGTGAATGTAGTGCTTCCTCATTTGTAAGCACATTACGGTTTCATGTTGATCAAATGCTAAAGTGTTGTTTGTATTACTTAGGTTGATATATATATATATATATATATATATATATATATAATAATTTATTCGGTTTTTCGATGTTGTTGTCTTATTTACTATACATAATAATTTGTGGTTTTGCTTCGAAATTGTCTGCTACTTTTTTTTCCACGTTGGGGCATGGTGTCGTCGTACTGTACCCATGTTCTGTCAGGTCGAAGAGAAATAGCTGAATAATGGCCAATAGCACGGTGATCGGGATCTGGTCGTCCGATTGAACCTGCTGGTGGTACCCAGTGCACAACACCTCTTAGCGTGTATGGCTTTTGGCATAAACGATAATTTTATTTCATTGGGAATACCACTTAGTTTTATTGCCCCATCCAGATTTTCCACATCAAATAATCACAGATAATGAAGCTGCCTGAGAACAAAATTATCCCAAAAATTATTTTATAGAAAATTGCTGAATACGAGGTAACTCGCTTATACATTAGGGGTAAGATTTATAATTTTAACGTTAATTTCGAAATTGTACTAGTGCACAGTAAATGAAAAATATTTTTGCAATGAAAGACTTTTGGGGTTGAACACGAGTGATAAATTAAAATTTACATCGTTTCGAAACGTTGATACCTAGTTTTTTCAAAATAATAATAAAAACTTTTTCGTTGTTCTGCGATTTGGACTTCGAAAAAAGAGTTTTGTTTGCAAATAGGTTCACAAATATTATATGTATAATATACAGGGTGGCCCAGGAGGAACCTGAAATATTTTGGGATATTCAAGTATGGACTATTTCAAGACAAAAATACTTATAAACAATATTTTTATTTTCAACCGTTTCAGAGATATAGTACAATTGAGTTATGTGGCACGCACATGATTTACCTTACGGTGTGCGCATCAAGTGCTCGAAAATTCCGCCCTGTACGTTCACACACTTGACTACCCTTCCCCTTAAATTACGGGTAATGTTATGGAGTGAATCTTGCCGTAGTTAAAAACTGACAGACAGGTTTACGAGTGTGGTATATCACGGGAACTGGCGCATACGCACTACCTCTGAAACGGTTGAAAATAAAAATATTGTTTATAAGTATTTTTGTCTTGAAATAGTCCATACTTGAATATTCCAAAATATTGCAGGTTCCTCCTGGGCCACCCTGTATATACACAGAGTGTTCTAACCGAGGTTCTAACAAAAACTTGACCACCCATTATCGTTAAATATAATGAGTTATTTCTTCGGTGAACTCCTCTGTTAATTTATTTTGGGGATTTTTTCCACGTAGTGGACCTTCTCGTAGGAGCAAGTATGATTGGTTGCAAATGAAACTAGTCTTTCATTGATTGCCGACGTTTCAACCAGAGATTGCCTGGTCTTTATCAAGGCTCTAAAAGGTAGTTTACAAGGCAACAACCCCGATTGATCTCATTGGATGGAGCTAGACGATAACGCACCGTAGTCAAATTGTAGAGTAAGTAATTATTAGTATTAAAAATATTGGAGATATTGGTCATTAATTAAAATCTCACACTAAAATGTAAAAAGACTAAGGACCAAACGTAAAATATGACAAACAAACGTAAAAAATGATTGCAATTTAATTAATGACCAATATCTCCAATATTTTTAATACTAATAATTACTTACTCTACGATTTGACTACGGTGCGTTATCGTTTAGCTCCATCCAATGAGATCAATCGGGGTTGTTGCCTTGTAAACTACCTTTAGAGCCTTGATAAAGACCAGGCAATCTCTGGTTGAAACGTCGGCAATCAATGAAAGACTAGTTTCATTTTGCAACCCAATCATACTTGCTCCTACGAGAAGGTCCACTACGTGGAAAAAATCCCCAAAATAATGAGTTATCCAAAATTTCAGAAAACTTCAGCGTGGGAGGTGGAGTAACTTTACATGAAACATAACCACCATAATGTTTTTTGGCCTTGATTAATTTTTAATAAAAAATAATCAAAAACTGTTGTATTATGTTCAATATTGAATTAGCATGAAAAACTTTCAACTTTTAAACAATAACAAAACGATGTACGGCTTCAATCTTTCTGAGTTAAAGATAACAATGAAGAGTAATTCAATCTTGCAATGCATTTTTAAAATTCTAAACATTTTCATACTAACTAAAAATGTACATTGTTTCATGTACACAGTACACAGTTTTAGTTAAATTTCTCATTGAAAATTAATCAAAATCAAAAAACAATATGGTGGTTATGTAAGGAATGTGTCACTTTGACCCCTCATCCCATTTAACATTGTTAAGGAGGTTGCTGTTACTTGTACAAGAATGAAGTTTGGAGTTTGGAATTTTCGGAAAACTCATTACTTTTAACAATAATGGGGGAGGGTCAAGTTTTCGTTGGAGCACCCTGTATATATACTATTAATCAGGAAAAATAAATTAAATTAATCCGTTTAACAAGAAAAACAAACGAATATGATCATTGAGCGAGTCCAAAATGTGCTTACGCTATTCATTCGTCAAAAATTTGAATCCATATGAAGTGTTGTAGTTTCAAAATGCTGTTTAAGTGTGAATGGTTTTTTCCATGAACTTTTTGGCAATAGTTTGTAATGTTTTTGTAGAAATCAATGTCTTGAACTGACCAAACATCTCGCGTGTTAGTAATTTAGAGGAAAATAGGTATACAAATTTTGTGAATAATTTCTTACCGATTGTCGGAGGAGCAGTAGTTTCAACTCCCAAGCAGTTTTTCTGGCAACAATGACTGGCACCGCTTAGCATAAAGCTATTTTCGACGGCTACATTGAAATCATCTGCAGCCAAACAATTTAAAGGGACCGGTATTTTCGGAAGTGATTTCACTCTCGGTGGACATCCCTCGTCGCATGATGTTACTTCAGTAAGGCTTGGTGTATCTGCAAACAGCCTCTTGCATAAGTGCCCTATAGTTACCTCACACTTCACTTCGAGTGTGTCATGATAGCCAGATTCCGCTGGAAATAAAGCAACTAGGGCTTCAGCTCTTAGGTAGTAAGTATTTTTACTAATGCCTTTGTGGGAGCTGTTCTGAATCATTTTAAAAATAGACTTGATTCAGCTAATTTGCAGCATTCAGATTTAAATTCGGCACTATCAAACGCTGCGCTCAAGAAGATCTGATACATACTATCAAAGGCGCAAGTGTTGGTCAACGTAATTTTCCGACCCTTCAAACTAGTTGCCTGCAACGTCAGTGAACTGCCATTTTTTAAAATCGGGACTTGCCTTATCTTGCCGTGTAGTAGAAATTCATTTTGCGTAAAACTTTTTTTCAAATATCTCGATTTCTTTTTGGAAGGTTCCTGAGACAGTCCCCGCCAATTTTCTAGTTCGCCTGAGTTGATAATATCAATTGCGGCTTTATTTGGAACTTTCAAACAGGAGGCGCAGAGCCGCTTTTGACCGAAGCCTTCTTCTTCATTCGGCAATGGCTTCGAACAGGCATCGATAGCATGCACAAACACTTCACACATAGCGCAAGTATGCGCTCCAGTGGGTTCATCGCCCATTGCACACGCCGGACATTCTGCGTTGACCGCTTTACGTACCTTGTCCATACAACTGCCTATTTCTTCTGATCGTTTGTCATTAATTATTTCCGATTCCTGCATTCTTGCATTTATAATTTTCAGGCGTCCATTGATATAACTCGCATGCTTATTGAGAAAAATATCTGCACGAATTGGTAAGATCACATTGGCAAGTAGTCTGGTTTTAATATTGTTGAACTCAGACTCAACTGCTGCACTCGATGACGGAATTTTTCCGTAACCAAACCGATCAACGCAGACACAAGACCATAGAGCAAACCATTTCATGTCTTTCAACAAACGATTAGCAAATTCTGGTAAGTAATGTGCATTTACTCTGTCACCCATTTCTTCAGATGATGATAATAAATTATCTGATACTCTCATAGCCCAATTATGCCACGGATTATCTTCACTATACGTGTCCTCTAATATATCTTCATCTGTGACGTGTTGTTCAAAATCTTCGAAAGTGTTTGTGTTGTTTATACTATCTCTCAGAATGTCCATAAGTATTGTTTTTGAACCTCACACGCTGATGCTTGCCCACTTTCCAGCAAGCCTTCTGTTTTACTCTTAGCAATTGTTAAAATGGCGACTAGTATCTTCTCTGCTTCATTTATTGTACGGGACAGTATAAGTTGACCCAATGCCGCCAAATAAAATGTTTTTATTTTAGGATTGATGACTACTTTCAAAAATTTGGCATAAGTGTTTATAAAATGTGCGACGTCAATGCGGATGTAGCATGAAGGCATGTTACATGATTCCCAACACTTTTGGCATACTCGTCAACAGATGTGAAGGCTGTGAATGCTCTTGTTACAGCCAATAAAGTGCCTTACTTGCATCGCAAGTAACTTCTTTTGGGGTGGTGCTCCTGTTCGGGTCCATTCCATTAACCAATACCATATTGAAACCGTTGTGTGGCATTCGCTCAGCATTTGCGTGACCGGAAATGTTTGACTGTTGCTAGAATTCACGACACACGTATAGAGGAAAATATGATGTGATTTTGATCCATCTGGGTTAATGAGCTTATGAACTATGCTACCCGTGGCGTCTATCGCTACAGAAGATGGTTCTGAAAGACTGTACTGTTTATACACATTTGTCTGAAAACTGGACCAATAGTGTACGTGAAACGGACTTAAACTAATGTTATGTATAAAATATTTCAGTGATGATAATTTTGCAAGTAAGATGGACGTTACTGTATTTTTATGTAGAGTGAGTGATTCCAGATGCTTTCCTTTAGCTTTTCGTAGTGCTTCTGCTTTGTACAAATGAGGAGGTTCCTGATCGTTAGGAGACATGAGACGATTGGCTTCTTCTGCTCTATAAACTTCCGCGGTTTTGTTCGTTTCATATAACATCTTCCCAATTTCGGATCTCATGGGTTCACGTAAATACCGTTTACCGCACGTTCCATCACCACGTGTAATTGCACATCTCATTACGTTTTGTTCAGAAGTCAAATTTAATCGTTCAATTGATCCTTTGAGCACCGAACCACATTCACACTTACCTGCTACCTCAAGCTTATTATTATAAATTTTATTGCGCTTAAACTGAAAACCGCACTTTTTTTACAAAGTTTCCACAGCTTAGTCGTAATAGCTACTTGCCATTTACCCGGCTGTAAGACTGAGTATTCTCGAAATCCGATTTGTGGTCTCTTTTCTTCTGATCTGCCGTATTGTTTTTTGATCACGAGCATTTCAAGTTCAGCTTTATCAAATGTAATTTCCACGACTTGCTCATCATTATCTTCATTTACCGACGCCGAAGATTCTAGAACATCAGAAGATTCAGCCATAGAAACATCAAGAACAGCCTCTTTCGGGGAGGAAATGATTGGACAGATGAGAAAGTCTTTGATATTGTATCTATTATTTGTCACAAAAGTAAACAAACCATGTGGAGAAATTACACTTTAAGATCAGCTGAAAGCACTTTCCATATTCGATCGTTCCTAGATACAATTTTTCCGCGTTCGTCCAACACTTCAAGCTTACGCGATTTTATGGCCGCAATAATAATGTTTTTATCGTAGATACAAGGTCTCCTCGCTTCATTTTTGATTGACGGTACTTAATGTTAAACGTTAAAGGTTCTATTAACCACTGTTTTGTATTTTATTTATTTACACAAGGAACCATTTACAGAAACGAATGCGCTAACACAGATGTAATTTGATAAACTGAGTTGCAGTTACTTCTGAAACCGATTATCGTCAACTATTGCAACTTTCTTGGAGGCAATATATCAAGACCGCCCTAATTGCGACTATTAACCAATCCATATTCAAAAAACAACAATACAAAATTTAGGAAAGTAGACATTTAACCGACACAAAGTTCTTAGTAAATTTAAGCCTAATCCGGCGCCCGCCGTATAGATTATCGCAGGTGATTACTTAAACCTACATTGTACCTAAATCTAATTTCTAAAGAATACTTAACATTTACATTCTAGTTTCAAAAGAGCACTTAACACTATTTATGACGACTTTACTTTCTAAGGAACAGCCTTGGGAACTTGGAGTTTAACCCTTAAATGACCGCAAACAAATCACACAACTGTCACATGAAGTCATGTGGGTCCTAATCCTACATAATCTTTGATGAATGAAAATTTAAATTGTAATATATTGAAAGAAAAATAGAAAAGGAAAAATATAATTTTCTTAATTTTTGAATAAATAAATATTATCCTTTTAATTTTTATTATTTTACGCGCACTCATAGAATTATACATTTATTAGTAAGTCGATCCTTAATCATACCTACAAAAGAATTTTTCAATTCGATTGATTTTCTGAGAACTTCTTTCTTGACTTCGATTACGAAAATCAGAGTAATGGAATTTAAAACTTGAATTTAAGTAAGATGGTGTCTTTATAAATCATTAAATAATTTTGCTAAAGAATTTTTGATTCAAGCAATTTTCAGGGTCTGCTTCTCCTGACTGCGATTACGAATCGCAGAGATGGCTTACAGAGGGATGGTGCTCAAGAATTAGATTTAGGGTATCTAGACTAATCATAAATCACTAAATATCCTTGCAAAAGAATTTTTATTTGACGTACATCTCTCTTGACAGCGATTACGAAATGCGCGGATCTCTCGGAGGTTGAGCTCAAAAGTAGAATTTAGCATATTTTATCTTCTCAGAAATCACTCAATATCATTTCAAAACCATTTTGCGATTCGATCAAAGGTACGTCTCTCTTGACTCCGATTACGAGTGGCAGGAGAGGCTAGCAGAGTGAGTAATGGTGTTCAAAAATTAGATTTAGGATTATTTGAGTGCTCATAATTTAGTTAATATTTCTGCAAAAGCATTTCTCGACTTGACCTATTTTAAAGGTACTTCTCTCTTGACTTCTATTACGAGTAGCGAGGGTGGCTTGCAGAGTAATGGTGCTCAAAAATTATATTTAGAGTAATTTGAGTGCTCATAATTTAGTTAATATTCGTGCAAAAGGATTTTTTCATACGACCGATTTTTAGGTATTTCTATCTTGACTGCGACTGCGACATGCGGGGATGACTTGCAGAAGGGTGGTGCTCAAAAATCAATACTACGGTATTCTGACTGCTCATAAAATGCTCCTAATTCAGACATTTTAAAAAATAAAATTTGAATAATTTTCAACAGTGGGGGGGCTGAGAACGTACGTTTTTAGCCCCCCCACTCAAAAGTATAAATTTCTACAAAACGGATTCAGCTCAAAAATCGGAAATACATTATTGCAAAAGCTCATAAAACGCTCGTAATTTCTGGTATTATTGTTTTCAATTTGAACAATGTGGAGGGGCTAGATGCATGGTGATCAAATTATTTGTGTTTCTGTTATGTTGAAATAAATAGATACACAAGCTTTCCTGGTAGGATAAATAAATAACGTGGTCGCACATGTAAACACAAAAGTATGGAATAAACAATAATTTGTATCGTAATGACTCTAATATATGAGTTACAATACAGGAGTAGAAAAACAAATAGATTAACCAAGATTTGCTCTAATTCTATTCTATAACCTCCTAAAGAATTTCTCAAAATGTATCTAGACCATACATTTTTAAACACACGAATCATTAATTATTTGGTTGTATAATAATATGACTATCAATTTATTTCTACCAAAATTATAATATTCATACAACACTGATTTTATATTCATTATTAATGCGGCAACAATAACAAAAAAATTATTTAATTTAATTGGGTATAACGTTAAAAAAATAGAGTCGCAAAAACTGATGTTACATACAAAATAAATTTAGTTTAACACAAACAAATACAATTTTGTTAAATAAAGTTTTATTGGTTCGAATCGAGTTTGCTAACTTTTCAACCCTCAAATTTTAGATAAGTTAATTTGCTGTTGGCACCTGAAAGTAAGTGAACCAATAAAATAATTTGAAAGATCTCGAGTTAATGTAAAACGGTAAAAGTTTTAAGTGGCGCTTTATTGAATTTTTGGCTTTCATTGCCTTTTTGTTGCCCGTTAAAAATACGAGACTATGAAGACATTACAATTAAGCTTTAAGTAAAAGTCCGATTGAAGTCCATTAAAATTTGAAAAAAAAAGTAAAGTAAATGCAGAAACGGAAATTGTTTTGCATAAAAGGCGTAGCACTTAAATTAGAAAAATTGTAGTTTAGAGGCGGTTTTTGTTCCGCCGGAAGCAACAACCATCGCAATACCCGTTCCGAATCCAAATATATGCGTTGTTTTGGAAAATGAGTTCAATTCCCGTATAGATTGGTAACCGCATGCCATAACAAGCTTTTATCTCTTTCCGCTAAATCACAAAATGTAATAAACGTAATATTGGTAGTTCACTTAAATAGAAACGCTTTAAGTAAGCTTTGGAAAAGGCATACAAATTTTATGAACTCGAAAGCTTTATAAAGATTTACGTTTATGTAAAAGAATTTCGTTCTTACTGATTTTTTTTTGTTTTAGGATTTAATTGCAAGAAAGTAAATAATGGATTACGAAGATCACATTTTCAAAGAAACCGAAAATACAACCGCCCCATTTCTAGAATTCGAGGATTCACAACCAACGCAAGACTTTCTAGATGTCTTTTTAACGATTTTTGGAATAATAGGAATAGCCTTTAACGTACTTTTAATCTATATAATATGCTATTTTCGAAAATTACATACGTCGACAAATATTTATCTAATCAATTGGGCAATCGCCAACATTGGAGCTATCGTTATGACAATAAGTTGTTTTCAGCTATACTCCGCTCTTTCAGGATTACCGTACGCTGCTTTATGCTTCTATCTAAGTTTAGTTTTCGCCTTATATTTTAATTCGATATTCTTTATGATTATGTTAACAATGGATTGGTGGTTTTGTGCATTCTGGCCGGCACCCTTAACAAAATTCAGGGAATATACTAAAATTATTACTGCCGTAGCTTGGATCCTTTCTCTATTATACTTTATAGTATCTTCAATACTTTTCTCAGTTTCTGCAGACTACTTAATATTCCACTACAGTCTACCCATAATGTTTACAATATTAATAACCCTAGTTGTTGGATTACATGCAGTGAGGCTTATAAAGAAATATAAAACAGCTTTCGAATATCATCCAGTGAATTTATTATACATTCCATCAGGATTTGTCTGTTGTTGGTTCTTAAGTTGGATCAACATTTTCGTCCCTTATTATTCATTCATATTTTCAACTTTCTCGGACGTAATCCTTTTTGTACATCCGATTTTTAATTTTTTTTTATTAGTTATGTTTGACAGCGATTTCAGGTTGTGCTTTATTAAAATCAGTGAGTTTTTACCATGTAAAATTTTTAAACGCGATGATTCTACCACACTAATCCATTCGCCTGCGGTTAACGTTCGAATTGAAAACGAAAATGTTAGTACTTATTATTAATACAATTTAAAATTGTAATTTATTAAATTAAATTTTGATTTGGTAGTAATTTTATTATTGAATAAATTAAATAACCTTTACCTTGGCAAATTATAGAGACGACAAGTGAATGGTTTTATTTTATTCTCGATAAAAGAAAAGACACCTTAGAAAATCATTTGAAGCTATTATACATACTTTGGGTAAGCATCTTCTATTTAAGCATTGAAATTTATTTTGTAACAAATTAGCGACAGCAGTTTGCATTTTGATACGGTTCTGTAACAACTTGTGTTACTGCAACCAATTTTCAACAAAATTAAACAGTTATGATTTTAACGCTCTGAATTAATTTAAACCAAAGTAATTCGAAACTTTTGTTTATTTTGTTTTATTTGATTTGATGTTTAATTCAATCATGTAGATGTTTTTGTGGTACGGATATGTAAATAGGTACTAAAGTCGTTGTTTGTTTATTATATCAATGCAGTATTTATTTATCTTATTCATAAATATGTTAAATATTGAGGAATCATTTTACCATTTATGACTCAACTTTTAATCATGAGTTTCCAGAAATACATAAATATATTGTTATTCATCAATGCTGTGTAACGGTTGTAGCTACAAATACATAAAAGAATAGACGGCTCTAGCGGTACAACCTAGATAAAAAGAATAATACTATTGAGCTCGAATTAACGCACTAAATTCATGGAAGATCCCGAATTTATAAGTGTTATTGCAGCAGTGTTTAGCTTCATCGGTAGATTTTGGGGGGTCCTTAAGGAATCTGAAAAGAAATAAACTGTTGCGTAACGTGGCGCCACCTGCTGAGTAATAGATAGAAATAAAACCGACCAACAGGAGTACAACTTGGTTTTACTAAAAGATCTAACACGTTAAAACGAACACAATATCAGAGCGACACATAGACAATTTAAATATAGCAAATAACGACTTAAAAATACTAGGAGTATATGTACAAAGTAAACGAGACTGTCGCATAATGTTTTACGGGCGTTAGCAACAACGATTTAATTAAAACTCGTAATTAATGTATCAAATTCAGATAAGTTTTATAATTACATCCCAAATTTAAAGAGAGCGTACCAATTTAAGATTGGTTCGTACGAAAACTTGACGTACACACGTCACTTACACAACGGTGCCTTAATATTAACTTAAACTCGAAAGAAACACGATAAACAGGTCTCCTCAACCCAAAAGACCTTTTATTTTTAACGTCGCCCCCGTTATCTACAACGTCTAGCTCTAATGGAGCCAATGTAAACAAAACCGAGTATCGTTGATCGAGCTCACCTCGATTAAAAATTTACTTAAGTAGTAGAGTTATAAGAACGTTTGATGTCAAGTGTACGTGAACTCCTTACGCATTGATATTGAGTAGGATAATTAAACATTAAAACTTGTAGTAGTATGCAGCTCCGAAAATAAACGTTTTTGCTAGCGGCAGTACTGGACGCATCCAAACGTAGTTAATTCCAGAATTTTCCTTAGAGAAAATTTAGATCAAAAGAAAATGACCAGTAAGTCCCTCAAAGTAATAGATATGCAGCATGAACGAGTCAATTGGCCTTCATCATTCACCAGCTGTTGTCGGCTTAAGTGGAGGCGAAATCGAGGTACTCAAACAATTAGGTAGCGAAAAGTTCCTAAATAGCCATTCTAGCACCTCCAGGAGTTTTCCAGGTGTAAGATAAGGTGAAAATGTGAGGTTAACACACGTGCTAAAGCAAACGTTGCAATTAACAATTAATACAACCTCGAAATTAACCAAAGAATTAAAGAAAGACCCACTTACAGAGTAAATTGATCGGATTTATCTTTCCGCACTCAATTATGGTGCAATTATTGAAGCCACGTTAAAATTTCACTTATATTTTATTTGATTCGTGAGCCACCGTCAACCACCCAAGCGGAAATAGTAAGTGCCAAAATGTCCATCCGTCGTTTAGTTTGTGATTATTATTCACCAATAGGAAAACTCGATGTAGCGCGGTAGATTTGGTTTCCGTCGTAACGCGCAACCTACGCCATACGTTTTTAACACGGCTTCCGACCTACGTTCATGTTCGAAAAATTAGAACCGTAACAGCTGTATTAACAAATACAAGAATGTCTTTTCACACATATTGAATTTTATGCATGGTTTTGTTTTTCCAGAAATTCCAATTTTTAACATTCATGTAGAATGATGCGACAACAATGCAAGCTTAGATACTGTACCTCGTTGAATTCTAGAAGTGTAGTATTGTATACTTTATTCAGAAATGCCAAAAGAAAACACTTGATAATTCCTAATTAGTTATGGTTCGTAAAAATATTAACGTTTTTTGCACTTAAAATAACATGGTATGCAAATAAAACAAAATAATTAAAGCAACACTTTGCCTCTAAAGAAAAGCAATTTAAATCAGTCTTACAATGATCAATTTGTAAATAAGCCCCAGAATTTGTATTGTTAGGTGATTTAGTGAGGTTCGAAGGACTATTGCGCAACTGTCAGGAATTTGATGTAATTGGGCTGTGTGTGTTATAAATTTCAATCAGTAAAGATCATACAGCAGCTCCAATAATGTTATTCACTCATTTAACCTAAAGAAATGTAGCATTAATAATAATATTTAAGCAATTAGTAGTTTCTTCAAAGTCAATGAGCAAAATCAAAAACCCTTACATATGTGCCGCGTGTGAGACACTGGGTCGAACGTTAAAATAATTATTAAACGTGTTTCAATCGAAATAACAGCCCAAGTTAGTGACATTAATAAAACATTCGAAAACAAAACAATTTAAAATGTGGTAAATAATAGTGAAAATGTCCATGACCAATTAATTTGTGGCGCAAAAGTTTTGAAGAAAATGATAATGAAGGAAGGAATAATAAAGCATTTTGCAATTAAGGAGTGTAATTACAGTTAAATACAAAAAGAAGTTAATTGAAATTGCAGAAAACTGGATGACAAAACGGTAGTTTCAATTAAAATCTAACAGATGCCAGCGTTAAGTAGTTGTCCTACCACAAATGGAAAAATTGAAATCAAATAGGTCATGATTTGAAATTTGATAAATAGGAGGGAAAAACCGACGCTCAAGCTCTTAAAATTTTGACGCGGTAAAAAACATCGTTCAGCACGATGAAAATTTAAATAAAAAGCCGTCTATGACGTACCACAAAAGTAAAAAAATTTTTTTAGCCAATTAATAATGTAACGCGAAAATAAAATTTAGTGCACCAAGTAAATAAATCAAGATAATTCAGCGAGTATATGAATAACAATAAAAGTAATTTAAATTTATGTGCAAAACACAGAAAGAAAAATTAACAAATACTTACCAAGTGAAACTTTGTACAAAAACATAGTATTGGAAAACAAGTATTTATAGTGGAGTAGCCAAAAACATCTAAGACGAAGCAGGAGAATCAACAAATTTAAGAAAATACAGCACGTACTAGTGATACCAATGATCATGGTCACATTTAATTTGCAGTAGTTTAAGTTAATGTTAGGAATTTTGTAAATAATTTGTCATATCGCCCAGGTTAACGTCCTACTCATATAACGCTTGCGTTACAAATGATTCACCGAAACACGCGTCGTTGATTCAAAAAGAAATACCAATGTTGCCGGTTCAAAATTAGTATGGCATTTGTAATTAATAAAATATTGTTAATAATTAGGGGGTTTCTTGTGTTTGGTACATTGTGTGTGATTAACGAGGTTCTAAATGAATATAAAAGGCAAATTATTATTTGCGACGAAAAAAGTTGATTATTATTAAAGTTAAAGCAAAGGTTGATTTAGATTACACACACACACAGCATAATTTCTACCTGGTAAAATTTAACCCTGAGATACAAGAGAAAAAATTATTTGTCGTGATTGAAAAATAAATTCATAATAAAATTTTAAATCAAAATGTAACAATACCATATTATATCAATGTACATGATTTTATCTTAAACATTTATCTACTGAAATATGACCGAAATTGTCGTACACCAGAAAATCAAAAATACTACAATACTTATTGTTAACAAAATTAATTCGGTCGATTACAATATCACTTATTTTTATGGATAACAAATTATAGAGAAGAATCTTAAATCTAAATTATTGTAACAATTAACAATCACTAATTACGCCAAAATAAGAAATATAAGTCTCAAGCACATATGACGTACTTCAAAAATGTTTGTGGGTTAAAAATGTTGAATCGACGTAGTCGTCAATAAGTTTACGTTTGTGTATTTTAATAGTACCTAAAAGTCTAAAACTTATCTGTTGTTAATCTAGCAGGAATACGAAGTCCGCCGTTCCTCTCAAGAAAGATGCAATGGTCGCAGACTTATCAATAAAATTTCTTTCATTGTTCGTTTTAATTAAAACCTTAGCTAAACTCACGAGCGTATTACTATCTAAATTTTCTACGAAAATAGTTAAACGTAGACGAAAAGGACGAAATGTTCGAAAGGTCAGAAAAGTCCAAAAAACAAAAAAGTCTAAAATCGAAATTACATAGTAACAACGAACATGTGTACCACCAACACTTACGGCCTATGATGTTTTTTTATAATCAAAACTATGGCCTTGATAGTTTAATGGTATTCTGATATTATACAGGTTTGTACTAATCTTTTGGGCACCATACATAACCCTTACATCATAATACAATATTTAAAATGTACCGTACAAATAAATAAATAAAATATTAATTTTACTTTAAATAAATAATTGAAACTTACCACGAGCGTCAGTTAAAAGCGTCCGATAGACTACTTTTCACAAAACAAAAATGTCGACGAGAAAAACCGTTCTTCTTTATCAAAATAGTAACCTTGCCATACATACATACACATACATTGCCGCGCCACCAAGTATATTCCTTTGTCGGCGTAAATTCAAAACTTACGTTACAACTTGTATTTCACATTTAAATAAAAAAAGTCATACTGTAGATGAAGATGTTATTTTGTCAATGCAATAGAATTATAGAGTTGATTATAGAAACTATCTTAGAGAATAATTTGCTGAATACTTCAGTCTACGTGTACAGTATTCCTTGACTCCGTAACCAAAAATAATTTGTCTGGTATAAAATTTGCTTGCAGGTGTGCAACTAAAAGTACTAAAAGTCCGACATCATGTCAGGGGCAGATTTTTGAATATTAGAATCTGTCTAATGGGTAAACTGGTTGGTCTACGTCGTAGTTTAACTTCTTTTTCTCTTATTAAGTTAGTGTGTAAAGGTGTCAAATTTCTTAGAATTCCGTTTAGAGATCTGGATACAATTAATTGTTAATGGATTAACCCCAAGGAAAAATTACCAATATGAACGAGTAAACAGGTTTCCCACACTTTTCAACGCTGTGAGTAACTTTTTAGTCGTTTTCTGTTATTTCAATTTTTGTGACTTGTTTTCTCTGACCGCCATTTTTCTCACCACGTTTATAGACTTTCGACTAGAGTAAGATTGATGGCTAATATATACTAAATCAACATACAAAGCCGTATAATATGGTTGTTTACCTATAAAGCTATCTATTTTTCTGAAGACCGATCGCTAAAAATTGGTCTCTACGTCTGCTGTTACATCTGTCGTCAAGAGTCCCCACAAAGACAACTCCGCTACTTCCTGCGTACTTGTTGAGGTTCCTGGTTACTATTAGCTACTTCTATCCTTTCACCGCTTTGTCCTTAGGAAAATTAGGAACCTGCCGAACTTACTGCTATATGATAGTAAACTGCACAAAAACAGATAAGTGGAAAGTAATTGCATGTGTTTTTTCATTAATTTATAAGTACTCGCGTTTGTATCTGTGGTTTGACTAAAATTTACCTACCTAACTAGATGCGCTTTATTATTAAATCATTGTAATTTTGAAAGATCTTTTAGAAAATTGGTTTTAATTGTGCGCGCTTTGTTTTATCACGTTAAATTTGACGTTGAGTACCCTGTGCTTCACGGATTTGTTTCGCTATTTAACTTAAACATTAATAACCGTAATACGTACTCGTGGGTAACATTTAAATCAAATTTTAATTATCTGTTTATAATTATCAATTCATGCGACCACGCCTAACCAGAGCATAGATACCATCGAGATTAGAACATATTTTTGGCGGTTTAGATATTTTTTTCTATAAACAAAATTTTCTATTTACCTGTTATTTTATTAATTTGTGTTGTGTTTTTTTCTACATTATATTATTGTCTATCGCCGCTGTTGCCGTTGTGATTGAGGCCTAGTCATTTTATAACAATTATATTTTTACAATCATACGGTTTTATTTTGTCTTAGTTTAGTGTCCTAGTTGCTCTGGAAGATATACTACACGTTCTACTAGGTGGCGCTTTTGTAAATTATCTCAACAGCGTGAAAGCCTTTGATCTAATTATTTGTAAGTAAGCCCACGACCACTCTACGACTACTAGAGCTGCCGCCCAAGATTTTATTTATTTATTTTATTTATTTATTGATTTTATTTATTTGTTTACACTGTTTAACGGGAAATCTCAATTACAAAACAGGAACATACTGAAAAACATAACGACACGAGACGCAAAATACATAAGAAAAAGAAACATGCTAACAGTTTTTACAAATTAAATAGAAATTTAATTAAGTTTTAAATATGCAGGTATAATTTTGTTGCATTTGAAAATGTCAAAGCTGGAACATATATTGTAATTGTAGACATCATGTAAATAGGAGAGTACTATATTTGTGTCTGCTCTCCAAGTGGCGGATTAAAAGCTGTGATTGGAGTACGCCAGTTCTTAAAGAAAAGTGTTTTTAGGAATCTTTGTTGAACTGATTTTAATTTTAAAACATGACTTTTAATAATAAGGTTTTGTACATAAACCAAACTTAAATTTGAGTTGGCTCAGGCGCCGGTAATTAACTTACAAAAATGTTTCAAAGATTTAAAAATCTACTAACACAAATAAATGTCTCCAAGAAAAAAGATATTTGTCTGGGTTTTTAAAAACGTAGCTGCAACATATTTAACGTCGCAATTTTAGAGTCATTGGAAACATTGTAAGTTCACGTCGTTCACTTCTGAGATAATCGGTCTCCAAATTTTTTATAATAATGAGATTTATTGAGATGAGGTACAGAAAAAACGGTCAGATTCTTTTTTGATTTGGTTGGTATTAATCTCCAAATTGATGTTCATCATAGGATGCCATTCATTTTAATTCTTTGACAGAAATGTAAAGAATTCTCTTTAATTAATGTATTAAAATTATTGTAAATTATAAAAATACTTCAAATTTTTATAACCAAGTTCTATAAACAGAACAAACCTTAGTACAGTTATAAAATATATTACAGCTAAACTATTCAGTAAAATTGGAAAAATGTATCTGCCATGAATAGAGACCTATCGGAGTAATATTTTTAAATTACATTTGAAATATTCAGGTGTCCCAGAATACACAAATATTCACCTGTCAAAGTTGTATAGCTTACTTGATAAATCTTAAAATTGTTCATTATGAAAACCGGCATTTTTCATAAAAACGTGAATATTTAGCTATATGACACTATAGTATCGTACTATAGGCAATTACATTTTACATACACTGTTGATATAAAGTACAGGATGTTCCATTTAAATTAAGCAAGTTATTGTTGTTCAAAACATGTCATTATTTAATCTTATTTTGTAAACATTTTGTATATGATAGTGGATTTTTTACATACTACATAAAATCTAATTAATTGATATACTCCAGTGCAAATTTAGTTTGGAAAAAGAAAATAGTTGCTGAGAAATGAATCGGCAAAATTGTGAGAAAATACAGAATATCTCGAAAACATTTAGGTTTGAGTAAGATAAACCTCTATAAAATCCATTTTTATTTTAATCGCAGAAACTAAAAATATAATAATATACAAGACATTCTATAAGAAAAAACACAATTTTGATACTTTTGTGAATTTTGGGACACCTGTATATTTCGAAAGTAATTTTAAAATATTTCTCCGATAAGTCTCTATCTATTGCAGACATATTTTTCTAATTTTATTGAATAGTTCAGCTGTAACATTCCATGCCGTATACCGTAAATATCCCTGTATACAACTTTTTAAAATTTTAAGGACATGCAGTATGATCTAAAATAAGTTTAAAAATTATTATTTTTTAATATAAAATTGATTGTAACTAAAGAAGAGGTTCAAAATTATGTCTTTCTATTTGTACACAGCATTCTATTCATTAGCGCAACTCCGGAATTCCGTTTACCGGTGTTGCGTGTTGATACTAAAGTACAACGGAGTTGATCGGAAGACTTTGGGAGCCAAGCAATAAGACCACTTCGCCTTAACCATCTTCCAGAAAATACATTGTTGATTTAAATAAAGCCCACACGCTCATAAACAACTATAGCATTTGGACATTCCTATGTCATAAAGTACTTAGTGGTGCAGGTAAAGTGTTTACAATTTTGAAGCGAGTACTAATGGGTTTACAATGGTAGGGTATATACTCCACATATTTTAAAAATACAATTAACGAGTATTGTTAGTTCTAATAGGTATTTTCGGGGAAGGTTAATGTTGTAATTTCTATGCATACTTCATTAATTCAATTTATTTCTTTTATTTGAGTTTGATCATGAAATATAACAATTTTATTTTTCCAAAAACTGATTTAGAGATAAAGTCAATAAGACCCAAATCGAGAAACGTCACTCACTGTAAATTGATTGAAGGCAACACACAAATTAAGTGACTTCTCATTTGCAAATTGATAGAGTTGCTTAATTTCAGTGCTCCCTTCACTCAATTTAAAGCTGAGTGACGTTTCTCGATTTGAACCTTTGTGATAAAACAATTAATATAAAACTACGTTGTTTGATTTATTTATATCGAAAAGTTATTTCTTTTTGGTTGTTTGTGTTTGTTCGTTACTTTAAAATACTAAAACCAATTAGCCCTACATAGTTTTGTTTTACTTTTCTAGTAATAATTTAACGGTTATTAATTTTAAGTATTTTTATATTAATATTATAAATAAAATTAAAAAGTACCTACATAACAATTAAATAGTATTAAGAGAGATACAGTTTGATATGATTGCAATAACATCATTGTAACATAAGTATAGTAGTACCTGCTTAGGTAATTGGTATCAAGGATTTAATCTTTGGTGTTACGAATTTTCGTTACCAATAGTTGTAGTTACAAACTGTGAATATTACGAAGTGTCGTGGTTACGAACTGTCGCGTTACGATACATCATGAACCCATCTCGGGCACCCTGTGTTTTTAACATAAAAAAAAAAAAAAAACTTGTAGTAATAAAACATTACAGAAGATTAAATAAATTAAAATGTAAGTCGCACACTACTAGTATTACCAATGCTACAAATATAATGAACCTTAAAATTTTCTGATTAACTTTTATGTGATATTCGGTTTTACTGCTTTTTAATGGTTCAAGTTGTAAAAGTATTACTGAAAGAAAGATAACAATAATAAACTTAAACAAAGACGATTTAAACGTATAAAGCTAAAGCGATTATTTTATGAAATCAGTTTTATATTAATAAACATTTCTAGCTCTACTCTCCCAAGCTATATCTTTAATTTAAAAAAAAATTGAAATGATTAATTTTTGACTAGCAAATGATAGTAGGTACCTACATAGCTACAAAAGTAGATATATGCAATATATTTTTATAGCATTTGATAAGGTAAAAGCTTTTTAACAGCAGAACATTATTTCAAGTTGTAAGCATTAAAGTCATAAAATAAAAATGTTTAATAGAAAAACCTTTTATGACAAAATAAAATGCTTACTTTATAGTTATTAGAACTTATGCAATAGACACCACATTTAAGAGCAAACGCGTAATAGAAAAAATAAAATCAAGGTATTTATTGCTGGATTTTATTATGACTCGACGCATAGAATTTTACAATAATTGCAAGTTTTTCGAAGCGGTAAACAAATAAAAAAAAATTAAATTTTTACAACATCTATCATAAACATAACCAAAATCTGTCACATTTTCGAATAAGGACAAATTTCATTTCCATCTTGCCTTCATATATTGATTCTGTCAAAGACAGAAACCCTGTAATAAGTAAACCGCTTAAAATATTTTATCCTGCTTGCCCTACTTTTGTTGTAGTCAGTACCTACAAAATTTAATTTAGTTTGTCATCCATTATAAGTATTATTTTCAATAATTTTAATACTATATAATTGTTGAAAAAAAACAGTAACCTTTGTTGATTGAAAACAGGTAATGTAAATATTAATTTTATAGGATTAATACAACTTTATTTCAGAAACTGGCAATATTTCAAAAAATTTATTAAACTTCTTTGTTTGAGCATTAAACCAACAACTTTTGAAGAGAAAAATTACAAATGCATGCAAATGACAAGTTTAATAAAAACAATGTAAAATCAAAACTTTTTTGTGACTCCTGTAAGAACACAACCTGAATGTATTAAAATTGAAGTGAACAAATAGTTAACATTTATAAAAATCATTATTATGAAAAGTGCCAGGAATGACGGCCATGTTAGTGACCCCATTATTTTAACTATTTTTGCTTATTATTAATTGTGTGTAAAGTATAGTGTAAAATTGTCGACATTAAGTGCAAAAAAATTGTTTATAATTTAATCCGATTAATAATGTATATTAATTCTCTGTCATGTGGACGACGAAATTAATAGGCACGGAAAAGAAAAAAGTACTTCAACTAATTTAATTACTTTTTCGGTGTAGGACAGTACCACAAAACCTATAATTTTCAATTTTTATTTTTAAAATTCTTATTACTACCTGTTTCGGTAATATTTACGCCATAACCATCTTTAGGATAATATAATTAATAATATCGGAATTGAGAGTTTTTTAAATTAATTTAGTTTAAACTGTAAAACAATTTGGTAAAGTTAGATAATGAAAATATAATATTTTATGAATCAAGTGGAATAAAACAGCTGACATTAATTTGAATAAAACAAAATTCATACAGGGTCGCCCACAATAAACGGCACGGACGTTTATAACGGTTGTAGTTCACATATAATAATAAAAGAAGCAACGGCTCTAGCGATACAACATAGAGAAGAACAATACTATTTGCTTCGAAATAGCGCACTAAATTCATGCAAGATCCCGTATTTGTGATAGTTAGTACAGCAGTATACGGCTTAATCGGTAAGTTAGAGAGGTCCTTGAAAAACTGAAAAAAAATAAACTGCTGCCTAACAAGGCGCCACCTGCTGGGTAATAGAAAGAAATAAAACCGACCAACAGGAAGTCAATAGGTTTTACTTAAAGTCTAATGCGCTAAAACAAACACAAATCAGAGAGACAAATAGACAATTAAATATAACAAATAAAACTTACAGTTCTAGGAAAATATGTGAGAAGTGAGATATTCCGTCGCATAAGACTTACGGGCGTTAGCAACAACAAATTAATTAAAGCTCGCAATCAATGTGTTGAAATTCAGTTAAGCTTTTGTTTGTTACTCCCCAAATTAAAGTTAGCGTACTAATTGAGGATTGGTTACTAAGGAAACTCGACGTACACATATCACTTACACACGGTGACTTAAATCTAACTCAAACTCGGACTAGCACGGTAAGTAACTCCCGCCAACCCAAAAGGTGTTTTGTTTTAGCTTCACCCACTTTATCTAAAGCGCCCAAGCTCTTATGGAGCTAGTTAACAACAAAACCGAGCGTCGGTGATAGAGTCTATCCTAAATAAAAATTTACTTATAGACTAGGGATTCAAACCGTTTAATGTCACATGTACGTGAGCTTTATACCCATAAATAGTGAATAGGTTTCTTAAACAATAAACTCAGCTGTGTTCTGCGGAATGCAGTTTCGATAAAGAATGTTCTTGCTAGCGACAGCAGTTGACAGCTTTAGAAAATTGGTAGCCACAAGATTTCCCTTAGGAGTACTAGACGAAAAGCACGGAAGGCAGATATTTACACACCAATTTGACTTATTATTGAAACACACATCAATAATTTGTGTAAAATTTTAGCTTCGAAATGCAAGTCAAACCCCCATGTACAAGAAGAAAGTAGGAAAATGTCTGCTCGTCGTCTTGATAAATTTTGTGAATTAACGGATCCGCCATTAGAAAAATCGTAACGCGCGCGGTAAATTCGACTTTTGTCGAGAATAACAATACTATTTGGCTCGAAATAGCGCACTAAATTCATGCAAGATCCCGAATTTGTGATAGTTAGTACAGCAGTATCCGGCTTAGTCGATGAGTTAGAAAGGTCCTTGAAGAACTAAAAAAAAATAAACTGCTGCCTAACGAGGCGCCACCTGCTGGGTAATAGAAAGAAATAAAACCGACCAGCAGGAAGTCAATAAATTTTACTTAAAGTCTAATGCGCTAAAACAAACACAAATCAGAGAAACAAATAGACAATTAAATATAGCAAATAAAACTTACAGTACTAGGAAAATATGTGAGAAGTGAGAGATTCCGTCGCATAAGACTTACGGGCGTTAGCAACAACAAATTAATTAAAGCTCGCAATCAATATGTCGAAATTCAGTTAAGCTTTTGTTTGTTACTCCCAAATTAAAGTTAGCGTACTAATTGAGGATTGGTTACTAAGGAAACTCGACGTACACACGTCACTTACACACGGTGACTTAAATCTAACTCAAACTCGGACTAGCATGGTAAGTAACTCCCGCCAACCCAAAAGGTGTTTTGTTTCAGCTTCCCCACTTTATCTAAAGCGCCCAAGGTCGTATGGAGCTAGTTAACAACAAACCCGAGCGTCGGTGATAGAGTCTATCCTGAATAAAAATTTACTTATAGACTAGGGATTCAAACCGTTTAATGTCGCATGTACGTGAGCTTCATACTCATAAATAGTAAATAGGTTTCTTAAACAATAAACTCAGCTGTGTTCTGCGGAATGCAGTTTCGGTAAAGAATGTTCTTGCTAACGACAGCAGTTGACAGCTTCAGAAAATCGGTAGCCACAAGATTTCCCTTAGGAGTACTAGACGACAAAGCACGGAAGGCAGATATTTACACACCAATTTGACTTATTATTGAAACAAAAATCAATAATTTGTGTAAAATTTTAGTTTTGAGATGCACGTCAAACACCCATGTACAAGAAGAAAGTAGGAAAATGTCTGCTCGTCGTCTCGATAAATTTTGTGAATTGACGGATCCGCCATTGGGAAAATCGTAACGCGCCCGGTAAATTCGACTTTTGTCGTAACGTGCAACTCACGACAAACGTTATTAAGAAGGCTTGTGACATACGTTCTAGTTTGAAAAATTTAAACCGTAACACGTTGTGCGGGAAACTGTTGATATTTTAAGTTTTTTAGTTTTTTAATTATATACAGAGTTTTTAAGTCCACATTATAAAATTATTTTCGTTTGTACAGGGTGATCCAAGAAAAAGATAAATATCAATGTTGTTGTTTTTGTAATGAAGACACTCTAAATTTTATTTTATTTTTAGCAGCTACGGGACAATTCAATGTGACTTTATGTTGTGTACTCTATACCTAACGTGTACTGTTTAGAAACTATCTGAGAATTTTTGAAATAGTAGGACAAATTTCAAAATTCATTTTTACAGCCCAGAGTTATATTTTATTCACGCATTCATGGCTGATTGTTAATGAAAATTTGATGTTATAAAAATAATTCCAATGTTACCAAAATTTATACAGAATAGCCAAAAAGAAATTTTGAACCTGAAGCATATTTGGAATTAAATAACTGTTTTTCTTTAAATGGAACGCCTTGTATTTTATTAGCTCACTTTTAACATAATGTTAATTACCTTTTAAACTATAATAGGGTTTCCTATGACTAACTGCAACTGTTTTTGCACAAATAAGATTTCTTAAATTTTTAAGAAGAAATTTTTGTATTATTCCAAACTCAACTAAAAACGCAACATAATAACTAATAAAAACGAGAACAAAAAAAAACAAAAGTGATTATAATAAATATAGTTCTCCAAATGTTCAAACTGACGTCCACCTTGTTCAATACACAACCGTAGCCTTTGTACAAAAAAGCACTTGACATTAATCAACAATTGAGGCAATATAGAATTGAAAAGATTTCGTATGCGTTGTTTTATGTCATCTTGTGTAGTGGGAGGCCAGTTTTGGGGACCTCCCCGTCCTATCCATTTATTAAGAAAAAATCTGTTAAATTCTCTTCGCACCCTGATTTAGAAATGTGGCGGAGCGCCATCCAGTTGTATCTACATTTGCCTTTTGATATTTAATGGTACATCTTCTAAAAATTCAGGTAACCTTCGACAAAGATATTTTGCGTTTTAAAAAAATTGAACTGCTCTGAAGGAGTAACCGCAGAGTTTTGAAGTTGCATGGAAAATTGATTCAAAGAGATTATATTTTAGTTATCAATTGTTTCGCAGTATTTGCTTTGTCGTGTAATTTTTAATGCTTTAAAAAATGCCACGAGTTCAAACACGTGCAAATTTTTACCAGCTTACACCTTTTGAAAGCGGAAGAATTATTAGTAGGCAAGAAGCTGGTTTAACCGTTTGTGAAATCGATCGACGTGTAGGTCTACCGCACGCCACCTTGAGACGAACGTGTAGAGATTGGCAGAAAGAACGTTTACAAGCGTGTCGTCGAGGCAGTGAACGTCCCCAAGTCACAGGAGGGCAGAAAAACTGACTCTTAGGATGAAGTGCAATTTGAGACCTGCAAACCATGACGAGCTATCGGAATCAATTAGATAAAAACAATTGGCCGCAGAGAGTATAGAGTCATATCGTCCTTATTTATGTCTCTCTCTGACCAGGCAACATAAAGCTACTAGACTGCAATGAACCAAGACACACAGCAATGGGATCATGAATGGCAGGAAATTATCTTCTGTGATGAATCCAGATTTTGTTTGTAAAGGCTCGAGGAAAAAATTACTGTATGTTCAACGTCGCCATACCGCTCTAACTCTTGGAGTAATGATGTGGGAGGTTATACGTTACGATGACAAGTACCCCCTTACACTTTTTTCGGACACTTTAAATGCGATTAGAAATAAATTGCATGCTTTCATTGCAAAGGACTTTTTTATTGATTTTTAATGTTTAATTATTAATTTATCGCAAATTACGGCGATTTAATTGTTCAATGCTTTTACGGTATGCATTGCTGTATTTAGTTTGAAGTTGTAAGAGGTATTGACTAGTTAAACACACACATACAAATTACTTCTGAATAGTTACACGCACAACAATTTGCGTAGTTTCATTATCTGGCGATTGTTTAATTTTAAAAACATTGTTCAGCTAAGTTACGTACATGCTTTTACTACATGTTACTAATCTAGAGTCTGAATATCGACTAATTTAAAAATACCAAAGTACAAACGAGAGAGTACGTCTCCCTTCTTTTAATTTCTACATACACAAAGATGCTTTAAAAAAAAATAATTAATAGTTGTTACGGGTTTATTTGCAAAAGTAGAACGTACGAGAAGCGTTCAATATATTATCTACTTCGGTGGTTGCAATTGCACTGAGGGAGATAGTAGGCTCTGTCCCTGTAACCATATTTCTTGTGGTGACGCATGCGCAATTTAAATCCCCTGTGATCAAAACTGCCAGTGTAGCAAGATGGCGGATGCGTCAACATCTTACGTTGGCAAGAAATTGCTTGATTTAGAGCAGAGGTCGGTGATAAAATTTCTCACTAAGGAAGAGAAGAAGCCAAAGGAAATTTTCAACCGCATACATTAATAGAGGCTATAAAGGAAAAAAGGCGTGGAAAGTTAGCAGCAGGAGTCATGCCGTTGCACGACAACGCGCCTGTTCACACGTAGCAAAAAGCTCAAGCCGCCATTCAAGCCTGCAGCTTTTATCAACTCAATCATCCGCCCTATAGCACTGACCTAGCCCCCTCCAATTATTTTATGTTCAGAAACATGAAAAATTTCTTCGTGGAAAGCGGTTTTCTTGCGATGAAAAGGTAGAAGTGACTGTGGAAGCTTGGTTTGCAAAAGCAATCGAATGAATTTTTTTTAACGGGATAACGTCCTTGCAACAGAAATGGGAAAAGTGTGTTGAATTTGGAGGGGATTATATTGAAAAATAAAAAATAATTTCTACCTGTTTTGTTTTTCTTTCATACTCAGGTAGATAATATATTGAACGCTCCTCGTATGTCGAGAACTTTTTTAAAAACGTGTGTCGTGTGTAACACGTTACGACAAAAGTCGAATTTGCCGCGCATGTTGCGAATTTTCCATTAGTGGATTTTTAATTAACAAAAGTTTCGGGAACGATAAGCGGACATTTTCTACTTCCTTTTACATAAGTGTTTGGCGTGCTCCTAAAGTTAAAATTTTACACATAAATTACTAATGTGTGCTTCAATAATTCCAAGTCAAATTGGTATTTAAATTTAAACTCAACCGCATTCACCGTAAGTACTTTTTTTTCCTTTCTTTTGTTACAAGGTTGTGTTAGTTCTAATTACGACGTATGCTTTAGCACGTGGGTTGATCTCATATTCTCATCGTGTATTACACCTGGATAACTCTTAGAGGTGCTAGAATGGCTAAGTAAGAACCTTTTCCTATAAACTTCACGACTACCACGATTTTGCATTCAATTAAGGTGCAACCAGCCGGTGAACTCTACGGTCTGCAGGGGGTCATTTATTCTACATAATCTATACTTTGAGGGAATACATTCGCCATCCGTTCTTTGCTACATACCTCCCTAAGAGAAATCTTGGGGTTTCCTACCTTCTGGAGCTGGCGAATACTGTCGCTAGCAGAAACTTTCATTTTCGGAACTGCATACTACAGAATACACCAAAGTTTTAATGTTTAAGTAACTTATTTAATATTAATGCGTATGAAGCTCACGTACATGTGACATTAAACGGTTTGAATCTCTAGTATGTAAACAAATTTTTATTTGGGGTAGACTCCACCACCGACGTTTGGTTTTGTTTTTAACCAGTTCCATAAAAGCTTGGGCATTGAAGCTAAAACAGAAAGCCTTTTGAGTTGGCGGGAGGTACCTTTTTATTCCGAGTTTAAGTTAGTTTTAAGTCACCGTGTGTAAGTGACGTGTGTACGTCAAGCCTTCTTAGTAACAAAACTTCAATTAAACCCCTAACTTAAAAATTTTAAAAACTACAAAGCTTACCTGAAATTCAACACATTAATTGCGAGCTTTAAATATTGTTGTTACTAACGCACGTAATCATATGCGACAGTCTCTCTATTTTTGTCACATTCTCCTAGTACTTTAAGTTTTAGTTGCTATATTGAATTGTCTATTTGTTTCTCTGTTTTGTGTTCGTTTTAGCGTATTAGACCTTTAGTAAAACCTGTTGAACTCCTGTTAGTAAGTTTTATTTCTTTCTATAACCCAGCAGGTGACGCCTTGTTAGGCAGCGGTCTATTTATTTACAGTTCTTCAAGGACCCCCAACTCACCGACTAAACCAGACGTTGCCGTGCTACCTACTACAAACACTAGATCGTCTACGAACTTAGTGTGCTACGTCAAGCCAAACTTCCTTACTTTTCTCTCTAAGTTGTACCGTTAGAGCTGTTGCTTTCTTTTGTTATTTGTAAACTACAACCGTTACATAGTTTCTCAGAAAGATAATCAATCTGCAAATTCAGAATTTTAACCGTGGTTTGTAATCAGTGTACTGTTCATTTTAGTCATAACAAATATCCAATTTACCTTATAAAAAAGATAACTTTTAAGCTCTTTCCTTGGAACAAACAAAGAGTTTATTAATTCTGCAAAACAAAATAATGACATATAAAATATGTTTTTACAAAACCGTTGATAACAACTGTCGAGATAAATATTTCTTTACAGCTTAACGTGAGAAAGCAAAGATAACGCCCTTCACGACACCTCCTCTAATATTAAAAACATATAAAATGATAAAAATAATAAAATTGCACCAAACTTGGTACAAAAACAAATGTGCTTTATCAACACGAGCAAAATCAATGTAAAATTACAGTGCAACCTACATACAACGAACACTTTAATAAAACCAAAAGCATTTACGCGTAAGAAAAAATCTATTTTTACCAAACAGAGGTGACAGGTATCGAATGATTTTAGATCTTTGCAAGTATATTGTAAATTGTAAATTTTTAACCACTTACATTATTTGTCGGCAAATTTTTGAATTACTGATATAATAAACGCAATGCATTTATTGTGCAGTAACCTAATCCAATACTATATTTCATGAGTAACAAAACTAAAGTTTTAAAAAATCCAGTTATGAAATATTTTGTGCTCTATGTTTTCAGCGTTTCTGTTTAAATTTAATTCATCACTAGTACGCGGCCTTAATCATGATTCTTGAGTGAATTAACCATACTTAATGTGAAGTTCTTCTCAAAAAACACAATTCGATTTATTTAAGATTAATTTAAGATTTGTTTAATGATATTGTTTCTAATTTCTAATTACGGATTTATTTATAATTCCAGTTTGAGTACCAAAATTGAACGTCAAAAACATTTGTAAAACATTTATTCTAAGTACTTTATACTGTAAGTAATTCACATCTTCCACACAAAACATTCACATAATTCTGAAAACAATTTTTTGTTACTTAGGTTAACGTTATTTGTATCTCCTACAATAAAAAACGATACGATAAAAAGTGTTCTTTTTTGTTGAGACACTTGAGGCAAAAATATTGGATCGTAAAGAAGCTTACAACAAAATGCTTTCGATGTTTTAGTATGTTCCCGACATGATTGAATATAAATATTAAATCTAAAATTTTCTCCAGAGTAACGAAATCAAGAGGTTGATTGAAATAAAATCATAAAAGATTTTATTAGATTCACCTTAATTTTTTTGTTACTGGTGCGGGACAATATTAAATAATTTTTAAATTATTTTGAGACTGTTTGGTGCTAGGTACACATTTTTTTGTTGTCCTAGGAGATTCGAACAGTAAATATTTGTCACAATTTTGGTCTGAAATAAAAAATGTGTGCACAAACAACAATAAATAAACACGTTTCTCTTAATTTGATTTTGAACTTAATTTTGTGTTTCATTTTCATGCACACATACCTACTTATTATTCTAGTATAACACATAATATTTACTTATATTCCATTTGAATGCATTGCGTAGCATTATTCAGCCATAAAAAGTTAATTACTATCCATAGACGCTGCAGTGCACGATTCAAATAATTAGTTTATACGTGGCTACCAATAATAATGACATATTTTTATTCGTTTTTCCAACAGCAATGTTGTAACCATTATTTCGAAACTTAACTTGAATAACGTATTTTAGTAAGCGGAAACAGAAAAAGTAAAATTAACTTAAGGTTCGTTTTTCAATCTTAGTTTAAATCAAGTTTTAATTGTACAAAAATTAATTATTTATTGTATATGTGCGGTAGGGTGTATTTTACAACTTGAGGTAATTTGAAGCACGACGCGTTAGCACAGCGCTTTAATAACCGAACGTTGTAAAATGCCCTACCGCACAAAAGGTGTATTTAATTTTTTGGCAGACGTGTTTTTAAAAATGTTTTATTTTAAAAAAGTATTATCGAGAGTGTTGCTTTAACATAGGTGCGCGTACACAAATTAATAAAATACTGAAACAAAAATCATATAATTTTAAAGTCAATTAATTTAAATAAAAACATATTATTATAAAGTCTGTCCAAAAACAAAGCGAAGTAATAAATTAAAATAGTTCATTTATTTTACATATAAACAGTACACTATTTTGTATGAAATACTTAAAAGATTTTAAAAGTAGTTTTAGGATATACCGCTTCCATACTATAGTGTTACAACGTAAGTTATTTATAAATAGCTCCTAATCCGTTAACAATGAGACGTACCTGTTCTTTAAGGTCTAAACTAAAGATCATAGACGTGTACACTCATAAAATTTAAAACTTGGACACCACAATTAAACAAAAGTTTGCACATTGTGAAGCGGGCTTAAGGGTATCATTTACAATTCTAACAGCAGGTAGTCTCAGCAGGGGTTACCTTATAGAAGGACTGTAGAATGAATCATTACACTAAGCACGTTTTAGAGAATAGGTAATTTACGTTGCTTACTTAATTTTTTTCTTTAAAGAATATATTTAAAGGTATCGCTAATTAAACACCATAGCTCGATTAATTATCGAATCAAAATTTTGTTTAGGAAATGTTTACAAAATAAAATTAGAAATAATTTTGATTTAAAAACGTCTACAAGCAATAACTTTTAAATTAAATCAAAAACTAAACATGGTTATTTGGGTTGACTGATTATTACTTATTTTTAAATAAATCTAACCTACTAATTATTGTAAGTTATTAAAAAAATCATTAAACTCTCTATTCATAATATTTAGTCCTTACAAAATGTATATTTTATGACGTTTCATTTTTTTCTGTAGTTAATATAAAAAGTGAAAATAAAAACTAAGGCAATTCTTATTGTCAACGTATATATTTAGTTTTTGACAAGAATTTATTACATAATTATAATTAAGATACCAAGTTATAGTTTAAAATTAAATGAAAACTTTTTTTTAAATAAAGGTATTACTATATAAATAAATATAAGAAATCAATAATGGGTGTGACCTCCATTATTATTGATACATTCTTGGAGGCGTCTGCTCATTGACGCTATCAAGGTATCAATATAATTAATATTAATCGTTTCCCATGCGGTATCAATGGCTGCAATTAGTGCATTACGGTTTACTGGTATAAAATTTGGCCCTTGTTGTCTTCGGATAACAGCAATTATTCGAGCCCAAACATTTTCGATAATGTTAAAATCTGGGCTTTTTGCTGGCCAGGGTAACAGCTTCAAATTATTTTCTGGTATCTAATTGCGCCCAACCCGGGAAGTAAGAATACTTACTTGTTGGAAAATATAATCTTCGTCTGGATAAAACACTTCGACTGAAGGTTTCATAATAGTTTCCAAAATATCTAAATACGCAGCAGAATCAAGACGTCCATCGATAGCCCAACAAACTCCTAGACCCAGCGCGCTAACCCAACCCCACACATTCACAGAAAAATAACCACTTCGTTTTTAGGACATATGTGATTATTTTCGTAACGAGTTCCTTCCATTCTAAAAACTTTTAGTGGTCCATCGTTGCGGCTATTGAACGTTTTTTCGTCGCTAAAAATCACTCGATTCCAAAATTCCAAAGGTTCGTTCACATATCGCCTTGCAAATTCCAGACGACGTCTCATATTTTCGTCACTGAGAACTTCTTTCGCAGCAGCATTATACTTCTTTATTCCCATCTCCTTTAATCTTTTTTGTGCAGTTATACGGCATCCGGGAAAATGTGTATCTGCTATAGCCCTGGAGTATGTAGCAAATGGTTGTTCTGTTACGTAATGAAACAACTCGAGATCTTGAGCACGTGTAGATACTTTAGGTCTACCACTTCCGATGGCTCTTTCCAAAGTGTGTTCAAGATTCCATTTTACTCGGTAATGCCCTACGGTGCTTTTTGGTATATCTAACATACGTGAAATTTCACGCACGCTACGGCCCGCCGCTAATTCCGAAACAATCCGCGCTTTCAAATCAGCACCGAGATGAGGTGGCATTTTCACAACACTTGAAATTTTAAACTAAAATGGAATTTACATTTCTTACTTTATTTATTGGTTCACACTACCCCTTCTCAAACAGTAGGTAATTGTTTATTTATTACATACTTCTAATGACCAATGTAACAACCCTTAGAGCAATATGACTCAAAGGAAGTAAATTAAACAAGCAAGGATATTCTATTGTTATTGAAACTTATTCATAAAGTAAAAGCCATTTCCTTATAATGCTAATGGACAGGATTTAGTATTAAGATTACAATAGAGGACTTATAAACTTTCGAAAATATCTAATTATAAATATTTACACTGCAATTGCGCTTTTTCCTTAATAATTTCTTAGCAATAACATACACGTTCTTGGTTTTAAGTTGTCATAAATTTGATATGATATAAATTTGTGTTTCTAATATTACATCACAAACTAATCTTTATTCGCCAAAAATTGTTGCTTAAGTTGTAAAGCTTCGTACACACCTGAACAACAAACCGAGCAACAAACATAACAACGAACCGAAAGTCAAACAGAACGACAAACGATCTTTTATGATTTCCACAATCCGAACAACAAACGGAACGTTTGTGCTGTTCCCATAATTATTTTCAGTAGTTTTCAGTTCATATATATTTATTATTGAGAAGAGAAAATTGCGGAAAACAAGAAGATAGTGCCAACCAAATTTTTACGCACAAAGAAGAGTAAAAATTATAATTTACTTCGTTTTTTTTATTTTGGAAATTTCCCGCCCAAATGATGCTAATAGGGACATCATTTTTTCTTGCATTCTTAAACACTGATTAATTTAAAACATTTTTCTTCTGTCAACTCCATAATATTACCTAAAACACAACAAACCCACAAAAGGGAGGACAAAAATAAATAATTTAATTCTCCCGCATAAGTTTGTTCGCCGTTTTGTTTAGATTCGTCCAAACCTGCAAACGCATTCGCGCGCATTTTCTTTGATGTCGGAGAAAAACCGACAAGTTGCGGGAACGCCGCAAACCGTTCGTGGAACAATCAGGACTTGCGAATCTGTTCTAAAATTCGTACGTAGCACCGTCCAAATTAATGTTCCGATTGCCGTTCGGTTCGTTGTTCTGTTTGTTCCTCGGTTTGTTGTTCAGGTGTGTACGAAGCTTTACAATAAGCATATTAATATGAACTATATCTTATGAAAGGAGAGTTATGTAACTATAATTAACGACTTAACGTTACGTTAGTAGATTCCATTTACTATTTACACATATTTTCTTGGAACATTCGATAATTAACTATCGGGATATGATGACCCTATACTTCGCAGGTTGTGCGCAACTGGATACAAGCAAATAACTTGGAGCTGTTACCCTGGCCAGCAAAAGCCCAGATTTTAACATTATCGAAAATGTTTGGGCTCGAATACTTGCTGTTATCCGAAGACAACAAGGGCCAAATTTTATACCAGTAAACCGTAATGCACTAATTGCAGCCATTGATACCGCATGGGAAACGATTAATATTAATTATATTGATACCTTGATAGCGTCAATGAGCAGACGCCTCCAAGAATGTATCAATAATAATGGAGGTCACACCCATTATTGATTTCTTATATTTATTTATATAGTAATACCTTTATTTAAAAAAAGTTTTCATTTAATTTTAAACTATAACTTGGTATCTTAATTATAATTATGTAATAAATTCTTGTCAAAAACTAAATATATACGTTGACAATAAGAATTGCCTTAGTTTTTATTTTCACTTTTTATATTAACTACAGAAAAAATGAAACGTCATAAAATATACATTTTGTAAGGACTAAATATTATGAATAGAGAGTTTTAATAATTTTTTTTAATAACTTACAATAATTAGTAGGTTAGATTTATTTAAAAATAAGTAATAATCAGTCAACCCAAATAACCATGTTTAGTTTTTGATTTAATTTAAAAGTTATTGCTTGTAGACGTTTTTTAAATCAAAATTATTTCTAATTTTATTTTGTAAACATTTCCTAAACAAAATTTTGATTCGATAATTAATCGAGCTATGGTGTTTAATTAGCGATACCTTCAAATATATTCTTTAAAGAAAAAATTAAGTAAGCAACGTAAATTACCTATTTTCTAAAACGTGCTTAGTGTAATGATTCATTCTACAGTCCTTCTATAAGATAACCCCTGCTGAGACTACCTGCTGTTAGAATTGTAAATGATACCCTTAAGCCCGCTTCACAATATGCAAACTTTTGTTTACAGAAATTGTGGTGTCCAAGTTTTAAATTTCATGAGTGTACGTGTTCTTAAGTTCTAAACTAAAGATCATAAGCGTGTACATAAGTTTTGCTGACAAAAAAAGATTACGATTGCGTTTTATTGTGTTTTATTGAAAGTAATTTTAAACATATCATTGTGATTATAAAACACATCGTTTGTTAGAAACCATTTTATAGAGTTTGAAAATTTAAGGTATAATAAAATATAGTAAGAACAAATTAAATTTATAGGAAAAATAATAAATACATAATCTTAAAATACAGTTATTTTAAAAATTCATCTGTTTCTTCGGAAGAAGTATCATTTGACCGTATTGAAATTACAATAGGCTCTATAGTAACTTTTATCAAATTGTCAAGTTTCCACATTTTTTGTTCCTCTTTCATTACGTGTTTTATATACTTTTTGCATTTTTTCGCAGTCACATCACATAAAGAAGTCATTAAAAGTTGTCGAACGTCACTTAATTTAAACGTGGTATTATTTCTCGTTACTGCACCCTTTACCTGCACCCATATTAATTCTATAGGGTTTAATTCACAATGGTATGGCGGTAAGCGTAGAACAAAAACATCACGTTTTGCTGCCATTTCGTCAACTGCATATCTTTTAAACTTTGTCCTAACACCTTGTACTAGACTTACTAGTTTCCTTTTTACCATATCATTTCCGAGAACAATATTTTTTGAGGAAAGTCATTCCATTATAACGTGATTTTTCTAGGAAGTTGTAGGTAAACGTTCGATTTGTCTAGAATGGTAGCTGGCATTGTCCATAACAATTACGGAACCCTTTGGTATTAAATCGAACATTTGTTCAAAATATTCTCTAAAAAACATCCCCATTCATATCCTCGTAGTAATCACGGGTATTTTTTTATTCAAATAGCGGTAAACCTCCCTCTACAAAGCCTTCGTCACTTCCTATATGCGTAACAATTAAGCGTCGCCCTTTTCCTGAAGGAGGTCTTAAACTTGTAGATAATCCTTCTAAAAAAGCCTGTCGTCCACTGGTTACATTTTTGTTTTGCCACATTTTTCCTACAGTATAACCTCCATTTACCCACGTTTCGTCTAAATAATAAATTTTCTTGCCTTCAGAACGTAATTTAGAGATATTTCGTAGGTAATTTCTTCTTATCAATGAGAGCTGATTTCCTATTCATTTTTTCCCATGAAAAATTCAATTTGTGCAAAACTTGCCACAACATTGTTCTACTTAAATTGAGTGTACCCTCTTCCTCTTTCACAACTGACACAATTTTATTTAATGTAAGTATTTCTTTTTTAAAATAAAACGAATGCACTATTTTTTTAATTGTACTTTTCACATATTCGGGTATTTCAGTTTTTTTTTCTACCATGACATAAACTAGGCTCACGCACAAAAACTTTGTCTTCAAACAAAAGTCTGAATATTGTTGTTTTTAAAATGCCAGTCATATGTGAACACATATAAACTGTCTCTTGAACTATTTTCAACGGATTATGGCATTTCAAATAATTGTACACATTGAGCACAATAGTTTTTTGTTGGCAGAAAGCGCAAACCTCTTCATGCGTTTCTTTGGAGTAAATTCAAGACTCGATGCCATTCCAATGAAACTCAATACTGCAGCGTAAGTACACCTTATGATATACCGATATGATTTGACAATAATCATTAGTTAGGCTATCCTTATAATTACCTACCATATTTCTCCCCTAATTGGATCATTAAGAACACATTAAAATCTGTTAAAGTGTCATTCCAAATACAGTACATTTTTCTAGTTTAATTATTAGTAATTAATTAGTTAAAATTCCTATAAATGTGATCGATAATAATATTAGCAATTTCTGATAAACAAGGTGATTCACTAGTGGTGGCCAAAAATAAACCCACGTATTATTTGATAAAAATTTTAAATTGGGTTTTTCATATAAAGTTTTTATCAGGAAAAAAGTATCAGTGTGGTAAACTTAAAAAAAATTTTAATTTTTAGAATACCACAAAAACTAGTGACTATAATAAACCAAAATGTTTAGACAAACTCATGTGTCAAATTACAGTTTATTACAGTCAGTAGTTTATACCATTGCATGGAAGTAGGTGGAGGTCAATTTGAACATTTAATAAGAAAAAATGTGTCAAAACAATTAATTAATAATAAAAGGTTACACATCTTCTACATTTTTAACCCCTTTTCATAAAGTACCAATACATCGGTACGCCATTGGAATCTGTTAAACATGTTGATTAATTACTTCGCTTCTTTTCTGGATAGACTTTAACGTAGACAACTTCAACGCGTTCAGATACGCATTTTCTTATTTATAATAATTTATTTAAAGCACCTCAGACATGTAAATTTGTTAGAAATTGCTACTAGATGTCAGGTCAGTAAGTACGGTATTTTGACATTTTAATAATAGTTGATAACTGATAATTGATACCGTAGTATTGTAGAGTTTCTGACTTAAAAATTAAATTAAAAAAAGAATTATGTATAATTACCCTTAAAGGTAGATGACATATTCAACAGCTATGTTTTTTTCTTACACTTTTGCTCTCGTAATGTCTCGGAAAGAATTCCCCATCTAGTTTTTTTTCTGTACTTGTATGTTTTTTTTTGTCTAACACTCATGAACCGTTTGTCATTAATTTATCCAATGCTTTTTCTCATTTTATTAAAGTTTAATTTAAATTGAGTTGATATATAATGTTATGGGAAACAAACGATAAAATGTTAGTTAACAATGATTAATTCAAATTGTAAAATAACCACTGTGGCTGACGAATTTATTTTATTTTAAAACATATAAAGGGTAATCTTTTGAAACAATGCAATGAGATGTGGAACGTAAGTTAATTATGATTTGTTTTAACAGGTCGTTTACATCCACTTGGATTGAAGTAGCGTACGTAACATTAAGGATTAGTAAAAGTTAAACACTGTTTCGTTGATACGTGCGTTAACATTTAAGTATACATACCGAAAATTAACGTAGCATACGGAATTGTTGGGTCAACTTCAACTTAAGAAGGTACTAAATGATTTGTACGTTAATTCCACCAATCACAGCATTCCAAATTTGAAGTTTGAAAACGTCATTTAACAAAACATCACAATAACTTTAAACTATATTGTAAGTAAGATATCTTTTTACTTTATTTAAAATTTATTGTCAATTATTTTTGGGGGCAGTTTTTATCTTGGATGATGGCAAATTAATGTTCAACGTGAAAACGAGAACTTCTTTAGCTAACTTAGTAAATGTAAACTATACTTAAATTGTTGTTTTACTTATGAATTTTTTTGTACGTTAATTTTAATTATTATTTATAAAAAGGGGAACAATTCTGAATGATCACTTCTTGTCGATGTAATTTTTTTGGTACTATTTTAGATTGATTTGGGTGGTTGTATTTTAAACGGCTTGGCAACAGCCGTTGGTCGACTTAATTGTCTGACTTTTGGTTTGTTGCAAGTAGTGTGGTTGGTACCGGCACCGTCAAATTATCTGATATTTTGATTCAACAAACATTGAAAAGAGTGCATCAGAAAGGAGAAATTCAAGTAGTCTGGTAACAGCTGTAAGTTGATTTAATTGTATTACCATGGTTTGCTGCAAGTGATGTCGTTTGTCTTTCTCCTCGAGTTAATATCAAACTTTTACTATGACATTTGCTGCCATTAAACTTATTATTTACCTGCCGATACAAAGAATATTAAAGCAGAATTTATAAATTAATGATGTTGATATGATATTTATTATGTATATGATATATGTTGTTTTTTTATATTGTTTTTAATTATTTATTTTATTTGCATATATTGATTTTTTTGGTGTTTTACATTTGGCAAACGAAGCGATGAGACTATGTAGTTGTCATTTATCACATAACAAATTGAAACACAATGAACACATGTTGTTGCAGTTTTTTATTTTATTTAGTTAATAATTTAATTTAATTAATTGGATTAGGGTTGATAAGCTGTTTTTATTTAGGAAACTTGAAAAGGTTCCAGTTTATGCGGGCTGGTTAACAGTTTGTTTTTTTTTAACTTAGATGTTGTGATTGTTAACTAAATTGATAGTGATATCAAAAATACTTTACCTGGTTTCAACATTTACTCTCGTATCTCATCAATTATTAAGCAATATATAAATAGTGCTCTAACATTTCATTATGTGTCTCTTCACATCTTTAATACTTAAAATGTGCTGATACTTCTATTTAGTTAGTTTAATGATTTAAATTCCACTTTCCGCTGCTGAAATCAGTCTAGGATGTTTTGGCGCCGTCTTTTTGACACCGTCGTGTTGACGCAAGGAAGTTTTGGCTCTGGGGCGTTTTGGCACACAGATGTTTTGGCGCCAGAACGTTTCGGCGCGGGGATATCTTGGCGCCGACTCATTTATATAAACCCCTCAATTTTTTGTAGGTGCTTCTTCATGCTCATAAGTATTTGGGCGATAATCAATCGTGTTACAATATTTGTAAGTATACAGGGTCTTCTAACAAAAACTTGACAACTCCCCCCCCCCCATTATGTGATAGGTTGGTTGGTTACGGTTACTATAATTTTTGTCATTAAAAGAATTACATGTTTTTATGTGGTCGGGGGTAAACGGTGTGGGTTGGTAGAATAAAGATATTAGAATACCAACTTTGACGATCCATTAGGGTTACTTATCACTTATTCGCCCTACAAAAATAGCAAAATTTGAATAAACAAACTTTAATTAGTTAACACAAAAAATTTTAAACCACTCGGGGTTGGGACCGGTTACTTCAAATATCCCAATTAAACATCAAAAAGGCAGCTGTTATAGAACACTAATTAAGGACCAGGGCTAAATTTAGAGTATCGTTTTCTGATAACATATAAATTTTCAGGAAAGATATAATGGTAAATGTGTGGTACAATAAGAGAATCTTTCAATTGTGAAAATGTAATTATATCTTTGTTAAAGCTTTTTAAATTAAAAAATGTGAAAATGTTGAAAAACAAAATTTTATTGCCTAAGGTACTTTGAGTACAAGCCATTAATTTTGGAAGTATTATGTAAATAAAGTTTTAATTGGAGAAATGTAGTAACTTTTTGTAATATGTGGAAAAATAATTTAAAAAAGAAATAATTTTGTAACTTCTATAATAAACGGCAGTATTAGTACACAATACATTCAATTTTTAATAGTCAAATTGACAACCAATTTACAACGTAAAAATTGTTTACAATTTGAATGTTTCCAAAATATTAATTTTTAACAATACGGCATTGTATGTTTTAATACGAAGATGTAAATAATCAGTTTTGATCAATTCTACATATCGTTACAAATTATTCAAATTTTTGTAGTTACAACTACTAATAGTAAAATAAAAAACATATTAAAATGTAATTTAATTTTCTATTTTTTTCATGCAATTAACTTCAATTAACATTATAGCGTCCCGTCTACCCGCTTTAATCCGGAGCCAGAAAATATTCATATCCTAGTAACGTTCGATGTAGGTAATCCTTCTTATCACTAATGATAGCAAAAAGAGTAGTTTTTTTAAAAAGAAATTGTTATAACTGTAACCTACCAACTAACACCGTTCTCCCCTTTCACATGAAAACAATTTAAATTGATTAAATCAAATTTTATGTAAAAAGAACAGTTTGTTTTGAAATTATTATTATGAGTGTAAGTTCTCATTACCGAAAATAAATTTTTTCTACGATTTTTAATGCCAATCATAAGAAGCTTTGCTATAAGTCGTTTGTTTCACAAACAATTATTAAAAAGTATGGCGCTTATGTCAAACCAGTTTTGGCCAATAATTGATGTGTGAAATTGTAAGGTGGGATAGACCATCTCAACCTTATAGACGGTAATGTTTTTTGCCCTTAAATTGGTAAATATGTCATTTATATCAAATCGAAATTTTTTTATCTTTGGATAGATGGAGTTGCTTATGTCAAAAAGGGGATGAATTACTATACAAAATGTTTTAACTTTATTCAAAGTAATGATTTTTTAGTACAACAGTTGTTATAATACTACCGGTGCTTCTACATCTAAAATTCTTGGTTACAGTTTAGCATAGTTTTTATTTCCAGTTTCAAATTTTCAAATGATACATTATTATTATTATTATATTTTGGATTGACGTTCAGATAATCAGCCTTAAATTTTGAATGTTTAGTTTACAACGTCATTGTCTGGATCTTTTTAGCTCTACTGTTCATCTCCAAACAAGCCAAATGACATAAGCGCGAATCACTCTATTATTCGTCTTAAAAATGTGCCTTCCTTATGTTTGTTGGACTTTTAATATTTTTAAAACACACAGTACTATTACATTCAAGCAATATTGAATTATTATGTAAAAAAAGGAGTTTTTTTGAATGAAATGTTTTCCATAAGGATAACATAGGTTTTTTTTGGAATGGATAAATAGTGCTTAAAACGCAAAATGGAACCGTACCAAAAACTGCAAAAACAATTTTTTGAGGTTTGTGCCGTTCGCGTTGAATTGATTCTCCAATTTTATATGAATATGATCAAATTTTATAGTTTATTTGGCTAATGTGTTACACCATAAAAACTCAAAATTAACACGATGCACACTGGGGCAAGATAACTTTAAAGTTGGCATTAAATCATGTACGACTTGAATTAGTCAGTGATTAAAAAATAGTCAAGCAAAAGTAATTAGAGGTAAATAAAACACATAATAAATATATTATTTATAAAAACATAAGTAATATTAACACTTCTTGCCAAGAAAATTACTTAATTAGATAAAATAATTTCAGGGCCTTAAATAAAATATTTATTGAGAGTGGGTGGCAATACAGTATTATAAAATATCTCGCAAGTACTATGACAAAAATTTCAAAATTTTTCAATATCAATTTCATGTCCCGAAGCCACAACAATTAATATGATATGCATTTTTTTATTAACTCAACATTATTTTTTTTGATGACATTTCCAAGTTTTCAAAAAATCTCCTTGTGGTGTTGCCATCATTAGTATTGCTAAATCCTGGCTTGGGTTTATCCATTATCAGACCGAAGAAATCTTTGAATTCTTTTTGAATTCTACTTTTATTTTCAGCCCCAGTTTGTTTATCGCTGCCTCTTGCCTGCCATTTTTTAATTGGTAGTTTGTAAGATAGATGCAACAAACATTCAAAAAATCTTATCCAACCATGTAGTATTGAAAGGCTGAATTAAAATTTTCGGTTATTATTGACCTTTCTATCATTTCATCAACATTGTTGATCGATATATGATATAGATCTACATATATAACATTTTTGTGTCGATGTTGTGTTTGTGAAAGCATTGCAGACCTTACCATTAATAATTGAAAATAGTTTATGACTCACTGTAATTTGCTTATGGTTAATTGTTGCCGTATTGGCATGAACTTTTTTATTTCTTTATCTAATCTTTTTTCGGCAATAGAAACTGCAGTAGACTCTTTAATAAATTCAATCTTTAAAGACCGGCAAAATCTTGTAGAACCAGACCAAGGGTTTCGCCAAATAGTTTTCAAACTGCTAACTAGACAAATTGGTACCATCGATGTTATAAACACTGCTGCATCACTGGCACCTATGCCATGAAAAGCTTGTTTATAAGCACTATGCCAGAACTTCCGTCAAACCCCTATTTTGTAATTAGAGTCATATCGTCCAGTTCTCCATCTTTCAGTATCTCCACTACACATTGCTGTACAAGCAATAATCTTTCCACTGTTGTGGTTAAGTAATGCTTGCAAGTTGACCTTTGCAGAAGTAGAAGTAACTATAATATGCTCAAGTTCTAGATAACATTTTTTCTTTGCCGTTTGTACAATTTTATATGATGGAAATTGTTCAGGGGCCTTTTCTCTAATTATTTCGTACTGATAACGAGATAATTCAGCATCAATTAACATTGCTAATGCATTTTCCCCTGGCAGCACTTGTGTTTTTGATTCAACAGGTTTTTTGTAGGTTTTTCTTAATTTGGTTGCTTGGTTTGGATTCGTAATTTTATAGACCACTTTTGATGCCTCAGTTTTAACCGATGCTCTCAAACTCATCTGAGTGGCATAAGTTAAAACATTAAGAGATGTCTTCTTTCATTACTCGCTGGTTTTCTGTGGTTTAGTCCGCTCAGCACTAGATGTAAAAAAAGTTTCAGGGCGACCACGTCTTGTTTGACGTTGAGGAAATAAAATTGACGTATTTAACCAGTTTTCGTTATTTTGAAGAAATATTTCCTCTATCCTACAAGCTTTTATCCATTGTAACTTGAATTGAGATTTAAACCTAACTAAGTAGAGTTTGATTAATTATTTTAAGATTTTTGTTCGGGCATTTAATACGTTGCTAAACTATTTCTTTCAAGAAATTGAATTGTTCTTCAAGATTAGCGTGCCCAGAACTTCTTAATAACCTGTATACTTCTCGACGTGTTATGCTCAAATGAGTGAAACTTATTCCTAGCAACAAAACAAAATAGAAGAATTCACTACATGTCTGTCTATAGGTTTAATTATAAATTTTACCCAAAACTATTTCAAATAAAAATTGTAAAACAAACGTAATTATTATTTGCTGAATAAATTATTTATTTATTAATATGTATAAAAACTTATTAAAATTTTCTTAAGTTATTAAATTAATTAATGGCATGTTTGTGTCTTATGGGTTTTATCAAAATAAATTAAATAATTATAAATAATTTTTTTTTTTTAATTTTTTTTTTTTTTTTTTTTTTTTTTTTTTTAATTTTTTTTTTTTTATATTTTTTTTTTTTTTTTTTTTTTAAATTTAAATTATTAAAAAAGTTACCAAAACTCAATAATTATACTAATAAAAAAGGCTTCAATTGAGAAAAACCTTTAATTAAATATTAAGGAGAATACTACCAAACTGTCAGTATCAGAGTTGGTATTGTTTTCATTGATTATAATATAATACATTTCAAGAAAATTTCTTTAGCTGTTATTGTCTCCTCAGGTAAATGTTAGAAAATTTCAAAAAAGCAAATTTGCTGTTTAAACTGATAGTGAATTAATTTATCATCATCTGTCAGTTGTAATTATTATCACTAGTTGTAATTGTGTTCTTTGTCGTTTATCGTTAATTTTATTCACTTAATTTTGCTGAGACAGTCATTTATAGAAACCTTGTGTATGACGTTAGATTTAAAAAGTAGGGGATTTGGTTTTTTAATTTTGAAAAAAAATTTGTTGTAATTTTATTATATGGGACAATGTTAATTTGAGATTTTTTGCAAACATTGCAAACCTTCATTAATGTTAGAAATTTTTTTTGTAAACTTTAGGGCTTGGGTGACTTTTTTGGTTTGAATTATTGAGAAGATTCTTGAGAAGTAGTGGATAACCATTAGTCAGCAAATATTTTCTAAAATCTTGAAGTTTTTATTAAAAAACGATGAGTCTAAAATTTTTAGACTCTGTTCTCTAGACATAATACGGTATTTCCATAGTCAATTGGATACTGGATATGGTTGCTAATCGAGTTAAAGAGGTCTAACACTGACTGCGTGTGTTCTTGATGAACTCTCAAGATAAAATCATGGACATACTTTGTAGGTAAACGCCAGCACCTTTAGGGGTGTTAGGGTTAACCTCATACAATATGATGTTTAAGATGATGGTAACTAAGATAGGACGCAATGGTGAATCCATTTAAATACCAATTATTTGCCGGTAATGCTGATTTTTGTATGAAAAGTAACAGTAATCACTTCTTTGATACTCAGAAACTTAGTAGTATTAAAAACTTGAAACTTGATGGTGGCATTATTTTTCACTCTATCCTAAAATGTGATGTATTTTAATATTAAGTCTAACAGAATGTTGGTGAATAGCGACACAACATCTAATAAAACTTTGGTGAAACCAGGCGGAAGGTGAACCTTTTATTTTATTAATGACATCAAAAGTATCTTTAATGTTGTAAGAGGTAGGATCAGCAAGTGATGCAGATAAGATAGTGGTAACATATTTGCACACTTTTAATATAAGTAAACCGATGAAGGATACAGTAGGTCGTAATGAACAATTGTTTTATAGATCTTGGAAAGTCCGTAGATAGAAGAAGGAATCCTTTGGTAACAACGTAGGGATTTAGCAGTGATCGTGTCCACTTGGTGTGATTTTCTAAGCTTTGTGAATAAAAATTTTATCTTAATTTGGATCATAAGTTTGTTTGTCATTTAAAAGGATTAATAATATATCTTTGTATTGTTTTTGGGTTAATATTACCGTTATATATTTTTTATCCGCCCTAGTAGTCACTGAATCAGGATTATTTTTGACTTTGATGAAAGCGAGTGAATAGAATAAGAAACAAATCATTTTTAAAAATATAGCGGAGGAAAAACATTGGTGGCGATGTGATGGTAAAAGCTTGCAGGTTGCAACGAGATTTTAAACAGAACATGGACATTGTGATTCAGATTGAGATTGAGATGGATATTCGAATAGACCGTTAAAACACATTAGATTTATTTTAACAAAAAGTGTTTATATAAATATATGCCCAAACTATCGCAACATTAATAACTAAATAAAAAAAATTTAAAATTTAAAAACAAAATTTTAGGAACACCTACGAGAATGTATTGATACCTAGTTAGCCTAGACCAGTTCCTTGCATAAACAAAATATTGCGTTACCATAGCAACGAACAATAACTTATTAGAAGTGTCAGTGTAAAGTTTGACGTCAAAAAAGTAAACCAGAGTCACGCAATAAATTAAATGAAAAAGATGTCCACCGAAATTGTGAAAATCGAAAAATTGGAGTATCGAGCCATCATCAAGTACCTGTATTTAAAAGGGTTAAGAGGTAAGCAGATTTACGAAGATATGCTTAATACCCTTGGTGATCAATGTCCTTCGTATGCGACCGTCAAAAATTGAAATGCAAGCTTCAAAAGAGGTAAATTTTCCATTGAAGATGATGACCGATCAGGAAGGCCAGTTTCTGTGTCAGTCCCCGAAAATATCGATGCAGTTCATGACATGATTTTATCAGACCGTCGAATTGGGCTAAAACGGATATCTGAAGCACTGAATATTTCATACGAACGCGTTCATCATATGGTTCACGTCAATTTGGACATGAGAAAAATTGCTGCAAAATGGATCCCCAAATGTTTGAATGTTGACCAAAAGCGTGCAAGGGTAGAATCATCGCGTTCGATCTGTGCTCGATTTGAAAACGATGTAGACTTCTTAAACCAAATTGTTACTATGGATGAGACTTGGGTACATTTCTACGATCCAAAAACAAAGCAACAATCGATGGAATGGCAACACTCTGGTTCTCCAAGACCTAAGAAGTTTCGTGTCCAAAAATCTGCTGGAAAAGTTCTTGCTTCAGTTTTTTGGGATTGCCATGGAGTAATCATAATTGATTTTTTGGATAAGGGTAGAACAATAACTGGAGATTACTATTCGACATTACTGACCACTCTACGGGAAAATATTAAAGAGAAAAGACGCGGAAAGCTATCCAAAGGTGTTTTGTTATTGCAGGACAACGCCCCTGCACACAAATCTCATGTTGCCATGCAAAAAATTCGTGATTTAGGGTTTGAATTACTAGAACACCCCCTTATTCACCCGATTTGGCTCCGTCCGACTATCACCTCTTTCCTCAACTGAAAAAAATGTTAAAAGGTCGTACATTTTCTTACAACAAGGAGGTAATAGAAACTGTGGAGGTCTGGTTGGCAGAGCAAGAAGAAACATTTTTTTTTGGAAGGTCTAGAGACGTTGCAGGTTCGTTGTAATAAATGTATCCAATTAAGAGGAGAATATGTTGAGTAATAAAATATTTTGACATTGAAATTTTGTTTGGTTCTATAGTAGGCTAAGAAATTTTCAATATATCCTCGTAACTACAGTTGATAATATGTACATCCGGCGTTAGTTTTTGAATGTTCTTGTTAACCTTGTTAAACTTTAGCACATAGGGCTTCTATCAATTTTTACTGTATTACATTTTGTGTAATTAGGCAAATGATTGTTTTCATGATTGTTTCTTCAATTACGATCAAATTTTGATTGTACCAGTTGTTGTTAAATAAAATAAGGTGTATTTACCAGTAAGATGTCACAATTGTTAAGCAGTTTTATCTTAATGTTTGTAGAATTTTATGTAGGTTAGCAATCGCAACCAAGATATTAGTTTAAAAATAAATGGTTAAATACTAATTTATCACGTTTTTTGGGCTTCAATAGTTAACCCTCTAAAACTTTTACAGTCATATTAAACCATAAAATCAATTTGTCTGAACTAACAACAGTAACGTAATAAGAAATCTGACACAGTATGAAATTTAGTACACATATTTTTAAAAGTAATCTTAAAAAAATTTTGCTTGGTCAATTTTGCCAAAATTTTGGTATTTAAAAGAAGTCCTAAACACTAATTCAAAATCATTCTAAAATACCGCCTCGTAAATAGATGGATTGTAATCTATTAACAGTAATTCTGTACAACTGATTTAAAAGTATGTGATGTTATTTTACAGATCTCTAGCAGCAAAATGTGAACTCGTCGTATAATGAATTACTTTAGTGCCAATTTTAGAAAAACAAATAACCATCGTCAAAGTGCGCTCAGTGAAGAGGTCAAAATTACAGTGCTCTGCTCAAGAAAATCTTGAAACTAGCCAGACTTTACTGACAAGAACTCTTAAAGAGCAAAAATTTATCCTTACAAAATAACAATCCTCCAGGAACTCATTGAAAATGATTCGGATACAAGTCTCCATTTATGCAAACAAATGATGGATCTACTACACCTTTTCTAATTTTATTTAAGAAGTTGTTAATTGCATTTGAAAATTGTTACTTGTATTTGTTAACTAAATTTGAGAAGGGATCAAATGTAGTGTATGAGTATAGTCAATTTATTTTAAGAAGTCGTTAATTGTATTTTTAGAATGTGTGACTTGAATTCAAGAAGTTGTCAATTGTATTTGAGAAGAATATCCAAATAAAATCAGCTGTATAATGTTATGATTATTGTATTATTTATTTGTTTACTTTTAAATTAATAATAAATAAGGTAAAGTTTTGTAATTTTAGTGAACGTGTTTTGCACTTTTGAAAGAAAATATTGATGTAATTTATGTTAATTACTTGTAATATGGAGCTCAAAGAAAATTATAGCATTTGCCAATCGACCATGTTGAGGAGACAAGTAACAAGAATGTTACTGTGTAGACATTTGTTATATGAGGTTTGTTTAGAAAACCAGTGTCAATTACAGATTTATAATGCAGAACAATGTCCTATTTGCCAACAAGTTATCCAGATAGTGGAAAACATTGAAAAAAAATATATCACAAGCATTCCGTTCAAGATCGGCGTAGGATTGTGACTACTACTAATAGAAAGAAGATTGGGTCCGGAGATGATGCACCTCTACCCAAAGGAGGAAAGAAGCCAAAATTTATCACAGAAGAGGAAATGGATGTGATTGTAAGCTGGATAGAAGACGATGCTGGTTAAGGTTTTGACCACTTTCCAAAAAACTGTTTGTATATCAACAATCGGAAACTACCTCAAGGACAGAGTATTGACATTAAAACAGATCCATTATAAACCTGAAACAATGAACTCAACTGAAAATAAGGCTATGCAAGCTGAATATGTTTGAAACTTAAACTAACTTACACAACAAGGAAAATAAATTGTTTGGCTCGAGGAGACAGGTGTAAAAGAGAACGTGCTAAAGCTGGAATCAGAGCAGTGCAACAGCTACCTGCAAGCAAAAGTGATTTGTGTAATCTCGGCAGCAAACTTGTTATCTTTGGAGCGAAGAAGAGGATCTTTTACGAATGAATTAACAAATGAATTGATTGAAACACTTATGCAAAGACGGCAAGACACTGGCAATCGGCTTGATGATCTGGTAGTTGTTATCGACAACGCTTCTTGTCACAGCCGGGCAGAAGCAGTTCTTGATAGGATACCAACAACAATACTGCGGTTAGCTCCTTACTCACTAATGTTGAATCTCGTTGAAACAATATGGTCCAAAGTGAAAGCGTTTGTAAAAACAAATCTGAGAATTCCACAAGTTCAACCTCCAGGTGTTGGAGAACAAACACTCACCTACTTAAAAAATGTGATTGATAAAGCAAAAACTACTATTGTCGGCGGTAATTGTGCAAGTGCAGTTTAGCACACTACAACTTTCCATCTTTCAGTTTTAGCAATGGAAAACATGCAAGATACCATTTTTAATTGATATCTTCTCAAATACATTTGACCATTTATTGAATACAATTGACTACTCTCAAATTTATTTGATGCTTTTTCAATTCTAAACTACATTTGTTGTTTTCTCATGTAAAATATGTAAATTACTGAGGGCTCTTTGTCTCACCAAAAGTCCGTGAATTCTCACAAAGCGGTTCACTCCAACAGCAGACACGATAGCAGGAGATTTGCAAATAAAATCACAATTACTCATCTGATAAACAAAGAACAATTTTTGTACTCACCGGGGGACTCCACCCCCTATCTTTGTCATTATTCGGTTAACTAGATCTATTTAATTATTCCATACAGTAATTATATAAATTAATATACTCTTCAACAACTAGCTAGAGTCACCTGAAATAAGTGGAGGCTTCCCCGGAAGCTCAACCTAGCTGGCATCCCAATGAGCAAGATTGGGGGCACCTAATAAGGCTACCATCTCCACCTGCATCATGTCATTCAGGTAGCCCGCAACACTCCCTTTTGCAAGTAACCCCACCTAAAGGAACCACGACATTGTGTCGGGCAACTGTGCACTGAGGGTGAAAGATTAAATGTTATTCAAATACGCCAAACAACCTTTTTGTTGCCTGCTCACTACTGACTTGCGTCTCCACTATCGGTCTACTCAAATTTCATTATTTTCCAAATTATAATAAAATATAATCTCATATTTCTCACTATTAAAAATAAATCTTATTTTATCTGACAGTCACTCTATATTTTTTATATCCCATTAACCCTTCTACAGGAAGGCATTTATTATAAACCAGATGTGAATAAAAAAAGAACAACAACATACAACAAATAATTAGATACTTCTAGAAAAAATTAAAAACAGAAAACATAATAAAATTCAACTTTAACATTCGGCCAACCAACAAAATTTTGCGTCCCCGCAAAACTAATTTTTATAACTCAAAAATTTTTCCGGTACAGGTACTAAATTTTCACTACTGTCATTGTCAGATTTATCAGATGCAGCCCCTAAAGATATCAAAGGTTTCATACGATCAACTGCGACAACTTTATCGTATTTCTGAGTTTTACTTCTAGTCGATCCTGACATATCCACTACACGATATCTGTCGTTTAATAATACTTGTTTAACAACCATTGGACCTACCTATTTTGTTGAAAGTTTTCTGGATTGACCGTAAGCAGATTTGTTTGCTAATATCAGCACTAAATCCCCAGTCTGATATAATTTAGGAGGCTTGCGATGTTTATCAAAATGACGTTTTGCATCTTCAGTTCTATCTCGAATACGGTTTGAAAATTCCTTCCTTAATTCTTCTAAGTCTCGAGAGATTGGTGTTAGATCAATTTCAGATGACAGTAGACTATCACCTCTTGGTCTAGGAATATATCCCATAAGTACTTGATTTGGTGATTTTTTTGTCGTTTGATTCATTGTATTGTTAATAGCAAATTGTACTTTTCAACACATTTATCTCAGCCGTTCTCAGATTTGGAAGAAGTGGTGAGAACTGATAATATCGTGCGATTAATTCGTTCGACTTGACCGTTTGCCCTAGGGGTTGCTATACTGCATTAAGTATCAACTGAATATTGTACTTTTGACAAAATACTTTAACTGCTTGGATGTGAAAGCTGTTCCCCTATCTGTGTACCCCAAAAAGACCAAATATTTTCTCAAGAAAACTGATAACTGACTAAGTTTTGTGTTTTTCGCGGCTTTCATTGCCACATATTTAGAAAAACCATCTATTAATACAATTAAATGTTGTTTTTCCTTTCGAGGTTCCCTGAAATGGACCTAAATAATCCAAATGTATCGTGAGAAACGGGATCGGTTCTTTTGCAATTGGATGAAGGTACCCATCACAACGTCCAGAAGGAATCTTGTTATACAAACATGGTATACAGCTGGATATATATTTTTGTACAAACTCTTGCATACGGGGAAACCAATACTTCATACATAAAATGCCAAGGGTTTTCTCACACCCAAAGTGCCCGGATTCATCGTGAGACCATTGTACAACTTGATGCCGAAAACTTCGTGGAACTACCCATTGAATACGTTTAGGGCTAATTCTGTAAATCCTATTTTTACGTAGTGCGTAGTTTTTATGAACAGCTTTCTCATAATCATTTGTAGGCGGTCTAGATAAAATTTCACTGATTAGTTTTAATTTTTCATCAAATAATTGTGCGGATAAAACCCAATCAACTTCTTCAATTTTAAAAGTCAAATTCTGAGACAATTCATCGCAAGCAGTATTACGACTAAGTGCATCTACATGTGGCAATTTCTTTCCCGGTCTATATTCAACAGTAAATGTGTATTCTAGTAATTGCAACCACCAACGGGCAATTCTGGGAATTAGATCTCTTTTAGTTTGTGCTGTACGAAGTGCATTACAATCGGTCACTACTTTAAAATTTAAACCAAGAAGATAAACTCTAAACTTTTTGAGTGTTTCAACAACAGCTAGAGTCTCCAATTTATAGGAATGGTATCTACTCTCTACTGAATTTGTATGACGACTAAAATATGCTACCGGATGATTTTATTTACGCTAGAACTCATTTTCATCTCCATTACGCGTATCATATTTTGAACACTTTCTGTCAATGTTTGCATTTGATTTGTTTGAGAATTTACTGGTTGTGTCGCGTCACCGATTTGTAGATCCGTATCACTGTCATGGAACGAGATTGGGGATAATGGCGATGCAGCCGTCCTTTTCGTATGACGAGCAGACTTATACATTTTGCTTAAACTTTAAACAAGTAACACACAATTAAGTAATCAGTACACAATCATCAATCCTCAAATTCTGCACAGTTTTTCTAGAAAGTTACAGTTTGTAGTACAAAGTGATGCGTAATTTGTCACAATGGAAAATAACAAATTCAGCAAAACAATTTTTTTAAACAAATCATATTTTTTATGCACTATTTTTCACCTTCACTCAAATTATATAAAACTCACAATCTACTTATTAAAATTCGTTGTTTTATCGCGTTTCATACAAACATTCCAAATATAAGTATACGGGCCCTGTAATTGATATGACATTCTATTACAATGCTATTAATCAGTGTTTAGACACATTTTTAGGTTTTTATGCCGAAGTAAACCGTTTGCTACATCCCACTTCTGATTGTAAAATATGTAAATTACTGAGGGCTCTTTGTCTCACCAAAAATTCGTGAATTCTCACAAAGCGGTTCACTCTAACAGCAGACACGATAGCAGGAGATTTGCAAATAAAATCACAATTACTCATTTGATAAACAAAGAACAATTTTTGTACTCACCAGGGGATTCCACCCCCTATCTTTCTCATCATTTGGTTAAGTAGGTCTATTTAATTATTCCATACAGTAATTATATAAATTAATATACTCTTAGACAACTAGCTAGTGTCACCTGAAATAAGTGAGGTTTCCCCGGACGCTCAACCTAGTTGGCATCCTAATGACCTAATAAGGTTATCCTCTCTACCTGCATCATGTCATTCAGGTAACCCGCAACACCCCCTTTTTCGAGTAACCCCACCTGAAGGAACCACGACATTGTGTCGGGCAACTGTGCACCGAGGGTGAAAGATTAAATGTTATTCAAATACGCCAAACAACCTTTTTGTTGCCGGCTCACTACTGACTTGCGTCTCCACTATCGGTCTACTCAAATTTCATCATTTTCCAAATTATAGTAAAATATAATCTCATATTTCTCACTATTAAAAAATAAATCTTATTTTTCTGACAGTCACTCTGACAAAACCCCGCACTCTATATTTTTATATTCCATTAACCCTTCTACAGGAAGGCATTTATTATAAACCAGATGTGAATAAAAGAAGAACAACAACATACAACAAACTTTAACACTCAAATACAATTTATACTTTCTCAAATTATCCGTATGCTTTCTCAAATAAAACTGAAATTTTCTCATTAATCAACGTTTATGTTGAATGATGGGCAGCTCACAACCCACACAGGATGAGGGAAGGCTACACTCAACATTAAAAAAAATTAATGTTAGGCAGTGATTATTGATGATTGAATTATAGAACCAATTTCCGTCTAAGAAAATCTTAATGGATCGGGATATTTAGTGCAGGAAGAGCTAACTCCAAATTTGACTATTTGGTTTCCCGATTCTGTAGAAGTTGATGTACGGAATGAATACATCTGGTTTCAACAAAACCTGATTTTGTAAGAGGTATTCGTGAGTATCTGGATGATGTATTTTCAAGCCGATGGATTGACAGAATAGTAACCAAAGTCTCCGGATTTAACACATATGGATTATTTGTTATGGGGATACTTGAAAAGCAAAGTTTTTTAAACCAAACAAGCAAATATTGAAGATTTGAAAATGGGAATAAGACAAGAGTGTAGGCTAATTCCCACCTAAGTAATTACAAATAAAAATGAGTTTAGGTTACGCTTAGAGCATGGTCAGTTAGTACACGGACAATATTTTGAGCATTAATTAAAATTGTTTTTGATTTAGAAAATATATGTTAAATATCTTTTAAACTACAAGGGATAAAAATTTAAAGTTTGGCACCCTTGTTTACCTTGATATATCCTTAAAAAATAGTTATAAAAATTATGGAAAGGTAAAAAAAAGCTTTAGTTAACTGAATCCACTCCAAGTTAGAGACTCGCACTGTATATTACACCAAAGAAGAAAAAATCTTCTCTCAACAATTGAAGCTTTTTTTGAATACAAACGTCAATGTCGTTTTAACTTTAAATTGACATAAAGTATAATAGTAATGAATTTAATTTTGTTACATTTTATTCGTATGATAACTCGTATATAACAATCAAGCTAAAGATAAGATAAAAAAAGTGTAAACTTGAACTTGAATTCGCATCTTATGTATGGCATGTAGTTAAAACAGAAGGCCAAAATATAAAGCCATTTAGAAACGCTACATTTTAGAAAATGTCGAGATGATCGATTACATTTTTCTATAACATCTCATCTTCATAAAAGATAAGAAGTAAACAACTTATAAAGCGAAGCGTTATCTAACTGAACACTAAATAAATTCTCTGAATTTCAATCATTCACAAAATTTGTTTACATATAATTTACAACAGTCGTTATTATTTTCATGAGAATAGAGTGAACGTCGTCGCAGTGCTAGAATGCAAAAATTTCTAAGAAGTCCTTAAACTAAATTTTAATTTTAAGTTTCCTAATGTGGATTGCATACTAGTCTTTCAGATAACCTTTACGATAAAGTGACATTTAATAAATAAATAATTTTGATCTTTGTATTGGCCCCACAATAATTATTACGTTGTAAGTATACATGCAGATATCGTTACAACTCGTACCAGTCGCTGAAACTAATTCAATTTAGGTAAGTAATCTCGAATAATTATTTAACAATTGAAATAATTTTTCTTTTAGCGTCAACAATGGATTACGATTTGCAAACAAATTTAACAGTGGATACGGAGGGTAATGTGAATTACAGCGTCCAGAGATCGAATTGCAAAGGAAGTTATTTTAACAATATTTTTTGTTATTGGAATGTTTGCCGACGTTGTAATATTTTATACGATATTTTGTTTTAAAAGAATTCGTACAGTGCCAAACATTTTTGTAGCTAATTGGGCGATTGCGGACCTATTGTGTTTAATGCTGGCGCCTAGTGGGTATAGAATCCTTTCCGTAATCGCCAAGTCATCGATAAGTCACGAATTCATGTGTTTTCTTGAAGAATTTGGGGTAACATTCCACATTACGGTCATATTATTTATAATAGTGACACTGATAGATTGGTTTATAGCCGCGCATTTCGGAGGTGCTTCAGAAAGGTTTAGAAATAATTACGTTGTAGTTGTTAGTGCAATATGGATTTTTGCAATTGTGTTTGGTGGTGTATTTTCGGGTATTTGCTTTCATTACTTCAGCGTTTTTCTACATCAATTAGTTATGCTCATGCTATCATACAGTTTAGTTTTACTCTTAGTTATAGTGTCGCAAACGTCCAGGCTTGTTCAAAAATTAAGACGATCTCCCATTAACACGCCTACGATGAACTTGGCTTTGGGAACGGCTTTCTTAGGTTGCTCATTGCTGAGCATCATAAACATTTTCAGTTCTTTTTTCTTCTGGTCTCACCCAGCTCTCGAAGTTATAACGATTGTAGTATTGTTCAGCAACAGCATTGTAAACTTAATTTTACTTTTTACTTTAAATCGTGATTTTCGCGAATGTTTCTTTTTGGCTATAAAGTGTAAAAGTCACAACTACGAAGACGTGGTTCCTGAATTCAACAACCCTATAAGGCATTCAAACAACAGAAAATCAGATATTGACGTATCGTTTCGAACAAGCCAGGAGCTATTAACGAATACCGACTAAAAAATTCAAATAAAACCTATTTATGTAATTGCTTTTTCGTTTCCTTTATGTGCTAATGTTTGAATTTCAAAACATGATCGTAAGTGTAAACCTATTAATCAAATTGAATGACATTTTTAGATACATCTTTTTGTGCAAATATTTTTGTTTTTCTGACAATATTTTCACAAACACATCCTTGTAATTAATAAACTTCAAAAAAATTTCAGAAAATCTGTTGGTTAAAAAAATCATTCAAAAACAATTTACATTTATCAGAAGCCAAAATTGTATATATTACTCAGAATATGTAAAGTAACATTGTCAAGTTGCTTTTAACCGGTTCACGTTCTCACAATTTGTTACATCCCAACAGATTACGAATAAAAAGAAATATAAATGTAACGTATCAACGCCGCTTTTATTGTTAAGTAGCTTCCGCATAAAAAGATTTGTCTACTATACAATGTCAAAAGAGGCTGCATTTTTCTTTGTCACACTTTTATTCTTTTGTAAAGTTACGAAGCTAATTATAATTCAAACATTAGATAGAAAAAATATGAACTTAATGTAATAGAAAACAAAAACATCCCCTTAATACGTCGTGTTTGGGTATTTTTCCGACCCCTGCATTGTTAATTTAATCTAGTTCAATTTGGTCATCGCTTTGAAGTAACTCGAACAAAATTAGTTTGGAAGGTGTTATTAGAATACAAGGGCGCGCTAAATTGTTATTAATTTAAATATGTTAGTTTAATACATAATTAAATAGAAATTGTTCGATTTTTTAGCATTCCTAACAACAAAAAATAAATAATGTTGTTTTTTACAAATTGTAACAGGATGAATGTGGTTGAATTTGTAATAGAAAAAAGATTGGGAAATAACACAGCGATGATGGTAATCACGAAATGCAAAATTACTTCGTAATTTAAATTTCTATCGGCCCCAATCAACAAGACAATTTGTCATTCTATTGTTAACATGTCAGGTATGACATATGAATAGAATTTTTCTTAGCAATATAACAAATGAATGTTATAAATCTAATTTTCGTGTTGATTAATTAATTTTTGCTACCATTTTCTGTAATATAAAAATTGTACTTATAGAAATTATTCTTACAATAAATTTGTATATTTACGATTTTAGAAATAGGTACATTCAAGAAACAAAAAAATGGGAGAAGACGTTTCTTTACACTAAAGTTTTTATATTGCAAAACTGGCTTACGAGTATTGCTGCTGTTAAACAGCAGATTGTTAGACCCCTAGAAAGGGTTACTTAAGTGAATAGGTTACGCGTCCTAGAAATGAGATCTAAACCTATAACTCTTAGAAAAAAAAAGTAATACTCATATCCATAGGTATTTGATAATCGAAAACGTTCCTAGTAGAACCGACCATCGTAAACCCATCGTAAATACATTGTAGGAATATTTGAATATTGTTATATTGATTTTGATGTTATTCCAAAGTTATGATAATATTGTACTCAAACTTATTTGCAACATTCAAAAATAAATGTTGAGAAAAATAAATAGGGTAATATTTTCTTTATAATATTGCTATCAGAATTGTAATACAATATAGTGGTTATACTATTTTTAAATGAATTAACAATATTGTGTGGTTATTATTATTTTAAAACTTTTTGGTAATATTATGTTGTTATTTAATATTGAGACAATATTAAGTATTTATCAAATATTGACCTATCATTTGAAAATGTGCGTAGCCTAACGGATAAATACTACACATATTTCTAATTTTTAAGGTAAGAAAACTAAAATTTTATTAAACTAATTACCTACAAATTTATTTTTTTATTGAAAATGTTTGTAATGGCCAAATATTTAGATTTTTTCGCCAAAAGAGTCTTGAATATGGCGGCAACAATAAACGATAGCAAAGGTGAAAGTCGCTCATGTCGAATGGTGATTCACCTTTAAGTACTTCCGTACTTTGTTATTGGATTTGCATGGTAAACACAAATAAGTGCAAATAATGTTGCTAAATGCGAAGTTGCTGTTAAAGATTGTTAATTTTGTGCAGTGTAATAACAGTAGAACATTTAGGTAAGTAAAATGTACATAATTTTCATTACTGAAGTAAATAATGGATGAAAAGATAAATGAAATTCATTAATGGAAAATATGGATTTTGTACATTCAAGTCGTAAAAGCTGGGCACTTTTAAATAAATTAAGTTCTACAAATCAATCTTCTAAAACAAATACAAAAATTTCTCCAAATTCTATTGCTTCTCGGTTGGTTAATCTTTCAAACTCAGTAAAAGTGGAAAAATCGATTATCACCAAGATGAAAAAGTATCTACAAAAGAAAAAAAATTCTACACCTATCTCAGAAGATTCTTCTCTTTAGGTGGTTACTTATGTTTCTCAATGATATTTATAGTACAGGTAAGTTACCAACAGATTTAAAGAAATGTAAAGTTGTGGCAATTTTAAAGAAAAACAAATGTCCTGCAGACCCAACTTCTTATCGTCCAATAAGTTTGTTAAGTGTAATTTATAAGGTTTTGGAAAGATTGATTTTTCAAAGAAATAATCGGTTAATAGAAGAGAAATTATCAATTGAACAAGCAGGATTTCGATCCGGTAGAAGTTGTTGTGAAAGGTATTGGCATTAACAACACATATCAAAGCTGGATTTCAGAAGAAACTTAAAACTGAAGCTGCATACAATACCGTTTAAAAAGAAGGTTTACTTTTTAAATTTTTTAAGGTTATTCCTTGTTCCAAATTATTTCTTTTATTGAAAATATGTTGTCTAATCGGAAGCTTAGAGTTTTTGTTGGAGATAAAAGTAGTAAATTTAGATTATTAAATAATGGTCTTCCACAGGGATAATATGGCAATTTCATTTCAACATTCGAATTTTTTCGAAATTGAAATAAACTATCTGATGATTTGCGTATTATGAAAAATTATTTTAAAAAATGGCGATTATGCCCGAATCTTAAAAAGGTTTTATGTTTTCATTTAAGTAATAGAGAAAAATACTACAAAACTTAATGGTATCTTTAATAATAAATAGTTAAACCATAATTTTACCCCAGTTTATCTGGGAGTAACTTAATTTACAAAGATCATTTAGAAAAAGTCAAACAAAAATGAAAACAAGAAATAATGTCATTTAAAAATTAGCTGAAACAACTTGGGAGCAGATGCAAAGACACTTCGTACAGCTGCATTGGCATTTGTTTATTCTACAGCAGAATATTGTGCTCCTTCTGGTTAAATAGTTATCATACAAAAAAATAGATGCCCAGTTGAATTTCACTATGCGTATAATTAGTGGATCCATTAAATCTACTCTTTCTGATTGGCTTCCTGTTCTTTGTATTGTTACTCTATCGAACATTTGACAAAAAGCTGCGTTAAAACGAGAATGGGATCAATGTTAAGTTAACAAAAACTTACGAATTTAGAATGACATTGACAATCCTTCTGCTAAAAAACTTAAATCTCTAAGCCCTATATGGTTGCAAGACTACTTAAGTACGGCTTTTTCTGAAACGAACATCTGAAGTTCAGCAATATTTTGTATTCTTGTCCTGATTATCTGTTTTTCCATTATTTTGTTTTGCTATTTCTTGAAAGTGCTACTTTTTGGTCATTGTCGTGACTGGCGCTTGGACCGGTCCATTATATTACGTCATGCAATGGTTGTTATATTTTATGTTCTTATTTACCTTCTATAATGTTTACACACCTAATTAATATTATAACATATAAATACTAAGGTGGGTAAAGGCCCCCACACACTTCGTAGTTTTTTAGTAATGTTAATCGCGGCGATTAAAATCGACGATTAAGACTGCCAGTCTGTGGCGTAAAACCGATAACAACACCGCCGGTGAAAATTTCAGACTGCGCTTGAAATCTTAATCGTCGGTTCGTCCATCTTTGTTTAAAACCGAAGTGAGTGTGCAGATCGTTTTTAATCGCCGGTGTTTTATAGCAGCTCATTGCCGTTCCACGTGCAGCGTACATTCACCGGTACCGTCATTTTATTAAAGCAAATAAGATGGATACAAGATATTTAAATAAACAATTTGTAGCTGAATTTATAGATCTATACAAAAGTATACCTTGTTTGTAGAAAATTAAGTCTAGTGATTATAAAATTGCGAGATGAAAATAAAGAATATGAACTGCTACTAACCAAAATGAAAGAGGTAGATGAAGATGTCACCATACAAACTGTTAAAAATAAAATAGACTCTTTACGCGGTAACTTTCGCAAGGAATTAAAGAAAGTTCGAGATTCTGAGCGATCAGGGGCAGGAACTGAAGATATTTATACGCCACACTTGTGGTATTTTGAAAACTTATTATTTTTGCGAGATCAAGAGACGCCAAGAACTGGAAGGAATAACATTGAAGATCAAGAATCCTCAAATGAAGAGTCGGTAAGTTAAAGTACATGTATTTTATTTTTAAAGTTTGATTATACAATTAAAAATATAGGACATGTGTTTAGTGTTGAAAACTAGATTTGCAATCTATATGAATTTGTCTTGCCATGGCACGGCCCCTTCATTGCAAAAAATATCTTTTAAAGTTGTCACGAATAGTTTTAGCCGCTTCTGGGGCATTTCTGTTAAATCCTCTTTGTAGATTTTGCATATTATTGTCGTTAGTTTGTAACCCAATTTCTATCTCTCCTGTGTTGTAATCTTCATTATAATAACAGCCTAGAGTAATGTAAACATCTGTACGTTTTCTTCTTAAATAACTGTGTAAAACACAGCAGGCCAACACGACTTTTTCTATATTTTCTAATTTTAGATTAATTGCGTGATTAAATATTTGAAATCTTGCTACAAGTATTCCGAAAACATTTTCTATAATACGCCGAGCTCTAGATAACCTGTAGTTAAAAATTCGCTTCTCTCGGTCAAGTTCTTTTTGACTATATGGTTTTAAAAATCAGGTCTGAGAGTAAACGCTTCGTCTCCAATAAAGACATATGGTAATGTTTCATTACTATTATCCAATTTTGAGGGCTGTGGTAACAAAAGTTTACCTTTGGTCAATTTGTCATAAAAGCTTGTATTTTCTATGACCCCTCCATCTGAGACGCGACCATTTGTACCAAAATCGACCATTATGAATTCATAATTAGCATCAGCAATGGCCATTAATACGAGACTATTTGTACCTTTATAACTCCAATAAAAAGATCCATTGCGAGCAGGAGGCATTATTTGTACATGTTTTCCATCTATGCTTCCCAAACAATTTGGAAAATTCCATTTGGTTTCAAATATTTTCGCTATTGCCCTCCATTCATCTTCACTTTTTGGAAGCTGAAACAGAAGGAAAAATGAAAATTCCCTAAAATTATTCACAATTTAGCTATACGTTAATGCCGGTTATTATTATTATTTTTTTTTTCAGATTAACAATGATGCGTTAATATTGTCACCGCCTAATCGTCCCCCATCGAGTGCTTCGGATTACTCTTCAGCGACCATATCTAGTGGGCCATCTGTCCAGAAAAACAATAATAATTCTCAAAGTGTAAAAAAGTCAAGAAGTTGGAAAAGGGCGTCTTGTACTGCTGATGAAATTTTACAGAAGGTAAATCAACAGTTAGATAAAGAAGAGGACAAGTTCGATATTATTGGAAAAAATTTCGCAAATAAACTCAGAGATCTGCCTAAAGAAGCTGCAATCATGGCAGAAAAATTCATAACAGATGTTTTGCTCCAAGCTGAATTAGGTAATATCGATATTCAAAAATTAACATTTATGATGACAGAACAATCCAAAATGCCCCCAATGTGTCATTGATTACCAATGGGAGTGCCAATAATACTACTCAAAGGACATATTCAAGTCCAAATGACAATCAGAACAATAGTTGGCAGATTTCAACACTTCCAGGAAGTCAACGCAGAGAAGAACCTCAGACCTATGAAAATCTTGCGGAATTCTATTTTCATTTTGCACATAATACACAACAGTTTTGCCTCACTATAAATATTAAAAGTCTTGTAAAATGCAAAAATGAATATTAAAAATAATGATGCATACTTAAATTTATGTAGGTTTTCTTACCTTTAAGTGCTCCTTTCGTAATACCTTGTATAAAGCAACACAGGTTTCAGGTATTATTTGTCCTAAGGCTTGGGGTGATATAGCAACTGAATACTTTAAGTCTTCGTAGGTTCGGCCAGTTGCTAAATATCTCAGAGTAACAGTAAGCCTTTCATGAGGAGAAATTGATTGACGTAAATGCGTGTCTTGCTTTTTAATTAACGGTGTCACTAAGCTCAAAAGCTCTAAATATGTTTCTTCCTCCATCCGTAAGTAGTTGGACCTGTCTCCGGGCTCTAATGTAAGTTCTTTGAGTAAATTAATATGTGACAATCGTGACCTTTTTAACAACCAATCTTTTGTCTATTTCTATCTTTTTGTTCTTTTCTTTTTTAATGAGGAAATTACGGCCGCCACTGCTAAGAGATGAACGTGTTTTATGACGTTGTTTTAGTAAACTAAAAAAACGAGGTGTAGGGGATTCAAAGTTTTAATCGCCCAACTAAACACTCTTAATCGGCGATTAAAAACGTTAAAAAAAGAACGAAGTGTGTGGGGGCCTTAAGAGTCGGCATGTTTAGGTTTTAGTGATTTTCATAAACCTTAAAGCAAATGCTTTGCCAAAGCGAACCAATCCATTTTTGCACACGGTTTTGTCACCACACGTTTATACTGATCTTCTGGGGCACCATACATAACACTTACATCACAATACAATATTTAAAATGTACCATACGAATAAATAAATAAATTATAAAAAAGAGAAACAAGATGATCGGTATTATCAATATTTAATAATCGATGTGAAATATACCATCGTATAAAACGGAAAGTTCGCTTATTTGAAGTTATACGATTTGGTAGCAGATACATTAGGACAATTGATAATTTTTTAATAAGTAACAGTAATAATCATCCAGTAGCAAAATAGGAGTTTTATTTTCCATCGCCTCACATTTGAAATTTATAAGGGTAAGTATAAAATTTATTTGGTAACACCCCTCATTTTTTAATGTTTAATTTTTGATAATGTCCACAAATGGCTTTTTGTATTTATAAAGTCGAAACCGGTCACTTTTAATAATAAAAATAGTTTGTATTGAATTTGAAATTATGTACATAAATTTTATTATATACATTTTTTTTAAGGTTTTGACTGCTGTGGTCATTATCCTTGATTTAATAGAGAACAAATTTACTTGGTTACAAACAGGAGCAAATGCACATCACTCATGTTTAAGTTATTCATACAGGCCTACATCTTTTAAGTATTAAAGTAAACTTTTTACTTTTTGTAAACACCGAAAAATATTTGAAATATCTCCTTGAAGCTCGATATTCTTCTAGTATTAGCTAAAGCTGGACATTCGCTAATAATACAGTGACCGGCAAAGAGTTTGCAACAAATGGGAAAAATTTTTGTAATTGAGATATTCGAAAATATCTTTTGGCAAATGAATTAAGCATATTGAATTACAAAAAAAAACATTTTGAAAAATGTCATGTGACCACTGTTGGGTTAGATGACAAGATATTGAAAATGCTTAAGAGTAAAGTTGTTCATAATTAGATTATACGTCTATGTGCAAATGAAAATAACGACTTTTCAAAAATATTAGTTTTCCGGCAGTTTTTCCGTTTCCGTTTTTTTACAATTAAAAAAATAGCTTAAAATACAAAAATAATACTACATTGTTTTTAATTTTTTGTATGTTTTTGTATGAGCTTATTATCCAGGCAATATTGTAAAAATTTGTTTAAATTGGGTTTAGAATAGAAGAATTGATCATTTTAGGACTATTTTAAAATAATTCTAAATTTGTAATTTCAACCTTTTGTTTTCTGTAGGCCATTGCAACAAAGTCCGTCCTAAAAAAACAATGTTTTTTGTTCTTTACCGTCCATTAGTAAACTAATAAATAAAAATTACTGGATTGTGAAATTTATTTGTTGGTTTTATTGTGTTTTATGCAAAATCAAACGCAAAAAATTTTGTTTCCTCAATAATTTTTGAAAAGTCGTTATTTTCTTTTAAAATTTGCACATAGACGTATAATCTAATTCTGAACAACGTTTTTCCTAGGCATCTTGTCATCTAACCTCACTTTTTACGTATTTAAGTGATATTTTTTAAATTTGCCGCCATGACAGTGGTCACTTGACATTTGTCAAAGTGTTTTTTTTTATTATTCAATATGCTAAATTCATTTGCCAAAAAAATTTTTTGGATATCTCAATTACAAAAATTTTTCCCATTTGTTGCAAACTCTTTGTCTGTCACTGTATGTGTGACAGTTAATGTATCACCACATTTGCGACAAACTGGACGATTAGCACCTTTAAACAAATAAGTATGTGCTAAAGCCGTGAGTCCAATTTTTATTCTGACTAGTTTTGTCAAAACTTTATTAGGAAAGGTTAGTGTCACATCTACCCTACTCATTTTGCCATTTATTTATTATTTGATTACTGAATTTATTTTTTAGGTCTTGGCATTTTATTTTTGGGATGTCAACTAGAATACTATCCGTCGCCTCTCAGGCTGCATTATCAGCTTCCTTATTACTATACAGGGTTATTCACGGTATACGACACGGAATATTGCAGTCAAACTATTCAATAAAATTGGTAAAATATATCTGAGATAGATAGAGACCTATCGGCGGAACATTTTAAAATTATTTTCAAAATATACAGGTGTTCCAAAATGCACAGAACGTATCAAAGTTGTGTGTTTTTTTATTTAATGTCCTGTATATTATTACATTTTCAGTTTTTACAATCAAAATAAAAAAAGATTTTATAGAGGTTTACCTTACTTAAACCTAAAGGTTTTTGATTTTGTATTTTATGAAAAAAATCGTCACAATTTTGCTGATTCATATCTCAGCAACTATTCTCTTTCTTCAAACTAAATTTGCACTAAAGTCTATCAATTGATCATATTTTATTTATGACTTGTGAAAAATTCATTATCATATACAGGATGTGTACAAAATAAGATTACATAATGCACATGCTTAATTTAAATGAAACACCCTGTATTTTATATCAACAGTGAATGTAACATGTAATTGCCTATCGGACAAAACTATAGTGTCGTATAGCTAAATATTCACGTTGTCATAAAAATGCAGGTTTTCATAATGCAGACTGATTTGTGCAATAAATTTAACACCTAATCAACCAACCTATGAAATTTTGATAGGTGATAATTGTTATCCGTGTTTCAGTTATCAATAAGAGTTTTTTTTTTGAAAATTGTCTTTTAGTAGCCGTAGTTGGTGCTTTTTGTTCATTTTATTGATGTGTATATTCAAAGTGAAGGTTTATTCAAAAGAAGAGCGAATCGATATGATTTTTATTCTTGGAGAATGTATGGAAAACAGCTTGCAGGAATCACAACTCTACACTCAAAAATGTCCTAACAGAAATTGTCCAAATAAAGTAGTCTAAAAAATTTCGAGAAACTGAACGTGTTTAGTACAGAAAACCCCCTAATAAAAAACCTGTGACAAAAAATGTAATTGAAAGTTTCCATATGAGTCAAAATCCAATCTTGCAGAATTTCAATATTAGCCAAACAAGTGCCTCAAACATTCTTAAAAAACATAGTTATCATCCATCATATCCAAATTCACCAAGAACTTTCCGAGGGCAATTTTGAGAAGCGACTGGAATTTTGTATGTAGACAAAAGAGACAAAAAATAAAAACTTTTGTAATCTTATTTTGTTTAGTGACGAGTGCTCGTTTCACAACAGTCAGTGGACATATTGTCAGGGAATGTGTGGGGTGGTATAATGGGTCGATATTTCATTGGTCCCTATTTTTTCAAAGAACAATTATACGGAATCTTGTTTTTAGATTTCTTGAGAAATCAAAATTAACCCTCAAGGTCACCTGACTTAACTTCAACGGGTTTCTTCTTATAGAGACACGTAACGCTTCCCACAACACCTCAGAATATGAAAAAACTCATCAGAGAAGCTTTCCTAAACATAAACCCAGAAATGTTATCAAATTTTGCTGAAATCTTTAAAGAATAATACTTTTGTGCTTAGAGTCAGGCGTTTATTATTTTGAACACATGTTATAAGCAAATTTTTCTTGTATTTCACCAGTATGTTTTACAATATTGTAAACAGCTAAGAAATTGATTCGTAGGGCAGATAATTTATTAGAAGAGATATTATTATGAAGTAAATTTGTACGTTTATTAAATTCTTGTAAACTCTATACATATTTATTTCTCTCAAAATTTAATACATTTGATGAAATGTACACAATGCTTTGCCTCCTTACAAATACATAGTATTTACCTGTCAAAGTTGTATAGCTTACTTGATAAATATGAAAATTGTTACAAATCAGTCTTCATTATAAAAATTTGCATTTTTATGGCAACCTAAACATTTAGCTATAGTATTATTTGATAGATAATCATTTTACATTTGTTGTTGATATAAAATACAGAGTGTTTCATTTAAAATAAGCAAGTTATTGCGGTTCAAAACATATCATTAATTAATTTTATTTTTTTACATCCTGTATATGATAGTTGATTTTTCACAAAATTGACATAAAATATGATCAATTCATACACTCCAGTGCGAATTTAGTTTGGAGAAAGATATTAGTTGCTGAGATATGAATCGGTAAAATTGTGACGACTTTTTCATAAAATACAGAATATCTCAAAAACCTTTAGGTTTAAGTAAGGTAAACTTCTATAAAATCCATTCTTATTTTGAACGTATAAACTAAAATTGTATTAATATACAGGGCATTCAATAAGAAAAAACACAACTTTGATACGTTCTGTGTATTTTGGAACACCTGTATATTTTCAAAGTAATTTTAAAATATTTCCCCGATAGGTCTTTATCAATCCCAGAAATATTTTTTCAATTCTATTAAATAGTTTGGCTGTAATATTCCGTGTCGTATACCGTGAATAACCCTGTATATACCAATGTAATTGGGTGCCCATAAAAAGGTAATTGTTTTACTAGATTTTTTAGTTGAAAAAGCGTAGAATAACACCACTCTGTTATCGGGTCATTTATGTTACAGTTTTGAAGGGATTGAAGTGCAGATGAAGAGTCACTAACAACACAGAAAACATTACTTTCATCATACATATCACAAAAACGTAAAGCTTGCTAAAAGCTGTATTGTTCAGCATAGAACACAGACAATTCCGATAAAAGTCTCCAATTATGTCGATTACTAAGAACATAAATGGCACCTGTCTTATATATCGATGTTACCTACAATGACCTCAGAATTTAATATGAATAAGTCATCAACATATAAAAAGAATATAGGTACAGTGGCCTCCAAATCTTTTTTAATGTTATATGTACTCTATAAGAGCCCTTCTAGGTGGAGGTGGAAATAATACTCAAGTCAGTAAGTTGTAGTTGCCGACGTTTCTCCCACCATTGTGTGGGCTTTAACAAGGCTGGTTTTTTTGGGCTGAGTTGAGTATTATTCCCACCTCCACCTAGAAAGGCTCTTATAGAGTACATATAATATTAATATGAAAAAAAAAATTTGATATCTTGATCAATGTTTCCTACAATATGATCAATGGCAATGTTAAAAAAAATGCAACATAAAGTTAAACCTTGGGGAATCCCATTTTTAAGCTCACAAGACCTCGATAAGTTATTGCCAATTTTCACGCAAAAAGTACGGTTGCTTAAGAACGAGGAAACGACTTTAGGTAAATTACCTTCTTGCCATGTCATGACAAAGACCTTCTCAATGTCAAAAAATACTGCAACGACGTGTACGCGATCTTTAAAGCCATTTTGTGTGAAGTTTTCCAAGTATACTAATCGATTAATTGTGGAATGACCAGCCTGTGCTGCAGTTGTGGGTCAATGAGATAAACAAAACTACTGTTGATCATTTTCTCATATACCTTGCCAATACAACATGTAAGACGATAACAACCTGAGTTAAAAGGATTTTTTCCCTTCTTTTTAGGATCGGAATAATAATGTCTTTTTTCCATTCTTCTGGGTATATTCCTTGTATCCAGTAGTGTTTTAATAGGCACTGTTTAAAGAAAGTGAGATGTTTTAGCAATCATTTTATAATTGATTTCTTTGTTACCTGGAGTTGACGAATTAATTCTTTGCAGGGCTGCCGACAACTTGTCCATAGAAAAATGTAAATTTTATTGAAGGAGTTCTTCCGTCTCAAAGCTTACTTGCTTTTTCTTGTTCAGTTTTTGTTGGAAATCAGGTTATTTATCCATTACTTTAATTAAAAATGGACCCAATATTTGTTTCTAACCTTTACATTCAGAGTATAGGTTTTTTCCTACTTGTTGGAGCCTTAGATTCATCTAAAAACTCTACATGAAAGCTTCAACAACTAGGAGAAACCTACAACTTATTCATTAATTAACAAGAATATCAGTAAATATTGAAATTATTTTGGTATTTTACCTATAGTAACTTATTAAAGTCAGAGTATTTAAAACGTCAGTATATTCGTTCAATGTCTGAGTCTGAGTAGACACGTTTTATCGAACTCCGTCTTGAAATCCAATTTTAACGAGCAATTAGTGCAAAAAAAATTCTGATTTTTCGTTCATAGTTGTGTTAATGTTTTTAGCACACTTCTGTGAAAAAAGTATGTATGAAACTGTAGAATTAAAGTAGTAATTACCATATTTATTTAAACAAGTATTATATTACAAAGTTCACATATTTCAATTGAATGTAAAAACATTTTTCTGTTAGAACCGGTAACACCAATTGAACTTGAACGTCCGGTTATCTCTACGTGCAGTATATTGTGTTTGTTTTACTTTTGCAATGGCAAAATGAAATTACAAAAAATCAGGATTGGATTTATTGGAAGCTACTACCGTAAGTGAGTTGCCTGTAATTGATAACGAAGGATCAAGTGAAAAAATAAAAAATCTTTTGGATAATCTCAAAATCGGTATAAAAGAAGATTTTAACGAGTCTTTGACTAAATTAAGAAGTGACCTTCAAGTAATTAAGGATCAGACTGAGGCAAATGCTACGGAAATTTCAAAATTAGAATTCAGATTAGATGATCTTGAGGCGCACGGTCGTCGGAAAAATTTACTTCTGTTTGGAGTCGATGAACTGCAAAATGAAAATACTGATCAAATAGTGTTAAATATAATCAATTCAACTCTACAGGTGAAACTTCATCTATATAATATAAGTCGGTGCCATCGTTTGGGTGGTTCACAGGCGAGATCTCCGAGACCAATAATTATAGTATTCGATACATACCGTTCTCGCGACCTTGTGTTTCGTGCGAAGAAATTGTTAAAGGTTCTAAACTAGTAATACGTGAAAATTTAACAAAACTGCGCTTATGTGCTCTTAAAAGTGCTATTAAGAAGTTTGGAATGGAAAATGTCTGGACAAGAGATAACTGTTTATGGTGGAAGCTAGATGGAAAAATTTATAAGGCTAATGAGGAAGATTTAAAAGAACTCTGTCGTTCATAAAACATTCATTTTCATTTTGGTCGTTTTGTTCTTTGTTCAGCTATAGGTATGCTTTTATTTTTTATCGAATAACATTAAATTTCAGGGGGCTTTTTGTTTTCCATATGTAAATATGTTTGTATTTTACTTTAACAAAATTTAATTTTTAGATGGTATACTTTCTTTGTTGTGAATTGATTAGTAAGATTTTTATTTTATGCTTTGTATGGTCTAATTTGTTTGATTTATCAATCCAAATTTTTAATTATCTTAACATTGTAATGATGTAGAAAATGTTGATAAAACAATAAGATAATTTAGAATTTTTTAAGTTTATCGGTATAAACGTCAGAATATCTTAGTTCTCATGTAGTATAAAATGTTTTCATTTTTAATAATTAGGTATAATACAATTTTTAATTTCATCTGAGTTAAAATTTTCTTTTACAGTTTAATTTTTCTAAAAAAAAAAAACTTAAATTTTATGAGACGGGTTCGACAGTGAAGAACAGTTGGTGCTGGATTTTATTGATGAAGTACTTGACATAGATAGCATCAGTGTAAATAACAGAGATATTTGTTATAAGTCAATTTCTGATTTCCGATTTAAATATAATACTAATATTTGTATTTTTCATACCAACATTCGTAGCATATCCAAAAATTTTAATTCTCTGCAAGAATATATAACATTTTTGATAATATATTTGACGTAATAATTTTGTCTGAAGTTTGGTATAGTCTTGATCTTCAATTTTTAATTTAGATAATTATGATCTCTATCACAATCATAGTCATATAAATAAAAGTGATGGAGTGATTGTCTATTGTAGGAAAAATATTTTACAAAATTATAAGGTTATTGATGTAAAGAATTTTAAATTTTTGAGAATCACCATAAAAATAAACCATCTTAAAGTTGCCATTACCTCAATATATAGATCTCATTCTTATTGTACTACAGATTTTTAATTTCTCTCAAAGATTATATGAGGGATCATATGCAAAGTAATTTTGAAATATTAGCGGGAGATACAAATATTGATATCTTAAAACACGATCGTTTAGCGGAAGAATATTTAAATTTGATAGGTGAGTTTTCTCTTTATCCTTGTATTAAAAACGTTACTAGGGTTGATAAAACATCTGAATCCTGTATTGACCACATTAACATCAAAACATTTATCAAAAATGACAATATCTTACCCATTATTTGCAAAAGTAAAATTACAGATCACTACCCGGTTATAGTGAACATTAGGGATAACAAAAATAAAATTACTAACGATACAGGCAGTAATGAAGATAAGTATTGGAAATCCAAAAAATAATTAATTATGATAAATTTTTACAAAAATTAAAAAGTATAAAATGGACTTTTGCATCTGAAACATCTATTGACTTAGCTGTTTCTCAATTTTCAGATACGTTAAATAAGGTATTATCATCCTGTATGTTTACTAAAAAATTTAAAGTAAAAAACAGTGCAAAAAACCGTGGATTACCAATATAATTTTAGAACATATCGCGGTAAGGGATTTATATCACAAAGAATTTTTAAAAGATAAACTCAATGAAGCTAAATTCATACAATATAAAAAACTGAGGAATTCAATAAATAATATGATTAAGAGAGAAAAAACAAATATTTTAAATCTAAAATTTCTAAAGAAACTGATTCAAAAGATATCTGGATGTATACCAAACAAGCAGCTAATTTAAAACAAAAAGAATACAATTAATATCATTAAAATAAAAACTGAAAATAATATTGTTATTGAAAATGATACTGACATTGCTAATGAATTCAATAATTATTTTGTTAATATTGCTGAATCTTTTAACAAATTACATAAAAACTAGCGATAGCTATAAACTTAAATTTGAAAGATTAAATCAAAATTTATTTTTTTTACCTATCATTGAAGATGATATTATACTCACTATCAAAAAATTAAAAACTACTTCCTCAACTGGTTCTGATGGAATTAGTAACAAAATTTTAAAACTATGTGCTACTATTATTTCTAAACCTTTGTCAATTATTTTTAATAGATGTTTAGAGGCAGGTTATTTTCCTAGAGCTTATAAAGATACAATTATTATACCTCTTCACAAGGGTGGAGCCACCGAATTACTTACTAATTACAGACCTATAGCATTGTGCTCTAATATTTCAAAAGTTTTTGAAAAAATAATAAAAACTCAACTGGTAAACTTCTTAACAAAATTTAGTATCCTATCTTCTCGTCAATTCGGATTTAGAGAAGATAGAGACACGACAGATGCTTTGGCTTTTCTAACAAAAAAAATTTATAAAAATATGGATAATTCTAGATGCTCTATTGCTGTATTTTTAGATTTAGCCAAGGCATTTGACTGTGTCAACTATTCTATCCTTTTGATAAGCTTGAACATATTGGTATCCGTGGTACATCCTTACATTTTTTTCAGAGTTATCTAAGTGACAGATATCAATGTGTTAGAGTAAATAATAAAATAAGTACATCTCTTAAAATTAAATGTGGAGTTCCACAAAGAAGCGTTCTTGGGCCAGTTTTGTTTAATATTTATATCAATGATTTATTGATTCTTTTCAATGATGTGGACATTTTAACGTATGCTGATGACACAGTTTTGTATATCGGTGGTTCCACTTGGGATTATGTTATGTTATCTGCTTCAACTAAGCTATCAGCAATAAAATACTGGCTAGATAACAACTGTTTAACTTTAAATTATAGTAAAACTAAGTATTTGCCGTTTTCTTCTTATGCTTGTAATTTACTTACGAACGAGCATATTGTTGTTCATAATGTTAATTGTAACAGAAATAGTTGTACATGTAATATAAACATAGCTGGGGTTACATCTATAAAATATTTAGGTATATTTTTGATTCAAACATGAAATGGGATGTGCATATTAACCAATTAGTTACTAAACTAAGAAGATACATATATTTATTTAGAACTCTTAAACATACATTTGAAATTAAAATTCTGCGTATACTATATTTTGCATTTATCCAGTCTTCATTGAGTTATGGAATACTTATTTGGGGTGGCGCTTTGACAACTCATCTATCAAAGTTAGAAATAACACAGAAATTAGTATTGAAAATTATTTACAATAAAAAATTGCGACGCTTTGTTTCGAGAAGTAAATGTTTTTGATGTAAAACAATTGTATTTTATATCTATATCAAAGTTTTTGCATAAATCTAGGTACAATGATATTTGTGTTCCCACTCACTCATATGATACTAGACTGAAAGATAACAATCTGTCGTACGTAATATCAGCAAGAAAAAGTGTAGGTCAATCTAATTTCTTATATTACATTCCACTTGTTTATAATTTTACATTGCAATATTATGATTTTGATTTTATAGCAAATTTATCTACGTACAGCTACAAAAAATTGATTAAAAAAATTCTGTTTTTTAATTCAAGACAACAAATTTCTTTATTGTTGAGTAAATAAAATAGTTAACTTCATTATAAATTTAACATTTTTAATCCTTTTTAAATACAACATTGTTATTTTTTTTATAATCATCACTGGTGCTATCGTATATAATCAATAATAATATTAAACAATTTGTTCTTTACTGAATTTCTTTGCTCAGATTTTTCAATATAATCAAGCATATGTTCACAGCGTCAAATTTCATGATATTGGAACTTAGCTGGAACTATGCTCACTCTGTTGATTTCTTCTTTTTTTATATATTAATTTATTTTCAATTATTCGGTTTTCATTTTTTTCTATGTCACATTTATTCATGTTTTTTTTCCTGTACTTTATTTTTCTGTTGTATATTTATACATGTATTATTGTAAATGAATAAATGGTTATTATTATTATTATTATTAAACAAACTCTAAGAATTTAATTAATTACAATTTTTAATTATTTTGTGACACTAGTCAACTATCTAAATCTAATTGCCAAGTTTCATAATTAAAAAAATTTCTTTGTTCTTTTTTGTTGCTTGATTACATTGACAGATGATTTCGTTGTTCAAAACAGAAGTCATTATATATAATTGATATAATCTTTGGGGCGTGCATATTATTCCATTTATAACTTTTGATGTTAGATGTATAAGTCATTGAAATTAAAAATATATTAAAAGCCATACCAATTGCTACATATCTAAAATGTAGTTAGACAACATTTCTAAAATCACTAATTTCTGATACAAAAGTTGAAATTAAATCTTTATGCAATGCATTTATTTACTAATTAATTGTAATTCAGTATCATGAAGCTTCATTTTCAATCGCACAATTCAAAAATAGAATTCTACATAAATGTCGATTTTAATATTTGAACGCTCTTGTTTGACTTTAATTAACGGGTATTACACTTTGCTGTAGACGTTATAGATGATTTGTGTTACTTTTATGTAAGCATGTAACCTTTATTTAAGCTCAGATATCACTTGGTCTGATAATGAACGCGATAATATTATGATGTACATAAACAAAATGTAATTAACTTATTAAGGCATAGCGTACCTTTCTTAATTTATAATAAAAATATAATTATAGCTTTTCTACCCGAAGTTGTAAGGTTCTATTACAAACTAAAAAATAATAACTAAATATTTAAACCTCAAAACTTAACATGTACCATTTTAATTTCAACACCTTTCTATTCGTAAACAAAACTTCTCCATAGGTTCTTATCCATTGCTAGTTTTCTTGCTTCCACTATACTTGTATTTTTTTCGTGTTGAGAGTCGATTCTATGTTTCTATCCCAAGTATTTGGAGGTCTGCCTCTTTGTCTATGCTACTTTATTCTGCACTCCCAAATTCTTTCTACTGGAATATTACTGTTCATCATTGTTAAATGACCAAACCAACGCAACTGCTTTTGGATTATTATATCATACACTGTGGTTGTTGAAAGTTCGTTTCTTACATCACTATTTTTAATTCTATCTTTTTTTGTTATTCCTTATATTCTTCGTAAAAATTTCATCTCTATAGCTTGAATTTTGCTGTTCAATCTTGGTGTCATAGTTCAACTTTCACTTCCAAATGTTAGAATGGGCAAATACATGTTTTTAAAAACAGCAAGTTTCACTTTTCTTGACACTTCTTTATTGTTTATTATCGCAGTTTTGAATGCATGGTAGACATGTGATGCATTTGTTATTCTTACATTTATTTCATAATCTTGTACCTCGCTATTGCTAATTGTTATTCCTAGGTATTTATATGAGTTAACCTATTCTATAAGTACTTCATCTATAGCTACAGTAATATTTTCAGATTTTTTCCCTGTTGCCATTATTTTTGTTTTGTCCATGTTGACTTTCATGTTTCTAAATTTCAATACTTCTATCCAAATCTGCAAATTGTTTCTAATTTCGTTTTCGAGTATCCCAAATATAACCAGGTCATCTGCAAAGGCACTTTTACTAATGTAAACAGGTTCCAGCTTATAATACCCTATATATACTTTTTTTGTTTTACTTCATGTTTCTTATATTATTTTATTCATCACGATGTTAAACAATGTAGGGCTTAAAACCCCTCCTTGTCTTAATCATTCATTGCTAGTAAGTTCCTCAGATTCCTGGTTACTAGTTCTCATATACAATTTATTATCCAAATATAGACTCATAATTGCACTGGTAAATCCACTGTTTACATTTTTTGCATTAAGACTGGCTTTAACGGTTTTTAATTAAACTTTATCAAAAGCTTTTTCTACGTCTATAAAATCTAAGTAAACAGTTTTGTTTTTTGCCTTAACCTTCTCTATTAGTTGCTTTAACGTATCTGATTTTCTGGCTCTTTTATTAAGCGTTTTATTGAAAATTTTTTCATACACCTTTACTGCGTTACTTAACAGAGTGGTCCCCCTGTAGTTGGCGCAAATAGTTTTATCACCTTTTTGAACAAAGATAAGATAATTTCTTTTTTCCAATCGCCGGGAATTTCATTACAGATTTTGTTTATAAATATATAAATTATTTACGCTTTAAAAAATTCAATATTAGTTATTTATTTATTGACTATAGTTTCAACTCAAAAATTATTGTGAGTTATGTTCAGAATACAAAAATATTTTTTTTATACAAACGTTAAATATAAGTTTATAAGTTTCTCCAAGAACATTACACTATTGCCACCCAGACGTTTAAGCATCTCTCCTATAATTTGGTCTTGTCCTTCTAATTTCCCATTTTTTAATTCTTTTATTGCTTCTATGATTTCCATTTTTTCTATTATAAGTATTTTAAAAAGCCTCACACTGCTGTTATTTGCATGTTTTAATTTATTGTACTCTGAAACTTTGTTTACTAGTCATTCTTTTGATCTTTTGTTTATTTTGTTTTCTTAGACACTTCAACCCATAAAATAGTTTTTGGTTATTAAAATAATTTGCCTCTATCTTTTTACTAAACTTCTTCCACGATTTTGTCTCTTCCTCTTTAGCCAAATTTTTTACTTTCTTTCTTTGCATTTTATACTTATTATAATTTTCTGTTGTTTTCATTGAGAGGTTTTTTCCATACTTGTTTTTTCATTTCCACATTTACTTTAATTTCATTGTTCCACCAATGTGTCTGTTTCTTCTTATTTGACACGGTTTTGTTCCACAAGTTACTGTGGCTGCTTTTAAGACACATGTTTTAAATAAATCCCATTGGTCTTCAATATCCAGTTTGTTATTGAATCAATCATTTAGTAATTCATCAACTACAATTTTAAATTTATTAACCATTTTGTCGTTTGCTAGTTTATATGATTTTATTCTTGCTTTTAATTTTAGTTTAAAATTCTTATTCATTTCGTTTATTGTTAACGATTCAAATTTTATTTTGCCATTATTAAATAATAGTCACTATTTATTTTGGGAACTCTCATTACTCTCACATCCTCAATTTCTGCTCTATGGTCTTTGTTGATAATTACATAATCCATGATTGATTTTTCGTTTCGGCTGTCTACTGTTCTTGTATATTTGTAAATATCTCTATGTTTAAAGCATGAATTTATAACTAACAGATTATTTTGTGTACAAAACTCAATTATTCTTTTTCCGTTATTATTAAGAAAGTTCTCACCATAATTTCTAAGAACTTCGCTATTGTACAACTGCTTATTACCTACTCTACCATTTAAATCTCTTAATATTATTATATCGCCGCTTACACTCTCCATTATTAAATTGACTTTTTCCCAAAATATTTTGTTCCCCACACATTCTTCAACATTTGGGCCGTACAGTATTATTACATTGAACCGGTTTTTCTCTTTACTTTCAAGCACCATGTGCATTATCCTTTCATTAACTAATTATCATTTCTTCAAATAATTTGATTCTTCCTTCCTGATAATACAACCCACTCCTGCCTGAGTTTCTTTCCAAAAATATTGATTTTCTACAAAATTTCCTACACTTTTGAATTTTGACTTTGTATTTTTATTTAATTTTTACGACAAATTAATTTATAGAATCAAAACATTTTACTGTAAATAATATCAAAATTAATAATTTGTTTTTATGATAAATATTTTAAGAAAATATTGTGATACAAAATAATATTAATAAAAAGAATATTTATTTTGTTTATTTATATCTACGCTATATTACAGTATTTTTCATTATTGTGTTATAAATGTAATGAATAGGACTGACAAAACAAAAGAATTTTGGTTTGTACTTTGTTTAAATAAACACTTTCATTTACTTACAATTAATAATTATACTACTATAGAGACTGAGTTGCTTATTTATAAGCGTTGTTAAATGTTGAATTGGCATTATGTATGAAAAACTATTTATAAAAGTGTTTCTTTTGAATTAGAAAAATCACAATATTGCATATTAAGATAACCACTTAAGAATTTGGCAGATAGCAAATGTTGATAAAGTTAAAATTTTTTCATAAGTGCATTTGCACTTAAAAGGTCAAAGGTGATACACTAAGATATAAGTAGTGGTTTGAAAACAGGTGAGTATTCATGGATGATCATAAAAAAACGTACAAGCAATTATATTGCAAGTTAAGTAAAAATGTTACCATCATAAAATGATATTGAGTGAATTCAATTAAGGAGTTCAAAATTCGCCTCCTATGTACTGCCGGGTACTTACCAGTCTGCGTTATAAAAAAATCATTTTACTTTGTTGTTTAATAAATAATTTAAGTAATATAAACAAAGAAAACTTCATCATCGTAAAAAAATAAGAAAAGTTTCACACGCCGGCCAAAATTGTAGGCATGACGTCCTAAGAAAGGTTGTCATCATCCTTTATATAAAGGTTAGTTCTAAAATTGTAATAAAAATTGTAGTCAAAATTAATATCTTGTCATTAGATTTAATTAGATATATTTTTGAAAACGTCTACGCAGTAATAATAAATAAGAACATACAATATAACAGAAATGACGATGTGTAATGTCCCATTTTAAGCGTCAGTTATGACAAAGACAAAAAAAATAGTAAAACAAAGAAATAGCAAACAAAAAAATAAACAAACACGTAACTAGGACAGATGATACAAAATATAGTTTCCAAAACCATACAAATTACACCAACAGAAAAACACCAAAAACTGCACCAAAAACTTTACTCGGACACGTGTTTCAACAGCTAAACTGTCATCATCAATGATACCGATACTAAAATTAAAAACAACGGGAAGCAAGCTTATATACAGGGTGATTCATAACTATTAGGCCATAGGTTAAGGGTGAGTTATTTATGCTAAAATATGACCATAGGACCCAATATTCCTTAATAAAATATTGCCGTGGAAAAGATACAGAGCGTTAAATTAATTTTTTTTCATTTTTTGTTAATAATTTTACTGTAAATTTATGAATTCTTATCAAAATCGGCAGAGAGACATAGTTTTAGACCAAAAACATTATTTTATGTACTATTTTACAATTTGTTGTAGGGGGCGCCACGTGAATGATTCTTGATGATGAAATCACTGGTAACTCTTTTTGAGAAAACTTTTTAGTGACTTTGATTAGAGAATATGACGTAAACATCATTTCTACAGAATATTGGTACTTTTGTTTAAATACGATAATTTTATCAGTTCCCGAGAAAAACCCAATTGAACAATTTGTAGTGTCAGAAGAGGATTTCAAATATTACTATATTTATTAAGGGTACGTTTTGGACTGTCAGATAATTATGCTTTTCTGCAAATTTTGATAAAAGTTGATAAATTTACAGTAAAATGATTAACAAAAAATAAAGAAAAATTTTTCATCTAACGCCTTGTATCTTTTTCCACAGCAATATTTTATTAAGGCATATTGTGTCTTGTGATTATACTTTGGTCTAAATAACCAAAATAATATTTGAAATCTCCTTCTGACAATACAAATTGTTCAACTGCGTTTTTCTCGGAAACAGATGAAGTTATCGTATTTAAACAAAAGTACTAATATTGTGTAGTAATGATGTTTACGTCATATTCTCTAATCAAAATCATTAAAAGTTTTTTCAAAAAAAGTTACCAGTCGATTTCATCATCAGGAATCACTCACGTGGCGCCCCCTACAACAAATTGTAAAATAGTACATAAAATAATGTTCGTGGTCTAAAGTTATGTCTCTCTGCCGATTTTGATAAGAATTGATAAATTTACAGTAAAATTATTACCAAAAAATGAAAAAAAAATGTAATTTAACTCTCTGTATCTTTTTCCACGGGAATATTTTATTAAGAAATTTTGAGTCCTATGGTCATATTTTAGTCTAAATAACTCACCCTTAGCCTATGGCCTAATAGTTATGAATCACCCTATATACTATCTGCTTATCACGCATCGTTAAACTTAATTGATTCGTAGATAAGCTTAAATAATTCCAAAAATCCTAATGGACCGTTATCATCATAATTCATAAGCAAATCTTTGTTTTTAAAAATTTCTAAACTTTCATAAGAATCCAGTTCGTTTTTATTATCTACCCTCTTAATTAATTCACTGTCGCCTACTCTATGGCCATTTTCAAGCATATGCATGGCAACACTGGACCTATCTGTTCGATGATATTTGACATGAGCTACGTGCTCTTCAAAACGAGTTTTAATAGGTCTCTTGGTTTGCCCTATATATACTTGGTTACAGTTTTTACAATTAATTTTATATATTCCCGATTTATCAGACATTTCTATTGGGTTTTTCGGATTGCCTAAAAGATTTTACAAGTTGTTACTACTAGAGGTTACTGTTTTATAATCAAATTTTAAAAATATTTTTTGAAAACCTTTTGTGTTTTGCTTGTTGAGCACGATCCAAAACTTATAAATTTTTATAGCAATAATCATTATCCAAATACTTCACAACTTCTTGCTTTTCAAGAAGTTACGGAACTTTATTCGTTTATTTTACATTATTTACGGCAAATTTTGAACTCTGTTATTTCATCTGAATTTTTCCGTCATCTTGGAAAATTGCTAAAATTATACCAACTCCAAAAAAACCAAGTGCTTAAGAAATTAAAGATTTTAAACCTATCAGTATAACGTAGTAGTAGTCCAGAATAGCTGCTCACGATTTATATATGGTATTAGGCGTCCAAAACATATCTCGCACATCCTTGAAAGAGCCGGTTGTATGAGCATTACTTTTTTATGTGTATTATACGACGATATTTAATTAATTAAGGGTCTCACATACAAAACACAGATTTCCCTTTTTTAATTTAATATTTATTGCTTATTTCACGATTTTTTAACATCGTTAATATATTTAAATAAATCTACATAAATATTTGTCAATTAATCTAAATATTTGTTAGTGTGTAAGTCTATACTGCAAAACTGTTTTAACAATATGTAATCAAACGTTTAAAACTGTACAAGTTTTTAAATTATAACTCCTCTTCACATTGGTAAGTGTTTAGACGTTAAATTATATCAAATTTAATTTAAAGAAAGAACTTTCTTTTCAATTTATTTTTTGATTATACATTTTAATCATTAGAGTCCTATTATTTAACCACTTATGTGTAGTGTGAGTTGTCGCTATTTCAGTATTCTTTAATAAAATTAAGTTTTATGATTCTTTATCTTTTGCTTACTATAAAATATTTAAAAACGTTTCTAACATAAAAAATCATACAGAACCCCTCTCCGATTAAATAGTCTAGCCAGTGCATTTTTTTTTTTAGGTGTTATACATCAGCAAAAGGTAGGCAACAAGTTCAATAAATAATGTTGTTTGCTTTTGTTAACCCTTAGATAGTAATATCCGACTGTCAGACGGACTATGCGTTTTAATGCTTTACCAAATCCACCCGAAAAATCGTATGAATTTGTCCGACTAGATGTGCTATCGGTAACAGTCTCTCACTGGTTTAGTATGTTCGTGGACACCATTGCCTGGGCACGTCTCTAAGTCGGGTGTTACTCGTTACGCCATAATATTCAGTTCGGTTGTTACCAAAACGTGAATATTTTGTATCCGTCGTTATTATATCGATTGGAAAGCGTTGTGAAAAAATAGGTATGTTTTTTTTATACGCATATAAACATAAATCAAAACTAATTTCAATTACAGTGGTAAAATATGAACTCAATTCCATCTATATCCAACAGAACTCGCAAAATTATGGGACTGTTACAACCCCTGCACTGTCTACAGACGATGCCAGTGACGCAGAATATTTTACGGATGAATCGGTTATAGAAGAAAATGATCAAGTAGAGTTCGCAGATTCCGACGGAAGTTGTTCGGATATTGATGCAGATTTGTTACTAAATGAAGACATATCACCATTGCACACAAACAACGATGCAGATCTGGAAGTAGTTATAAATAACAATAGTGAGAGTGATGAAGATAGTTCAGATAATTTACCTTTGTGCTTCTATGGCAAAGGGAGATGCTTTGCTTGGAACAGTTTCGTGCCTACAAATTCTAGAAATACTGCAAGTCACAACATTATTAGGATGAAATTACCTACTTTGCGAGATAGGGCAATCACCTTTGACGATACTGCCACATCAGAGCAAATATGGAGGTTGTTTTTGACGAAATAATTATTAATGAAATAGTTATCCATACAAATAACAAACTGCAGTCAATGCGACAAAACTAAAAGACAAACAATCTCCTAATTATAAAGATACAGATTCTATAGAAATTGAAGCCCTCATTGGTTTGTTAATGCTGTGTTCCATTTTCAAGTCTGGAAAGGAAGACTTGTCATCGCTTTTTCGACTGGTGTTAGAGGTCGACCAATATTTCGAGGAATAATGTCTCTGAAGCGTTGTCAAACCCTTTTATTGTCTCTGCGCTTTGATGATGCCCTTACAAGAGAAACTAGAAAAGAAACTGACCGTGCTGCCGCTATTTCATTCATTTTTAACAGATTTATTTCCAACAGTCAAAAGAACTACGCTATCGGTAACTACGCTTGCATAGATGAGATGCTGTTGGCTTTCAGAGGCAGATGCCCCTTTAGAATATATATGCCAAATAAGCCGGCAAAATACGGCATAAAGATAATGTGCCTCACCGATGCCCAGTCTTCTTATCTTTACAACGCATATATATATGTCGGAAAAGACAGTGATGGTGATACCTTATTAGCCGATGAAAAGAAATTCTCCAAACCTACCCAAGCAGTTCTCAGGCTAGTAAAACCAATCGAAAAATCAAATAGAAACGTTACAGCTGACAACTGGTTTTCTTCTCTAGAAGTGCTTGAACAGTTGAAAACTAGAGGTCTCACTTATGTCGGGACAATAAAAAGAATAAGCCCCAAATTCCCCACAATTTCTTAGCTGTAAGGAAAGGGCTGTAGGTTCCTCGATGTATGGGTTTACAAAGGACTTTACTCTATTATCATGCATGGCCAGAAAAAATAAACCAGTTCTTCTGGTATCATCCATGCACCACTCAAATTGTACAGACCTCTCAAATAACAAGCCGGAGATCGTTAGTTTCTACAATTCAACAAAATCAGGGGTAGATACCCTTGATCAGAAGATTGCAAATTATTCCCCAAACCGAAGAACTCGTAGATGGCCCCTGGCAATATTTTATAATATGATTGCAGTGAGCTGTGCAAATTCCAGAATTATATTCGAAACTATTCATAAAAATAAACACGAAAATAATTACAACTATATATACAATTTAGCCATGAGTCTTATCCGAAAGCATATTGAGAGAAGATTGAAAATTCCTAATCTACCCTCAGATTTGAAGAATATTATAGCACAGATACTTGAGCCTGACACCCCTAAAGAACAAGACAATCGAGATGTTCGTACCGACAAGCTGGAGAAAAGAAAGACATGCAGATATTGTTGTCCCAAGAAGAAACGAATGACTGCGTATAAATGTTTACTGTGCAGCTCCCCAACATGTTTAGAATGCTCGAAAAAAGTGTGCAATAACTGTTGTAAGGAAATTTAAAGTTAATTTCTCTTTTAAAATATCCTGATTTTAATGTTCGCATTAAGAGTTACTTTTTCGTTTTTTTTACATGTAAATCATTGAATGGAGTAATAAATTTTGTTTAAAGTAGTCTAGTGTTTACTTAACTAAGGTACGTGCTTAAATCGACCTGACGACTGAGAAGCGTATGTTACCTATAACGCTAAATACCGATTCCGAGACGGACGTTACCTATAAGGTTAAAAGGCAGATGTTACTATCTAAGGGTTAAATTTAAAATTGTGAAAAAGTATAGTGCACACCAATTGCGTGAATATTTGTTTACACTCGTGCGGTTGCTCCACTCTTTTCGCTGGCATTGAAAACTTTGCTCAATGCACTATGAAAATATGGTTGATATGACTTCGTCTTATGTACTAATACTGATATGTAAATTTTTTCTTTTTGACGTTTGGTGAAACAGTTTTTGTGTTATTTATTTAAATTATTTTATTAATTCATTTAAAAACAATTAATAATTAAAATACATTTATTTTGTAAGAGTGTATAATAAGGTACTTACCAAAGATCAGCAAATCTTGCTGCAGACTGAGATTCTGAAATAAAAAAAACAAGTTTAGTTATTTTCCGGCACCAAATGTTATTCACTACTTCTATACATCTTACAAACCATATTGTTTTATTTGCATGGCCAATTTTGATTTTAAGGATTTTTTCCTTTACTTAATTTAGGGTTTTGATTCAAACTGGCCATTAATGAATTAAGAATAATTAAACATGTCAAAATAATGAATTTAATACAAGAATAATAGTATATTTTGTAACATCATCATCTTTATCTCAACATATCAAAATGTAAAATTGTTTCTTTTTCGAGAAAACGCAATCTTGTTATCTTTAGATATTCTGTCAAATCTAACAGCTTAGAACGTACTGAGTTGGTTAAAGACTTGGGAGTAATATTTGATTCCAGGCTTAGCTTTACTAACCATGTTAGAGAATTAGTTATCTCTGCTTTGAAATTACTTGGTTTTATCATTCGTACGTGCAAATCTCTAGAACTTCAAACTCTCTAATATCAGTTTTAATTCTCTGGTACGATCAAAGTTAGAGTATTGCAGTTTAATATGGTATCCCTTATACAAGCACCATGTTGACAATATTGAAAGTGTGCACAGGAAATTTCTTAAGAACGTCGTATTTAGGCTTGATGGAGTTTATCCACCTAGAGGCTATCCCCAAAACCATCTTCTAAGTCGGTTTGAAGCTTCCTCTCTTGAATATAGACGAATGTGTAGTGCCCTTAAATTCTTGTACAATATTGTTCATAATAAGGTTAATTGTCCATATTTGTTAACGTCACTGAATTTTGCTGTACCTGCTTTTTCGTCTCGTTTTCCCTTAACTTTTTTATATCACTACGCCAAAATCTAATTTGTTGTTAAGAGCGCCGATCCATTTAATGTGTAGATTGTTTAATGATTTTTGTGTTAACTGTGACATTAATGTTTGTACAATTCACGATTTATTTAGTGCATTTAATCCTTAGTTTTGTTACTATGCATTAGTAATGTACATTGTTATACATATTTATCATACTACTATTATATATATCATGAACTATCATTATTTCAAGCATTTATCTTTGTAGACGAATCACGTATACATATTATACTTTAAACTTTTTTTTTTATTTTGTTCTTTAAATGGAAATTTTTGTATTTCTGTTGAACAATAAATGAATTATTATTATTATTATTATTATTAACAAGTTTGAAATTCGGCGTATTTAGAACCACTAATAAGTTTATAACATACTCGAAGGCGAGTGACGGTTTCACTTGCGCGGAATACCAACTTCAAACTATACTTTTTCTACAACGGAAGAAATTTGAACCAGTATAAAAGTGTTTCACAATTAACACAAGTAGCGGTGTTCTTCTTTGTTACCATCGTAAATATCGTTTACATGAATTAATAAGCTTTGACTTTCTACCATTTTTATAAAGGGTTTCCATTAAAAATTTCCATGTATGACAAACATAATGTAGGATAAAATTGAATTGGTTACAGGTACCTGTAACGTAACTGCTTTCAAAATTACTTGAGCATCTTATATTATTTTATCATAATATGAAAGGCATCTTAAAGTTACTTGCTTTGTAAACTATTATTTTATAACTTTAAACACAGGTTCTTTTTCAATAAAGCAAAAAAAAAGTTACGCCACGTAAAACTTACTTATATTCCAAACTGCAAGGAAAAGAAAAATATATTTTCACTGAGATATGATGAAACCTGGGCAATTGATATATCACTGACGAAATGTTTTGGCATCCACGAAAATCAATATCTATTGGCAGGTTTTATGTGTGATCTTTGCATGATGTAGAAAAAGACAAAAAATGTTTGCAATATGAAGAAGTAGACTCTATGTACACTCATGAAATTTAAAACTTGGACACCACAATTTCTGTAAACAAAAGTTTGCACATTGTGAAGCGGGCTTAAGGGAATCATTTACAATTCTAACAGCAGGTAGTCTCAGCAGGGGTTATCTTATAGAAGGACTGTAGAATGAATCATTACACTAAGCACGTTTTAGAAAATAGGTAATTTACGTTGCTTACTTAATTTTTTTTTTAAAGAATATATTTGAAGGTATCGCTAATTAAACACCATAGCTCGATTAATTATCGAATCAAAATTTTGTTTAGGAAATGTTTACAAAATAAAATTAGAAATAATTTTGATTTAAAAACGTCTACAAGCAATAACTTTTAAATTAAATCAAAAACTAAACATGGTTATTTGGGTTGACTGATTATTACTTATTTTTAAATAAATCTAACCTACTAATTATTGTAAGTTATTAAAAAAATCATTAAACTCTCTATTCATAATATTTAGTCCTTACAAAATGTATATTTTATGACGTTTCATTTTTTTCTGTAGTTAATATAAAAAGTGAAAATAAAAACTAAGGCAATTCTTATTGTCAACGTATATATTTAGTTTTTGACAAGAATTTATTACATAATTATAATTAAGATACCAAGTTATAGTTTAAAATTAAATGAAAACTTTTTTTTAAATAAAGGTATTACTATATAAATAAATATAAGAAATCAATAATGGGTGTGACCTCCATTATTATTGATACATTCTTGGAGGCGTCTGCTCATTGACGCTATCAAGGTATCAATATAATTAATATTAATCGTTTCCCATGCGGTATCAATGGCTGCAATTAGTGCATTACGGTTTACTGGTATAAAATTTGGCCCTTGTTGTCTTCGGATAACAGCAAGTATTCGAGCCCAAACATTTTCGATAATGTTAAAATCTGGGCTTTTGCTGGCCAGGGTAACAGCTCCAAGTTATTTTCTCGTATCCAATTGCGCACAACCCGCGAAGTATGAATAGGGGCGTTGTCCTTTAACAACAATAATACATTATGAAAATGTTAATTCAACAGATCCGAACTATTTTTTGGAGAAAGTATAGTGAAATAAGAATACTTACTTGTTGGAAAATATAATCTTCGTCTGGATAAAACACTTCGACTGAAGGTTTCATAATAGTTTCAAAATATCTAAATACGCAGCAGAATCAAGACGTCCATCGATAGCCCAACAAACTCCTGGACCCCGCGCGCTAACCCAACCCCACACATTCACAGAAAAATAACCACTTCGTTTTTAGGACATATGTGATTATTTTCGTAACGAGTTCCTTCCATTCTAAAAACTTTTAGTGGTCCATCGTTGCGGCTATTGAACGTTTTTCGTCGCTAAAAATCACTCGATTCCAAAATTCCAAAGGTTCGTTCACATATCGCCTTGCAAATTTCAGACGACGTCTCATATTTTCGTCACTGAGAACTTCTTTCGCAGCAGCATTATACTTCTTTATTCCCATCTCCTTTAATCTTTTTGTGCAGTTATACGGCATCCGGAAAATGTGTATCTGCTATAGCCCTGGAGTATGTAGCAAATGGTTGTTCTGTTACGTAATGAAACAACTCGAGATCTTGAGCACGTGTAGATACTTTAGGTCTACCACTTCCGATGGCTCTTTCCAAAGTGTGTTCAAGATTCCATTTTACTCGGTAATGCCCTACGGTGCTTTTTGGTATATCTAACATACGTGAAATTTCACGCACGCTACGGCCCGCCGCTAATTCCGAAACAATCCGCGCTTTCAAATCAGCACCGAGATGAGGTGGCATTTTCACAACACTTGAAATTTTAAACTAAAATGGAATTTACATTTCTTACTTTATTTATTGGTTCACACTATCCCTTCTCAAACAGTAGGTAATTGTTTATTTATTACATACTTCTAATGACCAATGTAACAACCCTTAGAGCAATATGACTCAAAGGAAGTAAATTAAACAAGCAAGGATATTCTATTGTTATTGAAACTTATTCATAAAGTAAAAGCCATTTCCTTATAATGCTAATGGACAGGATTTTCTTTTAAGTATTAAGATTACAATAGAGGACTTATAAACTTTGAAAATATCTAATTATAAATATTTACACTGCAATTGCGCTTTTTTCCTAATAATTACTTAGCAATAACATACACGTTCTTGGTTTTAAGTTGTCATAAATTTGATATGATATAAATTTGTGTTTCTAATATTAAATCACAAACTAATCTTTATTCGCCAAAAAAGTGTTGCTGAACACACCTGAACAACAAACCGAGCAACAAACATAACAACGAACCGAAAGTCAAACAGAACGACAAACGATCTTTTATGATTTCCACAATCCGAACAACAAACGGAACGTTTGTGCTGTTCCCATAATTATTTTCAGTAGTTTTCAGTTCATATATATTTATTATTGAGAAGAGAAAATTGCGGAAAACAAGAAGATAGTGCCAACCAAATTTTTACGCACAAAGAAGAGTAAAAATTATAATTTACTTCGCTTTTTTTTATTTTGAAATTTCCCTGCCCAAATGATGCTAATAGGGACATCATTTTTTCTTGCATTCTTAAACACTGATTAATTTAAAACATTTTTCTTCTGTCAACTCCATAATATTTACCTAAAACACAACAAACCCACAAAAGGGAGGACAAAAATAAATAATTTAATTCTTCCGCATAAGTTTGTTCGCCGTTTTGTTTAGATTCGTCCAAACCTGCAAACGCATTCGCGCGCATTTTCTTTGATGTCGGAAGCACCGTCCAAATTAATGTTCCGATTGCCGTTTGGTTCGTTGTTCTGTTTGTTCCTCGGTTTGTTGTTCAGGTGTGTACGAAGCTTTACAATAAGCATATTAATATGAACTATATCTTATGAAAGGAGAGTTATGTAACTATAATTAACGACTTAACGTTACGTTAGTAGATTCCATTTACTATTTACACTATTTTCTTGGAACATTTGATAATTAACTATCGGGATATGATGACCCTATACTTTGCAGGTTGTGGGCAACAGGATACGAGAAAATAACTTGGAGCTGTTACTCATTATCGAAAATGTTTGGGTTCGAATACTTGCTGTTATCCGAAGACAACAAGGGCCAAATTTTTATACCAGTAAACCGTAATGCACTAATTGCAGCCATTGATACCGCATGGGAAACGATTAATATTAATTATATTAATACCTTGATAGCGTCAATGAGCAGACGCCTCCAAGAATGTATCAATAATAATGGAGGTCACACCCATTATTGATTTCTTATATTTATTTATATAGTAATACCTTTATTTAAAAAAAAAGTTTTCATTTAATTTTAAACTATAACTTGGTATCTTAATTATAATTATGTAATAAATTCTTGTCAAAAACTAAATATATACGTTGACAATAAGAATTGCCTTAGTTTTTATTTTCACTTTTATATTAACTACAGAAAAAATGAAACGTCATAAAATATACATTTTGTAAGGACTAAATATTATGAATAGAGAGTTTAATGATTTTTTTTAATAACTTACAATAATTAGTAGGTTAGATTTATTTAAAAATAAGTAATAATCAGTCAACCCAAATAACCATGTTTAGTTTTTTGATTTAATTTAAAAGTTATTGCTTGTAGACGTTTTTTAAATCAAAATTATTTCTAATTTTATTTTGTAAACATTTCCTAAACAAAATTTTGATTCGATAATTAATCGAGCTATGGTGTTTAATTAGCGATACCTTCAAATATATTCTTTAAAGAAAAAATTAAGTAAGCAACGTAAATTACCTATTTTCTAAAACGTGCTTAGTGTAATGATTCATTCTACAGTCCTTCTATAAGATAACCCCTGCTGAGACTACCTGCTGTTAGAATTGTAAATGATACCCTTAAGCCCTTCACAATGTGCAAACTTTTGTTTACAGGAATTGTGGTGTCCAAGTTTTAAATTTCATGATTACGTACAAAAAATGTAAAGTCTATTCAATTAGCAGTAAAAATCCAAGACAACCATTTGTACTCTTTTAGATCACAACAAGAATATGTGGTGAATTATTACACTTTCTACTAATGCTTCAAAGCGTTTCTCCCTATAATAGATAGAATTTAGAGCTGAACGACATCAAAATCTATTAAATCTTATATTTTATTATTTGAGTGTGAAGAGACAACGTTTAAAAGTAAAAATAAAGTGTTTCAATTTTGTGCAAGATTCTTTTCTCATAGTTTGGTTATATTGTCTAGAACATCGTTGCAGTATTCTAATCTCATATCCAATTTTATTACTTGGGTGTACTATAATATGAAACTTTTTACTACTGCAGTCATTTCCTTGCTTGAAACTGGTACTATTGTTACGTTGTAACTTTTATTTTATTAATTTGTTTCATTACATTAGATGGCAACTATACAGGGTGATGCTTTTGAAAACAAGTCATAGCTTAATGGTTTTGGTATCAAAATCAAGCTAAAATTAGCCTGTTAGCAAAGTTTACGGCAAATAAATTACGAACCCGCCTGTAACTACCTACAGTGTGGTACTATAAAAACTCTCTCTTCGTTCGAATAAACTATTTTCAAATGAAACCTGAATTGTTATGACTTTTATTAATGATTGTTAAAACGTAGGAATGTCATAGTTGCTTAGGCAACACATTACTGATGTATCTTGAACATCAAAAATTACTAACTTTTATTGATGAATTTAAAAAAAAACCGTATAATTTAATTGATTTCAGATAGCTAGCGCTATGCGCAATAATTTTGGCTGCGTTTTGATACCAAAACCATTTTTGTCACTTGAAAAGGCGAGCAGGAATTCGAAAAAAACTAGTTCACAATGCTAAATTCCTATAACCCGTTTTCAAAAGCACCACCGTGTATATATTTATCTTTAATTCATCCCATATATATTTTCTACTTTTTATTTAAATCTATAGAATGTATTGATTCAATTTTTGTCGAGCTGCGCAAGTCGCATGGATTGTCTGTAAACTCTGAAAGTGACACTACTGATTTTCACGGTGAGCGTGATGCATTCTGATGCAAATTATCTTCATTCAAAAGGTCCAGAAATTAATCTGGTAAGCTTGTCTTTGTTAATATTTTCCTTATTTAATTGTGTTATTCTGCTTTAAGGTTTTAATCATTAATGTTTTCTTTCTCGATTCTTAAATCTGTATCATTACCTTTACCGTGGCTTATTATCCGTACCGTCATATCTACTACATTCCGTATCATCCATTGTAACAGAATTAAAACTGTTACTGTATTTATTATATCACTTTTACAAGATTTTAACCCGGCGCCAGTGTGGTGGAATTTTGATAAAGAACCTGTGTGGTGGGGTATCACATACCCCATATAAATAATTCTACAATTACCTTTATTTAACTACTTAAGAATTTAATTAAAATTACATGTACACTACCTGTAAAGGAACTGGATCCAATTTCTATTCAATTTTTATTGTAGTATGTAATTTTAAAATCACGTATTTATTTTTATGAAAACTATTTACTATTTATTTATGATTAAACTCTTTCACTTTTTGCGTGCAATAAATTTTTGTTCCTTAATTAAATGTGTTCCGAAATCTATGCGAAATGTGAGTCGACCAATTATTAGCTAAGAATTGGTCCGATTGTTTTACATCTCATTTCAGTAAGTCTCAATAATAAAAAAAAATTTAAAACCCTGCTCTAAGAAATGTACGAACCCGACTGCTACACTACAATAATGTATTTTGACAAATTATCTTGTATAGTCACTACATTGGTATTTCTGTTTTCTGTTCTATTAAATGGTCCTACGGTGTCTAGTTCAATAATGTCAAACGGTTTTTGCATCAGTTTGTATCTGTAATTGTTATTGGTTCTATGTGATGTATTGAAGTTTTGTTAAGTTGAGATTTTTGCATGATGATACGTCTTTTGCCATTTTTTCCATCTATGTTTTTACGAAGTTTTTTCAAGAATCTTTTGCTTCCAAAATGTCCTCTAATGATTAGAAATTTGTGATAAAGTTGTAAAAGTTTTGTTTTTTTTCTTTAGCACTAGCCATTGTTGTTGAATTTTTACAATAAAATTTTAATGTTTGCTAAATAAGTTGATGACGCTTTTTCAAATTTTTCAATTGTACATAAATTATCGGCCAATCAAATTTTTAGCTTAGAAATATTTAAGTAGTCAACTATTTCTTGTAGTTGAGCAAAGATCTCCTTTAAAGGTGAGTTCTACCTATGCTCAAATTTACTATAGCGTAATCTACTTTAACTTAAAGTTGATATACTCTAATTATCGGTATCGCTAATGGTGATAGCTTAGCTATTGAAACACGTGTCCGAGTATAGTTTTTGATGCAGTTTGTGGTGGTTTTCTGTTTGTTATCGTTTTTTTTTTCACATCTTCTTCCTAAGGTTTAAGCTTGTTTTAATGATGTGTTTTTGTCATTGGCCAAACTATATTAAATTGTAATTTAGTAAATCATGTCAAAATCGAATTCTGATAGTGCTAGAAGAATTCTTGTTAGTTTTGATCTTAAATCTTTCATGTATGTAAATATACCAGTGCCCGATGATCGGTCTTAACTGTAAATATTTTCCAATAAGTATGGCTTAATATTGTTTATTGCAAAGTGTATAGCTAGCAAATATTTTCAATTGTTAATTTTTCTTTGCTTTTGACGCAAATGTTATAGGAAGGTCTTTTTACGTTGAATTTGCGAAAGAATTGGTCCGCATTCTATGTCACTAGCATCACTTGTTGTAGATGTTTTTGATCAATTCAGAATGTAGAATCGGTGAATCCATGAGAACATTTTAAGTTTTTTAAAGCTTGATCTCTAATTATCTGGACAAACAAATAATGTATTTTTGGCGTGTTACGTTATTAAGTGATTGCTATTATAATGCCAATTGTAACGTTTGTAAACGTTTACAAATGCTAAGAAACGTCAAACTTTCATCAACTGTAGTTGGTACCGACAATTTTTATAAAATTAAATTTAATGTTTTTGGGAGCATTCCGTTTTTAGTTACTTAAGGCCTTAGCAAATTTACAGAATGTTTAAAAAGTTTAATTTATTTATGCAAGTTTGAAAACGCTCTTCAAGTTTTTCAGATTACGCTGCAACCTGTAATAACGATGTTTTCCATGTATAAAATGCTCGATTAGCAGAGATTTTTTAAGATACAATGTCCATAAATCGTTGAAAATAATTTGGTGTTGTTTTTAAACCAAATGGATCCATTATCTGTATCAAAACTCGTGATGGCCTTAAATTCCTCGTATGGTAAAAAAAACATTTTGCTAAGAAATCGCTTTCTAAAATACCATCGCAAAGTTTGTAGAAATTAGGTGTTTGGAAAGTTATACAACGTTTTCCAAACCAAAAATTTTAACACCTCTTTTATTTACTATTTCCGACGAATTAGAGCCTCAGCTTGATCAGTAAAATAGCTATTTATGTAACAAGTCCATAATATACGTTTTTATGGACAACCTACAGAATTTTAGACAAGCGACAAAAGTGCAAAGCCATAACTGTGACGAGATCATAAAACAAGGTAATGGACGTGTTGCTACCAACGTATATCTTGCCGTCTTTGCTTGTGTTAGAAATTAACAGATTTTACTCTTAAAATCCACACATTTTATCTGACATTTACGTTTGTCATTGACAGTCTTCCAAAAGTAACAAAAAGAGTAGTCTATAAAATGACATATTATGGGCGAAAAACTGTAAGGATCATAAACAGCACGAAGTTGGCCGGTTGATCAAAAAAATAGTTACTATGAGACACAATTTCTATTATTTGGTTGTTTGGCAGATAAATACAAGCTATTTTCAACGACTGCAATGGGCAAAAAAATTATAAGTTTCATTCGGCCGCTGATATTATACCTGGGCTGGCTCAAAATCTCTCATTTACCTGGGCTTTGAAACTACCAGCATCGTTATTGGATCATTAGTTTTGCCGCCTAATTAAACTAATTAATATTTTCTACAATAATTTTTTTTCAATTTTTGTGTTTTGATTTACTCTCATTATTTCGTACGTAAATTTTTTGTAATTTATAGTATGTTTTCATTCAAAAAAAATAAATAAATTAAACGTCAAAACGTACGTCAATTTTTGTTAAAGTTTCTTCGTGTGTGTTTTTAAAGATTTTGGTGCAAATATAAAATATGGAAGGTGATCAGTACCATAGAGTACTCCATAGTCAACTAGAAAAACATATTGTTCCTGAGAATCACCACTTTGGTTTCCGGATCTGGTCATCAAGACCCCAAGTCACAATTTTACAAAACACAGTCACATACTAATATAGGGCACACAACAAATATTCTGCAATTAGTGTTGAGGGGTTGTGTAAGGACAAATAAGATTTTTTGCCTATTATTTGTTTCAGGAATAAGGTCGATATTTTACTTTTACAGGAAACACACTGTGGAGATGAGATTGTTTTGCTATTTCTTTAACCTTTTTTTTTCGTTATTGTCGTGACTAGCGCTTGGACCGGTCTATTATGTGTCGTCATGCAATGGCTGTGCTGTTATATTTTATGTTCTTATTTACCTTCTACAATGTTTACACACTTGGTTAATATTATTACATATAAATACTAAGGTGGGTAAGGGTTGGCATGTTTAAGTTTTAGTGGTTTTTCTAAACATTGAAGCAAATGCTGTGCCAAGACAAACCAATCCACAATTGCACACGGTTTTGTCATCACACTGTACAGGTTTATGCTAATCTTATGGGGCACCATACATAACACTTAGATCACAATACAATATTTAAAAGTACCATACGATTAAATAAATAAATAAATTCATATTAAAATTGAGGGCAACGAATTTTTTAAAGATATAAAACCATGGGATCACCATTTTGTATAAAATAGACTGCGATCTAAATGTCATTGAAAAACAACCTTTTAGGTACAAATTGATGTCTTGGTGTCCAAAAAATAAACAATTTTTTGTTGATTTAAAAGCTGCAGTAAACCGTGAGTAATTTTTTTCAAATTAAATTTTGAATTTGAATTTGTCTTTTTTAAAAACCCCTTAGAGTTGGGGGTGTAAAAAATTAATTCTCAAGTGAGATTGTCCAACGTTTCACTGCAGGAGCTTTATTAAAGCTTAGTTCGCCAAAAGCATTAATTGTCTAAACTTAAATTAGTTAAAAATTATATTTTTTAAATAAATAGCATTAAATCTTTTAAACCTTGATAAAGCTTCATCTTGAAGTGAGAAACGTCGGCCAGTTCTTACTTAAGGATTTTTTTTTTACACTTCCAACCTTAAAAAAGAGAAACTAAAATGCAAACGTTTTAACTGTCAAAGTGACAGAATCACAACAATTTATGAAAACTTTGCACATGAATTAAACTGTTAATAAAAAATAAACAAATTAATTTATAAACAAACACACCACACATCTTATTATTTTTAAAGAAAACGCCTCTAATTTGAATTATAAAAATAAGTAATGTAGCTATAGTTTTTTTTTCAAATGGAAGATAACTTCCAATTTCCTTATTAGTTTTCAATGTTTCTATTTAATGAATGAATGCGTTACCTAAGATTTGTTAAATCTGCACACATTAAATTACATTATTATAAATAGATACTTTAATTAGATACTATTTTTTATTTTAGAGTTTATCACTTCAGAGCAAGCTAAGTAGTTAAATTTCCAAACGGGAATATTCCATTACCTCCATAATAAACATTTCTGTTGTTTTTATTTATTCAACATCCATTCTCATTTTCTTTGTTTTTCAACTTTTTTATTAAGCGATTCGAAACGTTTGAGTGCCATATTCTTTCATTTCCTGCGTTAGTTTCCGCTGGTTTCCTGTTAACGATTTCATATATTCAGTGGTCTATATTTAGATTTCTGTTTTTTCATGTTTAATTTTTTTGTTATCTTCGATAAAAAGCAAAGTTTGAAGTAATTAAGGCAGTGAAATTAAATTTAAAGTTATTTTGTCTCAATATCAATCATTCCAATATCTTTTTCTTTCTATTTTAATTTTGTTTTATTGTCACAAAGAAACCTCAATATCAATGCCTCTTTTAATATGAAAGAAACTAGCATTTTTTTTGTATAAATACGTACACTGTTTTTCTAAAGAGGGGCAGTTTTTATTGTTTTGTATATTTTAACAAACAATAAATGCATTCTTAAATTTCGTATGCGTGCCAACTGAACTAGTTAATTATACTGCTGTCAAAAATAAAGCGCGAAAACCAATATCACCCCAGCAGAGCATTAAAACTGCTGACATTACATCTTCATGACACTTCATCAAATTGGCATTCTACGAAAATCTCATTTCAGGCTTTTATAATTTAAATGAAAGTATGATAAAGCAAATAAAATTGTATGAATAGTACATAATGTATTTACTGATAGTACAGGTACTTCATGTATATTAAACTTTTTATCTTGTGTAACTTTTACGTAGACTCTTGGGCTGCAACTATTAAGATAACTTGATTTTCTTAAAAGTTTTTGAAACTGCTATGATTTGTTATTAAATGTTTTAAGTAAGTACGCAGAACATTGATCGAACAGACAAGCCATTTGAGAATTAGCAAATCTTTGATAAGTGAAATACGTAAAGACTTACAATTAACTTATATTTTGTTTTAAATGTTTGTAATTTGTTTGAAAATTTATATAAATTGAAAATGTGTATTTTTAGTCACTTGAAATCGTTTAAAACTTAATTCAATTGAATTTGGATTTTTGCAGTTGTATGTCAATATACTACGACAAACGTCTTAACAGTTTATCTTTTGTTATGCGTATTAAATAAAGATCGAAGTTAGGTAATAAAATAACAAAATACGTTTGTGTAAACAAAAATTATTAAATTTGTCGGAACTTGCACCTTATACGCTTATTAAAGCTAATGTTAATTAAAACACATCATCTATAACAAATTGAGATGTTTTTGGGCTGTGAGATTATTAAAATTCATTTTTTTATAAATTTGTAAGTCACATTTACCTACCAACATCCAAATTCAACTTGACTCATAATCTCAGGGTTTTAATTTCACCGAGTAAACGATGTATGCAAGTGGTTTAACTTTTAAAATTTATAAATGATAATTCTCTGCAATTTTTTTTTTCTAAAAATAATAATTACACATTGACTAAACCTCACGATGTTACCAACAAATGAAACCAAATCGTAAACAACAACAATTTTTTTATTTATACACACACACACATAAAAGTAAATTAATTTAATTAAATTATGTGCTACAAAATTATCTTACAAAGCTGAATTAATAACTAAAGTAAACTACTACAATATTAAACAAACCTCGGTCATTACTGCAGGTAACGTAATTAAATAGTTTTTTTTTATTTTGTTGTCTTCTCCTTTTCAAGGTTACCTCGTCATTCACCAGATACTTTTTTACATAATTTTTACAGATCCTTGTAGTTGAGGACTTCTTTCTCACCCCTCAGCCTTTTACTAAATGTTTGTAGCACATGCACTTTAATTTTACTTAGTTCGAACGAACACCAACTCGAGTACGTATTAAAATTTACCTTTTGTTTAATTATTTAAATGATTAATTTTTTTCGGTGCACTTGTTAGTTTTATTATCGTTTATAATTTTATATTAGCACTCGCATTAAAAATTTTTCGTGTAACTTTAAAATTTTTCAGTTATTGTTTACGTTAATTTTTGACGTCACTTCTACGGTCTCTTTCTAATTTTCTATAATTGGTTTGCGCCTAGAGAAACAATGCAAAAATATTCCTTTTACGCATTCTTGTTGCATTTACTGCGCCATAAAATAATCAGTTGTTAAATTTTCGCGTAAACTTAACCTTTAATGCAATTAGCGTTTTTTAAAAATAAATCATTTTTTTTACTTTCGCGGACTGTTAATACAATCTTAGGCTTTTGTTAATTTCCTATTACGTTTAATGACCAAAAACAATTATTTAATTTTGTTAAAAAGTTAAACTAATTCAAATTAAATTTAGAATTGGTACTGGATACAACTTTTGGAGCTACTAGAGTATCATAACTACATCATTTTATCAAGGAACATGGACAAGTTACTTCAATTTTTTAACGAGCCCCAAGAATCTTTCCAAACACCAACCATTTCAACACATTTACAAGAATTAGGGTTTAATTGCAAGGGAATCACCGTAGGATCACATTTGCACACCAAATTTGAACCCTGGGATGCGGAATAACATTGCAATATCTTATTCTTTACCGATTTGTTTGACATAATAATTTTCTTTTCAGTTTTCTTTAATAATTTAAAAATAAATACTTTTAAAAGATTACACATGTAACTTTGTTTCTTTCGATTAGTAAGTTATTATAATTTTAGTTCAAAACTAAAATTTAGTGCAATTATTGTTTAGTTTTTTGTCTTTATCGATGTTTTTTGAAACTGTACTACGCCAATATATTTTTTATTTGTAAGTGATAATTAATTTGACATTTCTTTTAAACATACATAATTGTATAGATTTATAATATTGTGTCTTTAAAAAAGGAATTTTTTTCTAATCGTTTGCTTTTCTTTGTTATAGACGATGCCAGAAAAGCGTTTAAGCTTGCAATCCCAACAATTTGTCATAAATTTGATCTAATATTTTAGAAAAGAAAAACCGTTAGAGTCTTTTAATAACATTAAAATTAGAGTGTCTGAGGCTCTTCAACTATCAGAAAGAACAGTTTATACCATTCAGGGACGATATCGAAGAAGTAGTGTTCTCTCGTCTCCTGGAAAAAAACAACCCCTCAACAAACAATCAACTACGGATTTGGCAAAAACTTATAATATGAAAATTCGTGACTTTATAATATATACAGGGTGGCCCATTTAATCAACAAAGTCCAATAACTTCTGTAATAAAAAAGATACAAAATAATATTTGGAAGAGTTGTAGGCGGTTATGAAATGCACTTTTTAAAATTATTCCCGAGTACACAGGGTGCTCCAATAATTCAGGACTAAGCAAACTTATGTTTTTTTAAATGGAATACTCCATATTCTATTTAAAATTTGAATCCCAATTGTTTTTTTCTGATCTTTCTATAGGATTTTTTATATCTATACCTTATGTTTCAAAAGTTATGATTTGTTTTATGCTAAAATCGTGTTCAATTGAACGCCCTGTATCTTTTGGCAGCAAACATTTGATGTGTTTTTTATCGTTATAAAATGGTACTTATAGTTTAATTATATTTTGTAAAGGGATTTTTGAAATTCCACTCACTTTATACAGGGCGAAACAAAGATATATCAAAATTTTTTCGATTTTTTTTAATTTAATGTGTTATATTTTATATTAAATTTTTAAAAATATTTTATTGCTTTATCAATTTTATATAGCATTCCATATACCCAAATTTGCTATTTTAAGAGATATTTCAAATTTAGTTACAAAACTCGACATCTTTTTAGATTTCTAATAATAGTCAATATAGTCATGAAAAACCTAATCCAATTGTTATTTTCAGTTACAGTTAATTGAGGTTACCCTATAATTTTGCAATTATACTTATAACTTTCAAGCTTTATTTAAAAATTAGTGGCATGTTTCAACAGTTACCATACATTGTTACTAATTTTTAATTTGATAATTTAACCATAAAAATTTAAAAATGTTTTACTTAATTTAGGAAACAATGAGAAGTATAACCAACAGAAAAACACCAAAAACTGCACCAAAAACTTGACTCGGACACGTGTTTCAACAGCTAAGCTGTTATCATACAGCGAATGAGAAGTATTTATTCAAATATTTATAATTGATAATAAAAAAAGAAAACGACCTAACAATAACTAATAAGAAACAATTAACATACAACAGCAAATAAAGATTAATTAACATAAATAAAATAAATAAGGAATTTATTCAATTAATTAAATGTTCGATGTGCCGTCCTCTAACCTTAATCGACAGTTCCATTCGATGTTAGAAAGATCAAGATAAATTTTTGCATATTTTAACTGTTACGCCTCGAAACACTTCGTGATTTTTATTTTCATGTCCTCTTTTGTGGTAGGAGCGGTCTTGTAAACTTTGGACACATATTCCCAAATACCAAAATTCATTTTTGTATAGTCAGAAGATCTAGGTGGCCACGGAATTGGACCCTTCCTTCTAATCCACTTATCTGAATAATTTTGATTTAAAAACCCAATAATAGGCCTTGTAGAATAGACAGGGGCACCATCGTGGAGAAACCACAATTGCTCTTGATGTTCTTCTGGAACAACAGTTAATAAACAAGGCAAGTGATTTTGTAAAAAATTAAATAAATATTCCCAGTTACTTTCTCCTCAAAAAATAAGGACCAACGACATATTCCCCTACTATTCCTCCCCAAACATTCAGCGACCTTCTGTTTTAAGAACACATTCTTAGAAAATGCTGATTACTATCAGCATAATAGTGAAAGTTATGTCTATTGACATTACCGTTTGATGGAATGTGGCCTCATCACAGAAAAAAATTAGTTTAAGAAAATTTGGATTCTCAATAATTTTTTGATGAGCCCATTGACAGAAAACTAATCTTTGTTCATTGTCTTGGTCATTAAGTTCTTGCATCAATTGCATATGATAAAAATGAAGATGGTTACTTTTTTATATTCTCTGAATAGAGGTCCAACTTACTTCAGGCATTTCTCTAACGGTTTGGCGGTGGCTGATATGCGAATCTTGTGTCACGGAAAAAAGTACCTGAAAGTCATTTTCTTTCTTTCGGACATTTTTCTCTCTATTTCTTTTTTTGGGTTTAACACTAAATGTTCTATCAAACCTATCTATCACTTTTTTAAAAGCTTTTCGATTTGGTTGTCTTCTTTCTGGATAACGTTTTCTTTAAAGTTTTTGCGCTAATAACATGCCGAATACAAATTTAAAATAATATATGGGGTACTATTTAAAAAAACATAGGTTTGGTTTGTCCTGAATTTTTGGAGCGCCCTGTGTACTTGTGAATAATTTTAAAAACTGCATTTTATAACTGCCTATAACTCTGCCAAATATTATTTTCATATCTTTTTTATTAAAAAAGTTATTAGACTTTGTTGAATGAATGGACTACCCTGTATATAAAGCAAAAAACCTGTAACGTTAAAAACAATCGTAAACGAACTGAAGGAGAACGATGTTATGGAAAACGTTTGTAGTATATTGTCTTTACGAATAATACTAAAAGATATAGGTTTTAAATTCAAACAAGAAGATAATCCAAGGGCTATAACTACACATATCTTTAATCAGACCATCTTTTTAAAGAAAGCATTTAGAAAACATGAACACTTCTAAAAGAAAAATCGTATTTTTAGACAAAACTTGCATTTTTGCAAAAAGAAGCAAAAAGAAAATCTTGACAAATATACAAAGCGTAAGGTAACCAGAAGGTTTTGTTGATTCTTCGCTTTCTTATATTGATAAAGAAACATTGAACTTAAAAGTGAACTGTATTGTATATGTAATTTTTACATTATTTATTTTATGACATTAATCAAAAATATTGTTTATATAACAACCGACACACTTACATATCAACAATTAAATATAAACTTCAAAATTTTAACATACTAGCTGCCTTGAAACGTTAGAGTTTCAATGAATATGATATCAATAATACATCTTTAATAATAAACAATACTTAAAATTAAAAAATCTACATTTAACAATTTTACTGAATAAGCTTATCAGCTCAATTTATTAGTAAAATGCAGACCTTTGTTATAGAACGTATAGATACTCCATTGTGAGTTCGAACACTTACTACGCGCACTTTATCCTCACCCGAAAGAATCTCAATGATACGCTCTAAGGACCATCGTTTAGGTGGTAGGTTATCTTCTTTCAATAGAACCAAGGCACCGATAAGTTAGAAATAACTTTAACAAACTTCCATTTGTTACGCTGCTGCAGGTTTTGAAGGTAATCACGAGACTAGTACTTCCAGAATTGCTGGACCATATGTTGAATATGTTTATAACGAGACAAATAAGTGTCTTTTTTTTTCAATGTATAAGACTCAGGAATAGCATTTAGTGGATCTCCAATTATAAAATGCCCCGGGGTTAAGGGTTGAATATCATTGGGATCTGATGATAAAGGATTAAATCTGACAGAATACAGTTGAAAACTTTACAAAAGTTTAATTTGAATTTTTTTTAAATAAAATTTTGGTGATTTAATAGCTGCTTCCCACAATCCACCATGATGTGGTGATTTAACGGGAATAAAATTCCATTTAATTTAATTTTTAGAAAGATAATTATAAATAGCATCTTCTGAGAGCATTTTGCTGAGTTTCTTTAATTCCTTATTAGCGCATTTAAAATTACTAGCATTGTCAGAAAAGATCTCAAGACAAAGTCCACGACGAGATACAAATCGATTTAATGCATTTAAAAAACTGTTAGTTGATAAATCCCCAACCAGTTCAATATGTACGCCCTTAGAAATAAAACAAACAAAAATACAAGTATATGCTTTTACATTCTTTCTATTTCGCAACTTTCCATCCCAAATGAGAAATGGTCCAGCATAGTCTATACCACAAATAGAAAATGGACGTGCTAGAGTAACTCTATGAGCGGGCAAGTCACCCATTTTTGATCCTCTGAGTAAGGATTTGCTTTAAAACAAAGTACACAATTCCTTATTGGCCAAAACTTAAGTCGCACACTTGCTAACGCTGTTTGAATACCAGAATGTAAATTTTTTATATGTTCATACTGAATAATCAATTTAGTAAAATTGTGACGTGACGACAATATTATAGGAAATTTATTATTAAAAGATGAATTAAAGTGTTTTAACCTGCCACCAACTCTTAGTAAATCATTTTCGTCAATGAATGGACTAAGCGAAGCCAATTTGCTACGTTTAGAATTTAAATTAATGTTTTATACGTCACATGATTGAAGCCAAAATTCAGCTATAATTCGGTTTCTAAAAACTGTGATGAAGTAACACCTTTAGATAAAACGTCTGTTGGGTTTTGATTAGAGGGAACATAGAACCATTGTAAAACATCAATAATTTGAGGAAAGGATGTTAATATCATACGAGAAATAGACATATCATTAACTGATAATAAATCCAAAGTGAATTCATTCCATTTTCATAATAGAGAAGATGGAATTGGATCATTCCAACTTAATTTCAAATTCCATAATTCTTTCATAATGAGTTTAGCTCTTACAATTATAGGTACAAGTAATCCTAAAGGACCACAAACTTGAGAAATACGAGACAATACTTGACGTTTTGTCACTTTGTTGTCATAATTTGCCCCTGTACTTGTAGTATATCTAAATATATCTTGTTGTGAATCCCAAATTACACTTATTATTATTTGTTGGCCACTTTCTTAATTCAAAACAACCTGAATTAAGAATTTTATTTAAATTGTGGATTAATGTAATAGCACAATCTACATCTGATGTTCCGGTTTTAGTAATATCTGCCTACCTTAGTAATATAGAATATAAATCATCTTGAATGGTAGGTCCTACTTTTAGTACGTTATTAAGAGACAATCTTGAAGTTGATTTACAACTACCATAAAAAACGACTCTATGTTTAGTTGTCAATGAAGTATAATTTGTTACAATGTGATGTGGTAAATAATATATAAGATTGTATGCCATATGTTGTAGATCTATTTTTGAAGCATGACCCAATTCTATGTATTCTTTAATAAAATTACAATAATGTTTTTTCAAATCTTCATTTCCATTCAACTTTCTTTCAAGTACATAAAATATATATTCAGCAATTTCCTAGAGTTACCTAATTGCAAATAATTTTCTCGAAATGGAAGATTTTCTGTAAACCTACAGTCAATTAATATTGTTGTGGTTTTGTCAAAACTTTTCTCACACTTAACCTCTTCTTTTGTAAATGATTTGCAAAACAGGTTGACCCTTACCAAGTTTGATTTGTACCGACTTTAAATGATCATAAAATACAGGTGCTCCTAATAAAATGCCAATTTTGTCTATCTCAAAAAATTTACAATCTGCTAATTCTATATTTCTAAGTAAATCAAAATTAATTTCTGATAAATTAATCTGTGGAACATCTCCTGTAATTTTGTCAATGACTAAAAAGTTTAATTTAATTATTGCGTAATGAACCAATACTAGTATTCACTTGATTTTGGTTGAATTAATTCCCACAACAGGTAAATTTATTCCTGATACTTTCAAATCTAATTTTTGAACTAATTCCTTGGTAATAACATTGGATTGAGGTCCAATATCTAATAAACAAAGTGTTTGTATTTTTTGATTTTTAGCATTTAGAATGTATATGACAGTTGTTGACAATAAACAAAAACTTGACGTTTGGCTACAATGAGTAGAAATATTTTCAAACACTGTGTTGCTTGTTGTATTATTTACTTCACTGCTTTGAATTTTTGATGAATTGCTTAAGTTCTTATTAGTATTTGGTGAATTTCTTGAACTAACAGTATCTGTTTTTTGTTCAATATAAAGTAATGAATTGTGTTTTTTATTGCATGTCGTGCACCCTTGTGAACGGCAAACGTTATTGAAATGACCGGGTTTGAGACAAGTAATACATAGTTTAAGTTTTTTAATTTCAAGAAAACCATCAGATACGTTTAAATCTCAAAATCTCTTGCAATTAAAAATTTTATGTTCCCTACCGCAAAGTGGACAAGTAGCATTTGTTAAAGTGTGTACTTGAGTTTTTAAATCATGACGTTTAGAAACGGCAATTTCTAAAAGTCTGCTTCGTTTTGTCAAAAATTCAATAAATTGGTCTAAAGTCGGCCAATCTTCATTGTCAGTTTTAATTTCCCAAGAGATGCATTAATGTTTCAAAATGTTTCCGTTACGCTGCAATGCACGTGTGCTCAAGGTCAATATTGTTGGAAATTGTTTTTGGTCATTTGATATTTTTCTTAATTCATAGTTATAAAGGATATTATGGTCACGTTCAGGCAATTATAGTTTTTAGAAAATGCTTATTTCATAGGTCTCACACTTCGAGTTCTACTTTGCATGTCGCATTTAGTTTTGCTGGATCAAGAGTTTTTTTGTTTCCTTCTGGGAATTACAGTCGGTGTTGGCCGACGTTATCAGTTAATTTAACGATATGTTTGATTAAAAGAGAAATAACACACGGCTTTGCGTCCACGGGCTAAATTCTAGGTAAGCGGTTTTGTTTGTTAATTCTAAGAAAATTGTAGCGCAATAATTTTTTTTGTAACGTTCGGTGTGTGAAAAGAACCGATAAGTGGGGTTGACGCTTTGTTACTCGATGTTAGTTTTTAGTTCTTGGGCACCAATAAGATGTTTGGTTGTTAGTTAGTTACGTAACGACATAGCGGATTAACGTTGTTAAATTTCAACAATCGCGTCAGAACTCAAGTGTCGTAAATTACATGCGTAAACTTAAAATAAAAATTAAGTAAACAGTAACCAGAAAGGAACTTTCTTTTGCCGCCCTCAAGACAATAGCGATCGAATATGTGGAAAATTCGATAATCCCGTATTACGGATAAGTGCCAACTCTGAAGCGCGGAAATTTTATTTTACGGCAGCAGTACTACAAGTAAACGACTTTGTCGGATTAAGAAATATGTTCCTATTAAAAATACTCTCGTTATAAGGATTAATTACGCTGGTGATGGATTAGAACAAAGAAGACAATTAACTACGGCAAGTAAACTCGCGTAAAGTAGGTTAAGTTGTGTAATAAGTTGTTGGCGGTTCTACTTTTATGGACCCCCGGGATTATCGCGTACGGAAACCGTAGAGTCTCATTTTTCTGCAATAAATGTGTTAATTTGGAAAGTGAGGTTTCTGAATTAAAATCTTTAATAATGGATTTGAAGTCTCAAATTGATCAACTTAAGGTAGCGAATGGAGCTAATAAAGAAGAAGGCTCGCCTGATTTGATAGTTCATGAGGTATTCGAACGTCAATGTCGCGCAAACAATATCATTATTTACAACATTGAGGAGAATTCTTCGCAATCTATTGAAACACGCATCTCTAATGATAAAATAATTGTTAATAAAGTGATTCAAGAAATTTCCATCATTAATACTGATAACATTCGCATTCAGCGACTTGGCAAACAAATCAATAATGATAGGCCAAGACCGATCAAAGTTACGTTGCAATCTCCTAATGATGTTTTGCATATATTAAAAAACAAGCACAAAATTAAATCTGTTAATAATGTGAACATTAAAGAAGATCTTACTCCGATGCAGTTAAAACATCTCTCAAATTTACGCAGCCAATTAAATGAAAGAAAGGAAAAGGTGAAAATAATGCAACAATTAAATATATTCAAGGTCAGCCACAAATCATTACTTAAAAAAACTAAATAAATATAATTAATCTACTAATAAAATCCAAATGTATTATCAAAATGCTAGAGGACTACGCACTAAATTAAATTATTTAAAAACCACTTGTTTTTTAAATAAACTTGACATAATTATGTTATCAGAAACATGGCTTATTCAGGACATTTTTGACTCTGAATTAGAATTTATAAACATGATCAGATCATATATAGAAAAGATAGGCCTTTAGAAATGGCTAAAAGAGGTGGAGGTGTACTAATTGCCGTGAACAACAAATTTAGCTCAAAAGTTATAACCACCTTATTTTCTGACATTGAGATGTTATTTGTCCTATGCTCTATTGGACCTAAAAATATAATTGTGGGAACTGTATATCGTCCTCCGAATAGTTGTTCTGAGTATTACAATAAAATTTCTATTACTATTAATAATATTATGCAAATGTACACTCATGAAATTTAAAACTTGGATACCACAATTTCTGTAAACAAAAGTTTGCCCATTGTAAAGCGGGCTTAAGGGTATCATTTACAATTCTAACAGCAGATAGTCTCAGCAGGGGTTATCTTATAGAAGGACTGTAGAATGAATCATTACACTAAGCACGTTTTAGAAAATAGGTAATTTACGTTGCTTACTTAATTTTTTTCTTTAAAGAATATATTTGAAGGTATCGCTAATTAAACACCATAGCTCGATTAATTATTATTTATTATTTTACAAAATAAAATTAGAAATAATTTTGATTTAAAAAACGTCTACAAGCAATAACTTTTAAATTAAATCAAAAACTAAACATGGTTATTTGGGTTGACTGATTATTACTTATTTTTAAATAAATCTAACCTACTAATTATTGTAAGTTATTAAAAAAAATCATTAAACTCTCTATTCATAATATTTAGTCCTTACAAAATGTATATTTTATGACGTTTCATTTTTTCTGTAGTTAATATAAAAAGTGAAAATAAAAACTAAGGCAATTCTTATTGTCAACGTATATATTTAGTTTTTGACAAGAATTTATTACATAATTATAATTAAGATACCAAGTTATAGTTTAAAATTAAATGAAAACTTTTTTTTAAATAAAGGTATTACTATATAAATAAATATAAGAAATCAATAATGGGTGTGACCTCCATTATTATTGATACATTCTTGGAGGCGTCTGCTCATTGACGCTATCAAGGTATCAATATAATTAATATTAATCGTTTCCCATGCGGTATCAATGGCTGCAATTAGTGCATTACGGTTTACTGGTATAAAATTTGGCCCTTGTTGTCTTCGGATAACAGCAAGTATTCGAGCCCAAACATTTTCGATAATGTTAAAATCACTCGATTCCAAAATTCCAAAGGTTCGTTCACATATCGCCTTGCAAATTCCAGACGACGTCTCATATTTTCGTCACTGAGAACATCTTTTGCAGCAGCATTATACTTCTTTATCGCCATCTCCTTTAATCTTTTTTGTGCAGTTATACGGCATCCGGGAAAATGTGTATCTGCTATATCCCTGGAGTATGTAGCAAATGGTTGTTCTGTTACGTAATGAAACAACTCGAGATCTTGAGCAGGTGTAGATACTTTAGGTCTACCACTTTCGATGGCTCTTTCCAAAGTGTGTTCAAGAATACATTTTAGTCGGTAATGCCCTACGGTGCTTTTTGGTATATCTAACATTCGTGAAATTTCACGCAAGCTACGGCCCGCCGCTAATTCCGAAACAATCCGCGCTTTCAAATCAGCACCGAGATGAGGTGGCATTTTCACAACACTTGAAATTTTAAACTAAAATGGAATTTACATTTCTTACTTTATTTATTGGTTCACACTACCCCTTCTCAAACAGTAGGTAATTGTTTATTTATTACATACTTCTAATGACCAATGTAACAACCCTTAGAGCAATATGACTCAAAGGAAGTAAATTAAACAAGCAAGGATATTCTATTGTTATTGAAACTTATTCATAAAGTAAAAGCCATTTCCTTATAATGCTAATGGACAGGATTTTCTTTTAAGTATTAAGATTACAATAGAGGACTTATAAACTTTCGAAAATATCTAATTATAAATATTTACACTGCAATTGCGCTTTTTCCTTAATTTCTTAGCAATAACATACACGTTCTTGGTTTTAAGTTGTCATAAATTTGATATGATATAAATTTGTGTTTCTAATATTACATCACAAACTAATCTTGTTGCTTAAGTTGTAAAGCTTCGTACACACCTAAACAACAAACCGAGCAACAAACATAACAACAAACCGAAAGTCAAACAGAACGACAAACGATCTTTTATGATTTCCACAATCCGAACAACAAACGGAACGTTTGTGCTGTTCCCATAATTATTTTCAGTAGTTTTCAGTTCATATATATTTATTATTGAGAAGAGAAAATTGCGGAAAACAAGAAGATAGTGCCAACCAAATTTTTACGCACAAAGAAGAGTAAAAATTATAATTTACTTCGCTTTTTTTATTTTGGAAATTTCCCGCCCAAATGATGCTAATAGGGACATCATTTTTTTCTTGCATTCTTAAACACTGATTAATTTAAAACATTTTTCTTCTGTCAACTCCATAATATTACCTAAAACACAACAAACCCACAAAAGGGAGGACAAAAATAAATAATTTAATTCTCCCGCATAAGTTTGTTCGCCGTTTTGTTTAGATTCGTCCAAACCTGCAAACGCATTCGCGCGCATTTTCTTTGATGTCGGAGAAAAAACCGACAAGTTGCGGGAACGCCGCAAACCGTTCGTGGAACAATCAGGACTTGCGAATCTGTTCTAAAATTCGTACGTAGCACCGTCCAAATTAATGTTCCGATTGCCGTTCGGTTCGTTGTTCTGTTTGTTCCTCGGTTTGTTGTTCAGGTGTGTACGAAGCTTTACAATAAGCATATTAATATGAACTATATCTTATGAAAGGAGAGTTATGTAACTATAATTAACGACTTAACGTTACGTTAGTAGATTCCATTTACTATTTACACATATTTTCTTGGAACATTCGATAATTAACTATCGGGATATGATGACCCTATACTTCGCAGGTTGTGCGCAACTGGATACAAGCAAATAACTTGGAGCTGTTACCCTGGCCAGCAAAAGCCCAGATTTTAACATTATCGAAAATGTTTGGGCTCGAATACTTGCTGTTATCCGAAGACAACAAGGGCCAAATTTTATACCAGTAAACCGTAATGCACTAATTGCAGCCATTGATACCGCATGGGAAACGATTAATATTAATTATATTGATACCTTGATAGCGTCAATGAGCAGACGCCTCCAAGAATGTATCAATAATAATGGAGGTCACACCCATTATTGATTTCTTATATTTATTTATATAGTAATACCTTTATTTAAAAAAAAAGTTTTCATTTAATTTTAAACTATAACTTGGTATCTTAATTATAATTATGTAATAAATTCTTGTCAAAAACTAAATATATACGTTGACAATAAGAATTGCCTTAGTTTTTATTTTCACTTTTATATTAACTACAGAAAAAAATGAAACGTCATAAAATATACATTTTGTAAGGACTAAATATTATGAATAGAGAGTTTAATGATTTTTTTAATAACTTACAATAATTAGTAGGTTAGATTTATTTAAAAATAAGTAATAATCAGTCAACCCAAATAACCATGTTTAGTTTTTGATTTAATTTAAAAGTTATTGCTTGTAGACGTTTTTTAAATCAAAATTATTTCTAATTTTATTTTGTAAACATTTCCTAAACAAAATTTTGATTCGATAATTAATCGAGCTATCGTGTTTAATTAGCAATACCTTTAAATATATTCTTTAAAGAAAAAAATTAGTAAGCAACGTAAACTACCTATTTTCTAAAACGTGCTTAGTGTAATGATTCATTCTACAGTCTTTCTATAAGATAACCCCTGCTGAGACTACCCAGCTAACATGATAACGTCAAAACCACGTAGAAACTAGGTTTTTTGTGACCAGATAAGTCGAACAACGAATGATCGACGTCGAATCTTACGTGATTGTTTAACCAATTATAAACAGATAACAAAAGACGTCGATTTTACTTATTTTTAACATTTATAATAACCAAACTAAAAATTCTATTTAGCCTGTTCTTTTTTTTATTTTTTAAGCCATAACAACGTTACATATGTTAAATTACAACTCTGAAATGCACGTATCACATGCACCAAATTCTTTTTTTTTCTAGGTTATTTATTGTCACTAGTTGGTAATAACAAATTTACCAACATGCAACACTGACGTATGACATCAATAAGTACTAAATGCGCGGCAAACGATAGGTACTTTAGCGTGTATAACGCCTATACGGCCTGTTTTTACTGTTTAGATTTTCGTGATGTGCTGTATGTAACACATACACGTTTTGAATGTTTTGTTATTGCTGGTTATTACATTTATTATGGGTAAGTATTGTAGAAAACACCTAACCTCATTAATCTATGATGCTAAAAATTAATTGCAGTTTTAATGATTAATTCAATTGTACATGTTATTCAAATCTATATATGTGTACAGTTTTATTTATATGAAGCTTTGATTGTCAAATGTGACAAATAATTATTAAATATTTATTTATTTGTACAGTTGCTGATTATAATGGGACATTCGTAGGAGTACAATTTGATGACAGTGACGGGGCAGGTATCGCACTTATATCTAAAAGTTGGCTGACACCTCGGAAAAGGCATACCTTTTGGCCACCGTATAAAACCCAAAATCTATATAACAAAGCCCTAAAGCACACAAAGTTCCAGTAGAGGATTATTGGCAAGTGTGCGTAGTTAAGAAGTGTTTCTTTGAATGTGGTAAATAACAAACAATTTTATACTAATAACATTTAATTTGAAGATATAATTTGTTTTTAGATGATTATAATAAATCTGAAGCGAAATTAAATCAGTTACAATACAGTTCAGATATTGCATCGTCTGATGTTCTTTCTGATTGTGAAGAGCCTCCGAAGAAAAAAGTTGTATACCGAAACCAACCTCATTTTTACAATCTCATTAAAAAAAAAAATGAAAGGCGTTTTGTAGTAGATACATCATCAGATGAAGAAACTCGTGAAGAAACTTCATGCATGAAAAGGCCCCAAGAATTAATAATAATTTTGAACAAAGAGGTATGTAGCCATATAGTGAATTATGTATGGCTTTTAATAATTTGTATAATTTTTTAGGAGAAACATTTGATTCTTCAACCAATGTTTTAATACCAAATAGTCCATCTATTATCACTTACTCCCGTGAAAATTTACAAGGAACACCTACTAGCAGCATGCTGTCTCAAAATGACACTTTACGTGCTTCTATGCAAATAACTTCTAATACTACTCCACATAGCTTACCAGGCCCCAGTAACACAGGTAAGCATTTATTTTCTCACCTAATTTTTAATTTGTTGCAAATTATATTTTCTGTTTTATGCAAGATTTTTCTAAACTTGTATGTAATCAATTTTAGAGAATTTAACAATTTCTCTGCTTTTGAAATTACAAGAACAAAATAAACAAATTTTGGCACTATTGAATCAACAATGTAAACAAAAATCGACATTGGATAGTACTTTGCCAGATAATATTCCTGTACAATTTCCCATAAATTCTTTCGAAGACATTAATATATTGGAAAACTATCTTACAAACAACAATAATTTTGAGAAACTTGTGAGTAATTTATCTATTATACAATACTCTATCTATTATACAATATTCTAGTGCTTGTTTTATCAACTCTTGGTGGAAGGCAGTTAATAAATATTACGAACAATATTCTTAGATACTTACTATCAAACAATATTGCTAAAGAATTTAGTTTTTGGGTCTCGATTAGGGAAGAAAGCATTCAATGACTTAAAATTGAAAGCTTTAGTTGTTGGTAAGTTTTAGTTGTTGGTAAGTTTTTATTTTATGGTTAATTTTACTAGTACTCTTCCATTTTAGAAGCTGCTAGAAAAACATCATCTGAGTCAACCACAGCAATCGAAAAAGTTATTAAAGACTGGTTAAAATATGCTCCACAGCGAGTTAAATATCAACCAAAGCGACAAGTGACAAATGTTATTTAGGGAACTACTAGTTCGGTATGTGTATTTTTTTTTAAATGTCTAAAGTTACGCGAAAGAGGAAAGAGGTAGTTGGTGTAAGACAGCTGTATAGACGTATTAAAGAAAGTAAAGACAGTCTTAACTCTACTTTTGATCACTCCTATTGTAATGTCTTGAATAATGATATACCTACAGTTAAAACAACAGAAACAAAAGTGAATGTTATTAATTCTAATGAACATTTTCCAAGTTATGATAGTGTAGATTATTCTGTAACATTGTGTAACCACTTCATCGATAATGCCACTCAACTAATATGTAATGATAATACTAACATTAATGATGAACTTACTGGTGCTGAACAACTACATTTTGATGGTGATCATCAAAATGTCTATGAAAGAGACATCTCTTTAAAATTAAGGCATTGGGCAACTATAAAACATAATATACCACGGATAGCAGTTTCTGATTTGTTACATATTTTATGACCTTCACATCCAGAGTTACCTTTGGACAGTAGAACTTTATTAAGAACGCCGATCCATGTAATCACAAAATTACAACATCATTCTACAGCAAAATTAAATAAACTACAGATTTGTTTTAACATTGACGGCCTTCCTCTTTTCAAAAATTCACTTATTCAGTTATGGCCAATTTTAGGTCAAATCAAAAATTTTAATAGTCAACCATTCGTAATAGGCATTTTTTGTGGTACTTCAAAACCCAATCCTTTATCAATATTTTTAGACGAATTTATAAACGAATTATGTGAAGGAATAAGTAACGGATTTGAATTTAATAATAATGTAATTCAATTGGAAGTCCATAGTTTTGTTTGTGACAGCCCAGCAAGGGCGTACATTAAATGCGTTAAATCGCATAACGGTTACGCTTGCTGTGACAAATGTACGGAGCACGGCGAATATCGCGGAAGAGTTATTTTGAAAGGTACAACAGCTAAAAGAAGAACCGATTTGTCATTTCGACTCCAATTAGATGAAGACCATCACTTAGGAATTCCCCATTGCTTCGTCTTCCAATTGGGTTAGTCACACGTTGTCCCATAGATTATATGCATAATGTTTGCCTTGGTGTACAAAAAGTTATTACACACATGGTTAGAAGGTCCTTTAAAAGTCAGACTAAGTGGTAGAATAGTAAAGATATATCTGAGCAGTTACTTTCTTTAAAAAATGTATTCCAGTGGAATTTAACCGTAAGCCAAGACCGCTTTCCGAGTTGCCTCGTTGGAAAGCCACGGAACATTTTTACTATATTTAGGTCTTTTAGTTTTAAAAAACAAAGTTGACATTGCTATTTATGAACACTACCTTCTCTTTCATTGCGGTATTACAATATTACTTTCCGAAAAACATATTTCAAAATATGGTAACTTCGCCGAAAATTTATTAAATCACTTTGTATTACATTGTGAAGCATTGTACGGTTTGGAATATTATGTATACAATGTGCACCTTCTATGTCATTTGTTTGAGGATGTTAAATTGTTTGGCCCACTGGACAATTTTTCAGCATTTAAATTTGAGAATTTTCTGGGACACTTAAAAGGTTAGTACACTCACCAACTAAACCTTTACAACAAATTTTTCGTCGATTGTACGAAATAAATTTTTCATTTGTTTCTGACAAATCGCTACAACAGGAAAGTAACGAACTATCTGCACAGCAACACACAAATGGACCATTGCTCTTTTAGGCTGCAATAATTTCAAACAATTAAAGAAGTTACAATTTAACGATTTTACATTTATGATTTGTTCACATTCTACTGCCGATTCATATTGCACTACTATTAATGGAGTGGTAGTTCAAATACATAATATTCTAAGAACTAGTGACAATAGAACTGCCATAATTGAAAAACAATTTCTATCATCTAAATCTCTTTACATGTATCCTTGTGATTCAAAACTACTATATATTTATGTAGTAGAAAATTTATCTCGAGACTGCAAATGTGGTATATTACAGATATACTTGCTAAATGTATTGTATATCCTACAGACAAAGAGAATACATATGTCTCATTTCCTCTGGTTCACACCATATGATTTATTTTTAACCTTAATTTTAGAATTATTTTATTTATTACATTTTATTATTTTGGATTTCAAAATATTGTTTTTTATTCAAATAATTACATATAGTTGCTATACGTTTTCATATCTATATAATTCTTATAGGCTTCTACACTTAAATTATCTTTTATTACAATGTTCGTATACTAATAGTTATTATTTACGTTTTCATATGTATTTTTGTATTTTATATTTCATAGGTGTATAGAATTTTATATTACTTTAATAACATGTTTATATGAGTAAAACTATTGTTTTAAATATATATGACTTTTATTCTTAATTTAAATACAAAAGAGAGCCTATTTTAAAGCATACGTTTCGTTAATATTACTAGTTGAAATGACGTCACCTTAAACGTCCAAGTATACGTATTAAAATGACGTTATTTCGATGTGACAATTGACCGTCTTTGTGACGTCGATATAACGTCACATTTTTAGTTTTGCGACGTTTTCATTCACCAAACTTCAACGTGGTTATGACGTTACCATGCTAGCTGGGTACCTGCTGTTAGAATTGTAAATGATACCCTTAAGCCCGCTTCACAATGTGCAAACTTTTGTTTACAGAAATTATGGTGTCCAAGTTTTAAATTTCATGAGTGTACAATACTTGAAATTCTATTTGTGGGGACTTCAATTTGGCTTATACGTGTTGGAATATTACTAAAGACAATGTACTTTACACCAGTGGTAGAAACTCTGGAATCGTTGATAATCTTTGTGAATGTTTCAATTTATGGAATATGCTTCAATGTAACTGTATTCAAAACACAGATCTCAGAATGCTTGATCTTGATTTTTCCAATGTTACTAATGTAATTGTTGAACGTAGTTTAGATGTTCTTGTTCGGGAAGACAAATACCATCCATCAATACTGATAACTTTAGAGCATAAATGTTTTAACGCATTGCTAAATTATGGTCATTATTATTATGACTTTGTAAATGCAAATTATTATGATTTATGTTATTATCTGTCTATGATTGATTGGAGTTTCCTATCATCTTTAAATGTTAATGATGCTGTAGAATGTTTCTATACTATTTTGCATGATTGTTTCGCTATTTTTGTTCCCATTAACTTTCATTTAAATCTAAAAATAAGTTTCCTACCTGGTATTTGATTGAACTGCGTTAATTGATACACACTAAAAATGTATATATTATTTAAAATTACAAATGATCTAAGTTATTATAATCAATTTTGTAATCTACGTCGACAATGTAATATGTTATCTTCTTCTTGTTATAAGTCATATATTAAACCTTTACAACTTAAAATTAAGAATAATCCAAAATATTTTTGGACTCATATACAGAACCAAAAAGGTGATAAGTATTTACCATCTGAAATGATTTTTAATGCGTCAAAACGCTGCAATGGTCAGGAAATAGTTAATCTATTTGCTCAACACTTTGGCTCTGTATATGAATCATATAATAATGGTAATCTATACAAACCAAAAACTAATTCTTCATCAAATAATTTTAATCTTCATAAAGTAGTCATTAGTGTTGCTGATATTTTAAAAGAACTAAATAATCTTCCTGACAAATTCAAATGTGTTCTCTTTTATTACCGCAAGTGTTTGCTTTTCTCCCTATTCTTTATTGAGCATTTGTCTAAACAATTAAAAATTAGGTTGGCGCCTGGCAACACCGATTGTACTTCTTTTGGGGACCCGTTTAGCCCTCAATAAGGTAAGTGAGAGACTCGTCCTTACTCACATCCTCCCGTATAGTTAGCCGGCACCTTCGTTTGCTACGAAATTGATTGTGATTTCAGTTTCGTGGCGTAACAAAATGAATAATTAAATATTTATTAAATGGACTAAGGAGAAACTCATACTAAACCCGCAAGATCCTTTTTTAATTATAATTAACAATGCTCCTTATCACAGTATGTTACTTCAAAAGCAGCCCTGTTGTTCTTCTTGGAAGAAACAAGATATTTGCCATTGGCTTAACAACAATAATCTGCGTTACGAATAACAATTGAATAAAGTGAAATTACTAGCAATAGCAAAAGTATATATCATCGACGAATTGTTACGACAAAAATGACCACAAAGTATTTAAACTTCCGCCATATCATTGTGAATTTCTTGCGATAGAGTTAATATGGGTCAGAGCTAAAGACTACTACATTAAAAACTTATGGCGATGATAAAGTAAAAAGCATGTGGGAAGAAACTTTAGCAAATAATAATTGCGCGTGGGAAGATTGCGTTAGACATACTAAGAAAGTTATACAGATTGGTATCAACGTGAACGTTTCTTGGTAGAATTAGATATTCAATCGCTAATTATACATTTGGGTGATTTATCATCGAAATCCGAAGATGATGATGTATGATGTATTAGAAGTGGATTGCACGCCGCAATCTTATTCTAATATCAGTGACAAATTTATACTTCGATCTCAAATAATTACAATATTTTTGCAATTTATAATTAAATTAAAATCAATAATAATTATGAGTAATTCTCACCAAATTTACTGAAAGCTGGTTACTTCATTATTATTGTAAAATATAAAAATTAATAAAATCTGTTTTTGAAAAAGTAAAGGAATACATTAAAATGTATTGCCTCAGTATATAAAAAAGTTTAAAGAATTATTGAATTTTTCAAAATTTGCCTAACATTTTAAGAAAATTCACCTCCGTTTGATGTTACTCTTCAGTATGTTTAAGATTACTGCTATTTTGATTGTTCATCTTAGACATAAATCATAAAACGAAATTGCCCAACTTTTGCAAAAATACTCTAAATTTTTAATTCCGTATGTTATAAAATTAAACATTTAAGAAAACCAAATAAATTATATAGAATGGTTTGTTACTAGTAAACCATTCACCTCCGTACTAAGTTGCATGGTTAAAAAAACATGTCAGATGGCGCCATCACACTAACATATTAGAATCTGTTTCATATATGAGATGCTCCAGTAAAATATGCAGCTAGTTCAGTCTCACTTTCGACTTTAATAGGTAATTGTGATTTTTTGTGAATAAAAAAGTTAGAACCTGAGTGACCAGACTATTGTTTCACCTCCATTTAATTTTTTTTTTGGTTAAGTTACATGAAAATTAGTTAATAATCATTAAATGCCAGTTGTCTTTTTAACTTATATTTGTTTAGTATTAATATTGAATTTTTGTTAATTTTAGAGCATTTTAATAAAATATTCACCTCTGTTCATAGTTGCTAGAAATGGAGGTGACCAGCCAAAACGAGGCGAACTTTTAAGGTATTTGTGGTATTAAATAAGATGACCAGATATTTTCCCTTTGAATTTATTTATGCCTGATTAAAGGGTATAATAAATGTCACAGTGTTTCACTTTTTAAAGAGTTGCTTACCTTATAAAAAAATATTTTATTGCATGATAATCAAATTGACATATGTTTTTAGTTGAAAAATATGCCGTTAAAAACTGAAGAAGCTAAAAAAAAGACGCGCAATCGAATGAGACGCAAAAGGGAAGATATTAGAAATGACCCAATCAAATATGAAGAGGCTAAACGAAAAGAAAGAAAAGATATACCAAAAGAAAAGCAGATAGAAAAATTTAAAGTGTGAAAGATCTGACAACAAGGAGCCAGAAAGCATTAAAAAATTAAAGAATTTTTGGAAGAACGTTTTAGGTTAAATAATTAAAAATATAAAAGTAGGAAGGTTCAAAACGTAAAAGAAAAGTCTACGAAAATCAATAGTAGGACTCAAGAAAATGACTGGCATGAAAGAGAAGTGTCCAATTTTCTTCAGCTAGAAGCAGTAGCACACTTTGTCCTAGAAAAAATTCCTTTCTAAAGCAAAAACAAAAGCGTTATCTGAATGATTTACTTCATAATTTTTAGACAGATTTTTTGAATTCAGTTAGCAATAAATTAAGTTACTCAACATTTTGTCGTTTCAAACCATTTTTGTTATAGAAAGGAATGTCAATAAGAGAAACACGTTCATGTGCAACCTTTGTGCAAATGTAACCCTAACAATCGAGAAGTTAAAAATTAATAAAATAATAAGAAAAAACAACCTAAAGAAATTTATCACAAGCATGTACTGTCTCCAAGAGGGGGAAAGAAAACTAATAAATTGTGTTTATCAAAAAATGCTATAAATGCAAAAAATATTTGTGGATTTCTTTGAAGATATATCAGAAATAGAACACAAAGCAAGAAAAAGTAAAAATTCAAGGTGTAGAGAAATTGATTAAAAATACCGTAAAAGAAAAATTTTTAACTACTAAGCAAGATTTATTGAATGTATTAAGAAAGGATTCCAAAAATTTTTTAGAGCATATTAGGAATATTTTCCATCATTTTCAGCCGTAAGAAATTTAATAGACAATTTAAAAAACCGTGAAATTATTATCACATATCTCTGAGAATTATGTTTCGAAATATTCATAGGACGTCAATCACCCATTTCGGACTTTGAAAACTCAGCTGTCATTACATACAGTGGTGATTTATGGTATTGAAAATAACAAGATAAAGCGTTCTGTACGATATCTGAAAACTTGAGGCACGATCCTCCTGCAATAATAATTCACTTAAAATCGGTTTTTGATTATATTAATAAGAACTACGGGAACATTACAATCTACAATTTTATAAGTGACGGTCCATCAACACAAATCGGAATAAAAAATTATTTGACTAACGAACTGGGAGATAGTGTGGTTACTATTAGGTGGCACTATTCGGAAGAGATTAAGGAAAGGAGCGGCTGATGGAATAGGAGGAAGAGTTAAACGTGTAGTAGATCAAGTTGTGGCTAGAGGAAAAGACGTTACTACTGCAAGCGCTTTGTTACAAATTTTATAGAAAAAATGTCCAAAAAGTAAAACAAAATTAGTGGATATAAACCATGAAGCAACAGTTTGCCAAAAATCATACTGCCATTCAAAGGGACCTTAAAAGTCCATGAAGTCGTTTGGATAAAAAAAATTAATTTTTAGAACTTCAAAGTTTAACATGCACCCACTGATATGAAGACTGTTCTCATTTCTTACTAAGCAAATTGAAAATACAAGATCAGACAGTTGATATACTTTTTTTAAATTTAAATTTCATATTTCAATTCTTATTTTACGTTTGTTTAAAACTTTCCTTAACAGTATATTCAGAGCGTCTACGATATACTGATGTATACAGTGACTCAGAAGCCGAAAATTGAGACAATAACACTAGCAACGTTAAGGATGACAACGCGGAGAATCAGCAAAATGTGATGCCGAAGAATCAATCTCATAAAATTAATGATTTTGTTTTAGTCGGGTTTCTGACAAAAAAATCTGTCAAAAACTATATTGGGCTTATTTTGTTGGCTAAAGGACGAAATGAATTCAACATAAATTTTTTTGCAAAAATTGATGCAAACAAATTTTATTTCCTGGAAAAGACGACGTATCTCTAACAAATAAATCAGAGATAGTAACAGTTTTACTATATCCTACGTTAAATAACAAGGGATCGGTATATTTTTGCTTATAAGTTTTCTCGAAATACATGTTAACTTTTCTGAGTACCTTTTTATAATTAAAAATACATAAACAGAGGCGAAGTCTGTTTTAACTTATTTCATCTCCGTTCTTATTTTTTTTTTTCTAAAATCCCTTTTTTTGTAGAATACTTATTAAAAGTTTTGACCACATATTAAAAGGCTCTCACAGAACTTAAAGAAACTCAATTTACTTATTTTTGGGATAATTACTTGTTATAAAGTTGGTTACATAATTAACGCAGTTTTAAGTGAATTTGACGAGAACGACCCTTATAGCATTATTTTTAATTTTAACGTTATTTATGATTGAAAAATAAAATTGATTTTTTCTTTATGTAAAGCTATGATAGACGATTTCCGGAAATATTTAATATTTCCAAAATTAAAAATTTATTCTTTTGTACATACTCGTAGTTTAAATAAAATTTAATTAAGAAATGCTTACAGTTAACCGCAACGACAATTGAATGTTAATTTGCAATATCGTCATCAAAGCGATAACTTCAAATCCAAAACACTTGTGTCGATAACAAGCCTAAGTATTTCTGTACAGTAGCATACACGCACAAAAGAACATCTGATGATCATTTCGCTTTTATTACGAGCTTATCAGAGGTGTATACTTAAGTGCGGTATACAACTGTTCAAGTTTTTTAGTTTTACGTGTTCTTTATACATGAGTCTTTGGTCACGTTTTTAAGCACCAGAAAGCACAAAGCAGCGTAAATTTTATTCAAACACCAACTTGGAGTACGTAACAGAATTTTTATAAAACTTTCAGTCAAAAAAATGCATTTTGCACGCTTGACTGTTTTTTTTTGTTGATCAGCGCGCTCATTGTATTATTGTGGGAATGAACCAAATTTTGATTTGAATTATTGTTATTATCTTTGTAACGTGCAACATTAATGTGTAGAGTTTTGCAATAAATCTCTTTTAGTTTTTTTTAGTTTAGTTATTGAAAACACTGACGATTTACTAGCATTGTTGTTCCTCTTAAATTGTTGGTCCGAAGATGTTAATTACTCGATCATTTACATCAACTGTAAAATATAAAAATAAAAAAACACGATTGGAATTTTATCTTAAACGTTTAGGCATAAAAATCAATTTGTCGATTAAACTTAAACTTAAAGATAATTAAAATTGTTTTATTCTTGAAAACTTTTCTTGAAGTTTATAAAATAAAGTTTGTTGATAAATAAAATAATGCGTTTAATTTGCTTTAATTAACATCTGCAGAAAAAATAGTAGAATTAAATTACCGCTACCATTGTTTCATTGAGGAAACCAAATGTCCTTTACACAATAACATAACACTCTTGGGTTAGTATGGGTAATCGAGTTCTAATTTACACCGACATCACGACATTTCCAGAAATTCTGTTTATTTATAATATAAACCCGAAGCACTCAATTACTATTACATACGAATCTGATGAACGAAAGACAAGTGGAGATCAAATTGGAACATAAACCTGAATTAAATGCAATCTTTTCTTTTAATTATTTTACTTTCACACTTAGATTTAAATAAGATAAAACTTTCATTGTTTGAAGAAAACATTTTTGCTATATAAAGTCAAACATTTTATTATTATGTCTAAATCTACTGTAGGCTTACTCTGTAAGAATAATTATGCATCTATATATCAAAAATTTCTAATTACATATTTTATATAATGACTAGAATAAAACCCAAAAATTTTTTGGGTAAAATTTGTTAATTACATTACCAATGTTTTTAAATTAATTAATTAGCTAATTAGTGTATTTTAAGTGGCGAAACCACATTTTTAACCTTCTAAATCGATTTGCCTATCATTTGGTATGTTTTTCAACTCAATCCGACATTTCGTTCTCTACATCTCGGCTTTTATATATAAGCCTACGATATTAACAATTATACTGTAAAAATAAACAATACGTTCAAGTAAAATAGAATTCCAAAAATTTTTGTGTACGTAGTAACATAACTCTTGTTTTATTATTGCATAAGTTGCATATAATGAAGATAATGGCATGCAAGGTTATAAATTATTCAAATACATAAATTTGCATATTTGGTTGAAAATTTGTTATGAATTCTCTTAGAAGGCATCCTATAGAATTACCTACTAATTTTAAAGTTTGATTTGTTTTATTACTCGTTCATAAATAAACCATTATACTCCAAAACCTCTCAAAACCAATTTGAATATTTTGTTTGCGAAATGATAATTTGAATTTGTTAATGTTTAATTACCTGTTCGGCACATAAAATACTTCTAGAATAAGATCAAATTTTGAGAAAACATCTTGTTTATTGTAAACGCGCACCTTTTATACTCCTGACTACAGGGTATAATTGTAGTTGGAGCGTAAAAAGTGACGTAACAAAAATTATATTCAGCACGCGGGTAGCTTTAAGTGAAGAAAGAATGTCCGGTTGGCGGTTAAATCTCCCCGTTTTTACACAACGGAATTTCTTACTAAACAAATACTCTAGTTGCGGATTCAGGCGGCTTCTGTGTCCTGTGCTTTTAAGTTTATTGGTTAGAACTTCTGTCTACAGAGCGCACTTGTTATAACATTCACAACGGAGTTTATTATTGCGGGTTACGGCCTTTCAAACGACGGAAGTCCGTCTCAACGTGCCCAGGATGATTGGTAGTTGTACTCGTACGGTGACGCCTGGCGAGCGAGCAGTGTATCTATGAAAAGTTGTGCTCGGTGTTGGCAACGGTTGTGGCGGTAATACTTCGCTTAAATCGGAGTCTACCAGCACGCCCACTACAAAGTGCTATCGAATAAATTAGCTACTTTCCAGTGGTCAGTGGTACAAAGCGGCTATTTCTAAATGGAACGGTTTCGGAGGAAAACAGCTGCTATTGAATAGATCAGCCACAGTGCTTAGGGTTTGGGGGTAAGTAGGTGCTGGCTACACGGATTATTAACGGTGGTTGTTTTAGGGGGTTCTCCGGAGATCAAGAAGGTTTTTGTGCCACGCCCATACCGAGATTGAATCAGCATTTGCAGTGGTCTTTGAGTTAGTAACTGCCACTCCCGTCACCGAATTGAATAAGCATTTGCAGTGATTTTTGAGTTAGTAATGGTCATGCCCGTACCGAATCGAATCAGCATTTGCAGTGGTCTTTGAGTTAGTAACTGCCACGCTCCCTAACAAATTGAATCAGTATTTGCAGTGGTCTTTTAGTTAGTAGCGGATAGTTCTAGGCGATTTTAGATTCGGGGTTTGGGATACGGAATTAATGCGAACGGGTTTTTAAGGAATTGTTAAGTTAAGAACTCAAGTAGAAGAGTGCCTTCTTGGCATTGCGCTCGCCTTTATATAGAGGGCTTTATCTCAAGCGGCAGAGTAGGCAGCGGATGCATAGGGGTAATTTTAAGTGTGCTTGACGATGCAAATTTTATGACGTGAGATAATTTTTTCTTGGGGCAAATTTGAATTATAACATTGTCTGTTTGTTACATGACTTAAAACGTTAAAAAAATTAAATTATTCAGACGAGTTAAAGTTGGTACACTGTAATAAAATAAAAAAAGTGTTTGTCCTGAATCTTTCTTAAATCGTTCTTAAACTTTTAAACCATTTTGTTATAAAACACTTAAGTTTTTTCACTTATCTTGTGACCTTTTGTCGTTAAATTACGATATACTTTTATTAAACACGTTCACTGTCGCTAGAATTTTGATTTTGCAAGTTAATTAGTGACCTTGGCCGTCAAGTTACGTTTTTAAATCGAATTATCGTGCTTGCTTTGCAAAGAAATTATTGCTTTGCTAGTTTTACGTTATTAATGCCGATTGCTATACAATTTGCTTGCGAAAATCTTCGAGAATATTTATTGATTGATTCCGTTGATTTTTTATTTACACTTTTTGGAATAAAATAGCACAAATTAGTGCATTCTTCTTTGGCTCCAGGATTGTGATAGCGGTACGAGCAGTTTTGGTTAAAAGAAAATTCCCTTACTCTATTCACTAGCCAAGAAGTCCTCCTAGAGCTTTGATGTGTGTAGAATAGTGAGTCGAAAAGTTGTAATATGATAAACTAAGAAATGTCAATAGTTAACTGTAACGACAGTACAACTGTTGGCATTTCTTAGTTTATACTGAGTTCTTTACACACGAGATGTCTTAAGACACGCATTTTATTTAAATTTGCATAATGAGTTTTTGGCTTCATTCAAGACTACGTTCAGACCTTATTCGTCAACTGGATCGTGATAGAAGACTCCAGATCCTCGTTTACCAGCCGTTTGACTCTACAGGTATTTAGACTTTACGTTATAGAACTATTCGCGTAATTAAATTTTTTTGCTTTGCTAAAACAAATTAAATCGGCTGTAATACCGAAATAAATTTTGTACATTTAGTGAAGTGAAAATTTTTTGTTTTGTTTCATTATCAAAGCACTTGCATTTGATGACCAAGATGGGAATCTGATATGACTTGCTACAATTGCATTTGTTCCATTTTGTGTGCGACTCTAATTCCAATTTTGTTAAATTCGTGTTGTAGCGGGCAATAACAATTGTTTATCAAACGTATGCAATATGCAGCTGATAACAAGTCATTAATATTGTATTAAATGTAGGTTAGTTAAATTTTGTTAATTAGAAATCACGTGATTAGTAAGATAACAGTATAAGTTTTTGTGAAAAATATCATCGTATCTTGTTGACATTTTAAGTTTATTTATTTTTATTATTACTATGTGCCAAATGCAATGATTTATGGTCGACGGCGATGTTAATTCCTTTGGTGAAGGTGAGGATAAAAACACTCTTCAAGTATTCAATTCGATTACGTTTCGCTCACAATGCGTGAGCTTTTTCTGAAAGTACGTATTTGGGAGGAGTTCTTGTAAACGGAGGCTAGAAGTTATTCACCACTCATCTCCGTTTGGCGTGGGTTTAATATTGACAATTTTTGTATGACGACCAAACGACTTTTTGATACAACCCACGTTAATTAACGAAGAAAATTTCTCGCGGAGCACACATTTTTCCTTCTGAGCTACTCCCATTTTCCAGTTTATATTTTATTTATTAGTGACCTAGAGTTTTTGTGCAAGTAAGAATTTTTGAAAATTTGAATAGGTTTTTGGAGTCATTATTTATACAAATTATGTAAAAACTGATATTTACAGTGCTGGAGTTTTACAGTCGAGGATACTTTACAGAGAAGTTGACAAAGGCCGATTTGGGACCATTAAAATAAGACTCTGAATTGATTTCCAGGACGTATCCCGTATTATGTGTTTTATTTCATAATTCGTTTCATGATAAGGTATTTTAAATTGTAAAGTAGTATTAAAAACAAAAAATAAAATAGTGCTTAAAATCTGACAGCCACATTTTATTTACCTCGTAACACCTTTCCAAATGTTATTTTCATGTTTGTTTCCGTTTATTATAATGTTTCTATAATGCTTTCTATAATGTTGGAGAAAATCTAGCATAAGCTTGCAAATTTGAAGTAATAGTTTTTAAAGATAATCCAAAAAATATTGCAGTTCAACATCATTATTGAAATATTCCGCGATGAAATCTATATTTCGTGAAAACATTAACATATCACAATTTGAAAAAATAATATAATTTCAAAATAACAAGCGGGGCTACAAAATACCCAAGGCAAAACTTTGGCGAGATAAACTACATCGTTTTTAAAATATATTTTTATATTATAATATCATTTAACAAAGTAGAAAGAAATAATTACATGACATGACTTTTGGAGATAAACTCATTCCCGGTTAGTGCAATTTTTACGTGTTTCCTTAACACGAGACGACACAAAATGGTCGTTAATGATTGTCTTAATTGAAATTAAAACCAACCTTTAAAAGAGTATTCAAAAAATTTCACGGTTTCTTGGTTTAAAGAATCCACAAGTTTAAACGGGTCAAAGCTTTGTAGATGATTTAAAGAACAAATCAGAAAAACAAACACCGCAAATAATGTAATTTCACTATACTCAGTATCACTAATTTTCTAATGTAAGTGAATCAAAATTTCTGTAGTGCTAACTAATTCTGGTAGAGGGTACTCATACATTTTTTAAATTTTACTGGAATACGAATGCGAATAACCAAACCAATTGACCCATGACCGTCTTGACATGTTACATTCACTTTAATTAATTGAATAAAATAAGCAGTAGCCAATTAAGTTAATTATATACCGACTTCCAATTGCAACACCTAGAAGTTGTTGAAAGATTTTAATGAAATTTTTAGGAAACGTCTATTTTTATTAAACAAAGTGATAAATAAAATTTAAAAACAAAAGAACAAAAGCTTAAAAGTTTTTCAATAATGAGTTTCTCCGCCACTATTTGTAATGCACTCATCTAGACGGCTTGGTATGCTATCAATCAAGTAATCTATAGCTGCTTGTGGTATATCATCCCAAGCTTCTTGAATCCGTTGCTAAAGATTGTGTAAATTATCTGGAGAGTGCGGTAAATTACCCAGTCGCCTACCAATCATATCCCATAAATGTTCAATTGGCGACAATTCAGGCGACCGAGCAGGCCATGGAAGGACGGCAATGTTAGATTCTTCAAAAACCATGTTGTAGCCCTTGCCGTATGAGGGCGCGCATTATCCTGCTGAAAAATAAGATTTTGCAGCCCCTGAAATATGGAAGGCCAACTCGATGTAGCACATTAGCAATGTAACCAGTTGCGTTAAGGTTACCGTCAATAAAGACCAAGGGTGATCTGCTACCATAACATATTGCACCCCATATCATAACTCCTTGAATGTTGCGTTTAACAAAAATGTTGCATTTGGTGTAGAGAGAAGACATAAAATGGACGATATGAACGCAACCAATAAGATCTTTTCCGGAGATAAACAGATGACATTGACATCCTAAGTCCTGTACCTCTCATCCAATCATTTGCAATTGATCGAGTTCTTAAAAATCTATCTCTTGTGGCCAAAACTCTTAAGTGACGTTCTTCGCGATCTGTAGTCCTTCGAGGACGTCCAGATCTACGGCGACGATGTTGAACCCCTTCCTCGGACTATTTGAACCAACATCTCAATACCGATGAAACATTTCGGTTTACGACAAGCAATTTCTCTTAGCAAAGTCCGGCCTCTCTCATACGAATAATACGGCCACGTTCAAAATTACTTAATTGGACAAAATGTTCATGTTGACGTACTTTCGGCATTGTTTTTAAGTTCAGAATAAAATTGTGAAGAAACAACAACAATTTGCAAACTTGACGGTTACTACATTTCCTAAAATGTCATTAAAACCGTTTGACAACTTCTAGGTGTTGTAATTTTTCTGGAAGTCAGTATACAAGCAAAACGTTCCTTACATATTAACACAGTATACATACTAACGACCATTAACGAAACTTGTCGACGACACTTTGATGTTTAAGTTATGTTTTTTAGTAACCTTGACGCCATTTTGAAAAATGTATATTCAACGAAGGTAAGTAAATGGATGTAATGTTGGTTGCCGCATATTTGATTTCTTCACATACATAATAAAACATTTATCTACATATCTAGCTCTTAGAAGATTATATATGAGTTACAATAGGCGTCGGTGGATGAGTCAAATTTTAAATTATAATTAATAAATAAACAGACGACGTGTACTACACACAGTGAGCTATCTCTTAAACATGGATGGCATTAACTTGTGCGGATCAATACAATATAAAATCAATCAACTCACTAAAACAACAGAGAATATAAACAAGATGGACTATGGGCTGAACAAATGCAAGATCCTTACAATAAAAAGAAGAAAATAGACACAAAATGACCCCGCTAATGAAAAACAAATCACAGCTACACTTAAGAGTAAACTCAATTCAATAAATATATTTAAGCTAATCAAGACATATGCAATACCGCTCTTGACATATTTGTTTAAAATAATTTACAGCGAACCGAAGCAAACAAAAGCCCTGGAGGGGCGTGGCTGGCGTCGCTTTAGTTTTGACGGTACATTCAGATTAACAAGTTTTTTGTTGTCAAATTAATAATTTTAGGTTAGTTATATCACAAGATTCTGATCTGTCTTCACTGTTGCAATAGAGATATTCTAGCAGGAAAATACTTTTAATTCTTAGAACAGTTCCATTTTATTTTGTGGCAATAATTAATTAAAATGAACAATCAATATAAGACCAAAAAAATGTAATAACATGTCTCGATTCTTTCAATTAATCGGAATAATCTTCAATCGATAATATTAAAAACTAGTAAACTATCAACTTCAAAGACAGCTTACAATAACACAATGATAACACGGTTTTGGAATGGAATCACATTATCGGTTAAATCAGTTTGATTATTCGTACATTTCAATTAAAAGAAATTTTGTTCAGCAACGTTTAGGCTTCTGCGTAACTCTCCGTCTAAGTTTCTTCATAGTAAATTTTATTATAAATTCGTACAAGTAATTGCATACAAATTACAAGAAGCAAAATTGACTGAGACCAATTATATAATCCTTTTATAAAAAATAACATAAAAGTATAGACAAAATCAATTACACAATTATTTTCACCTATTCACTGTTATTTTCATTACTTATTTCTTCATCTGATGAACCAGTGTTTACCACGAATGCCATATTTTCAACCACTTCATCTAATAGAGCATCTCGTTCCCACATTTCATTAGCTAATCGATTGACATGATTGCAATGTTTCTCCCAATCTGACGGTATGATTTCTGAAAATGCCTTTTTTACAAATTCCTCAATCTCTGAACCGCTTTGTGATACATTATTCAATGCAACTTTATGTTTGGCCAAACTCCAGATAAACTCGGTGGGATTTAATTCGTAATAATAAGAGGGCAGGCGCAGTACAGTGTGCCGATATTTCTTCAGTAGTTCATTAACAAAATAAGTCTTTGTGTAATTAAATTGTTTGACTAATCTAATTAACTCTGCTTTTCTCATATCATTGGTAGTTGATATGCCATTACTCTCTAACCAGTCCCTAATCTCTATTTTTTTTCTTGCTTGGTTTGGTGGTTTGTTTATTTGAACGCTATGATATGGTGCGTTATCCATAACAACAATACCGTTTGCAGGCAAATTCGGAATTAGTTGCTTCTGCATCCACTGCATAAAGTTGGTATGGTTCATATCGTCATGGTAGACCATTCTTTACACGTCGTATGATCCACCTGCATGAACAATTATGTACCTCTGCCCGGATCTGTATGTGCGGTACATACCAGGTTCGTCTTCAGATTGCCAGCACTTGGTAACACCATAAGAAGGATGAATGTAAGTTTTGTCTAAGTACGTAACTGGTTTCTTCATTACTTCCAAAGCATCATTCTCTCGTAATTTCCTTAAATAGCGAGAACGCCAAGCTACAATATGATTACGTTCCATTAACAATTTTCTTTTATCGTGACACTTTTTGTATTTAAACAACATTAATTATTTACAAATTCAGCTGTTACATTTCACACATTTACCTTATTTGCTTTATGAGAGTGATCGATTTTCCAATCGCAGTTCCAGCTAATTCTGTTGCCTTTTCTAAAGGAAATGACCACACACCTGCAGCTTTCTGTTGGTCTAAGAACTCGATGACAGTTTTGATAATGTTTCTGGCTTCGGAATGAACAGGTTTCTTCGTAGCCATATTAAAATGTAAGTAAAATCTAAAAAAAACAAAATTTTGTTAGAAACTAACAATTTTTAACCATTTAAATTAAAACTTTATTTGTCCTTAAAGCATTAAAAATAATAAAGAAATTATTGTAAACAAAAATAATCTTTAAGAGTGCTTTTGAGGTTACGTAATATAAATTTAAATCACGCAATTATTTAAAATCACTATAAAATATGCTTACCGTTTCACAAAATATCGCAATAAAGAGTTTTGAAAAAAACTGTTTTTATAAAAATGAATAAACGCAAAACTGGAAGAACCAAAACTTCTTCTGTCAGAGACTGTATCAGCTGTTATTTCTTAATTGTGATTGGACTAATGTTTTGCCACCACAAAATTTTAAATGTAGTTGACATATTTGCGGGGACTTTGTTTGCTTCTGTGCGCTGTATATATTATATTTAAAAATTCTACAGCTGTCCTTGTCTTCTTTTCTTCTTTTCTTTAGCCAGTTTCTTTATTCCTCTTGCTGTTGCTAGTCATTTTCCTCTCAACATCTCCTTTCCATCGCTTCATCCACTTTGTCTTTTCAAGTCGTCTTCCCCTTTTTCTTCTTCCGTGGGACCCAGTCCGTTACCCTATTAATCCATCTGTTTCATCTAATCTTCTTGCATGCCCTACTCTTGTCTTCAATATATTGTATGACATCTAATTCAACTCCCATTGTCTTTTTATTTCCTGATTCCATAGTTTATCCATCCTGGTCATTTTGCAGCATTGCCTCTAATATTCCATTTCTATTGCTCTAATTTTTACAACCCAGACTTTCGTTCCGTATGTCATTATGCTCTGTACAATTGCGTTATATATTCTAGTTTTAGTGTTTTCTGTGAGTTGTCAATCCCATATTATTAAATGCAGTTGTCGAATGCACGATCTCGTTTGTTTCAGTCTATTTTTATTTTCTCTTCTGTTGTTGCATTTTTTTGTTATTGTATTATTTAAAATTTTCCGTAGCCTTTATTTCTTTATTCTCCTCCACTTCTAAATTTTTTTTATTTTTATTTGGTGTTGTTGCTAAATATAAGATTTTTCACAATTTAGTTTAAGTGCTGTTTTGTTCTATTCTTCGTTTAGCTTACTCAACATATGAAGCTCAAATCTTCCTTTAAAATAATTAAATGGACAAAAACAGATACAGGATCGAACGACCCGAACCTCTACAGGAATACTTTTACACCTCTCAACCTCAGCAAGCAAGCTCACAACCACTAAGAAGCAAAATAGAACAAAAACTATAGAGCACAAACAACACAAGATAAACTCAAACAATAGGCACAGAAAAAAATACATGGAAGACATTATGGCAATCGCTTACAACAGGGGGAGAACTTTAACCGAAAACCAAAGGATTTACAATAGCTGTGTAAGATCAAGCCATACAAATAAAGAACTACATTAAACACATCATAAAAGATAAGAATATACAAGACGACAGATGCAAAAATGTAACCAGTTCACAGGAAGAATAAAACATATTCCATGGATGCAAACTAGTTGGAAGGTACATGAAAGAACTGTGTTTTCACTGACTCCTTATCACCTACACTCCCAATACCTAGAAGTTTTACCATCACTTATAATATGTACAAAGTTTATATGAAAAAAATGTTGTTTAGTTTGACATATATTTGAAGAATTTTTATTACTTTTAATTAAAATTTTGAAAAGTTATGTTTAGGTTATTTTTAATAAGAGCAAATTAGTTGTAAGAAAAATAAAAATAGTCAATGCATCAACCTTTGTGGAATTTGATACCATTAAAAAAATTATTGCTGTTTAACCCTGTTGACCATTAGTGTTTTTAATCAACGGTCAAATTTAATCGCGGTAGGTGCAACATGTCCTGAGGATGAGTATAGTTCATAACAACCTTTAGGTTGAATGTCGGTCGGATATCTTATTTCTGGCATCTGTGGAACATCAAGTAATTCACTAAGATAATATTTATGAAATATATAACTTTTGATACCTATATATGGTACATAGGGTTCGGTCATCTTTGGAGAATGTCCAAAGTTGTGTTCTTTTACTATGTCTAAGATATCAGTAGACTATAATCTGGCTGTAAAACTGATATCTTTAGGATATGAGCATAATAATTAAACTATACTTGGATCTTATTCTAAGCACAGACAAAACAATAGCAGACAACAGACCGGACATAACTATTTTTGATAAACAGAAAAAAATCATACAATGCTTTTTATTTAACACTGGCCATAGGTTTTACATGTTAATATTTCAATCCCATGTTAACAACTTTTGTAATTCGAATTTGTTACTATGGTAACGAAATATGTTTTGACGTTTAATTTTTAAATATTGAACAGAACATGTCGGTTTATACCATTAAAGAACGAGTTCAGATTCAGACAAAAAACCTTGGCTTGGGAGGATTTGTTGTTAATTTGTTAAATTGTTATTACAAAAGAAATACATTGTAATTTATTTACTCGATAAACAGACAAAGTGAGATAAAAATAAATAACAATAACTTCAAAATAAATAATAACTAACAAGGAAATTATAACTGACTTATTAATACTAAAATTATTTCAGATGTTCGAAATGACCACCAAAATTGGCTAAACACTGACACAATCTATCATAAAATGCGTTCTTAACATTTTGTAGTTGCCTTACCATAATATTACGATAAGCTTCAACAATCCTGTTCTTCAAGTCTTCAATATTTGCTGGACTTTCTCTTTGATCATACACTTTTTGTGTCAAGTAACCCCAAAGAAAGAAATTTGAAAGGACCATGACGTCCGATCCACACATTTAGAAAAACCTTGTGTAAAAAATCACTTATGTCTCTCACAGGGTGAGGAAGAGCCACATCATGTTGAAAAATAATCTCACCACTTAAAGTCCGTTCAGTCTCATCTGGCGGTTATAAGATTATAGTGTAGGACGTTCGTTTTTGTGTTCATTGTTATAAATCACGCCCTTAAAATACTTTCCATTCTATGCTATAGAAAAGAGAAACCAAGATAGTTGTACACTGTCTCAGAGGTAGTGCGTGCTATTCTTGACAGTGTGTTCAAACTTGATTTTTAATAACTAGGTAATAGAGTCCAATTTCTTTGTTTCTCTTTTCTACTAGCATAGAATGGAAAGTATTTTAAGGGCGTGATTTATAACAATGAACACAAAAACGAACGTCCTACACTATAATCCTATAACCGCCAGATGAGACTGACCGGACTATACTTGAATGTTTTTGAATGCAGGTCTTACTTCTGTGATTAAAAGGTCTATGTATTTTTCTTTGGTAAGTGTACCATCTATGAAAAAATGGGCCTACAATATGGCTGGCCATAATTCCTACCCAAACGTTAACTTTCTTTAGCCACTGGGTGTGGTTTTCATAGAATAATATGGGGACTTTCTCTGCACCAAATCTGTCGATTTTGTTTATAAACGGTTCCATTAAGGAAAAATGTGCTTACATCGGTGAACAAAATAGGGTTTTTAAATAAGGATTTGCGTTTAGTTTTCCATCCATATTTCGGAAAATTTCATTCTCTTAAAGCAATCATCTTCTAATAATATTTGTACATTACCAATTTTGTAAGATCTGTACTTTCCATGTTTTAATAGCCTAGAACAGCTGCTTTTAAAATTTTTTTTTGAATTTTTTTAGATAGAGATTGCAACGAGGAATAAGGATTATTTTCAGTCGATAAACAAACATCGATTCTTTTATCGTTCATAAGAATTGTCTTCTTTCTTGTACATATTTATGATTGTAACTTTGCTTGGTACTGGAGGATTTGGATGCAAAGCTGAAAATAAAACCGCAATTTCACGACTTCAAGCACCTCCAAAACAATCTGAACTCTTTCTTTTACGGTATAAACTGACATATTCTGTTGAATATTTAAAAATTAAACGTGGCAAAATGTTTCAAACTTAATCAACAAAATTTGATTGACAATTTCGTTACCATAATAACCAAGTCAAAACAAAAGTCCCTTAAACTCGTCGGTTCGAATCCTCCGAAACGATATTTTTTTGTTTTTCTTGTTAAATTAAAAACTTACAAATGAGTATAAGAATATTTTCTAATAGACATTTTACCCTTAATTATAATTAACATAAAAGGTTTATATCAGATGTCCGTAAAAGTGTTAGCATGGGATTGAAATATTAACATGTAAAATCCTATGGCCAATGTTAAATGAAAAGTACTGTATAACACCTTCATACAACTGTACTCAATGAAAACAATGGTAAAAAAATAGAGAAATACACACTATTGGCTATAGAGCTAGAACAAATATACAAACAAAATAAGGCTACCATACTACCATTCTTCTATCACTGACCGGAGTAGCACCACACACATTTTACACAAAACCTAGATGGAATAAAAAATTAATTCAAAAGTACACACACACAAGCACAGAAAGTAGTGATATTAAAAACATGTAACATAGTAAAGTAAAGAAAATACCAGGAAACAAAATCAAGAAACCGGCATAATAATAATAATAATAATAATTATAATAGATAAATCTAATAATGCATTTCCTGAAAAGGATCAAATTAGTCGTGAATTCTTTTTAAAAATACGTTATTTGCTTAAAGAATTTTCAATATTTCTAGGATGTATTGACTTATAAGTTCTCATCTAGTTCAGTGCACTTTCAAAATGATATTGCATGTATCATATTTGCATCCAGACGTGCAAAAAAAATAATAATCTCGACCTTCGTAATTTTTCATTGATTATACGATGAAATAACGCTCGAAAACATTTTCAGCATTGACGTTAAATAGCCTCGACAACAACTTGAGATTTTAAAGAATGAATAAAATTCTTATTAAAAAACCACTTTAAAATAGATTTATCGACTACTTGACATTTCCACATATTTTTGAGTATTTTCGTTTTGTCGTTTGAATATAAGTGTTAGTGAAATTTGTATGTTTCTTTCTATAATTGAATTAGCTATAGTTTTAAATAGCGGGTGGTCCCCATCATCTATTCCACCTACATCTCTTACTTCATTTATGTAATTATCAGTTAAACAAGTCATTTATTACAACCGCTGAGCGAAAAATGCGTCATACCAATTGAGTTTAAAACTGTTTTTTAAAGACATACTTGTTTCTGCGAATTTTATATTCTTTTTCATATTTTGTCGCTACTCAATGCATTACAATCAAAACAAGGTAATTTGAAAGAAATACAGCAACTAATGGTTTAAAAAAAACAAATGTCTGTTTTATGTTAATGCATACAAAGTTGCGCAAATTTGATGCACTTTACATAATATACCAAAATATGTAAAGCATTTGTTAGAGCGGAGATATATATTGTGTTCCCGCATTTTAAGCTTTATCTCAAATACTAAAAATTCGAAAGAAAATCAAAACTGTATAATCATAACAATGTACGTATTATTTTATTGTATGATTCTTAATTTTTGATTATTTTGTAATATTATTGATTTATTTATTCGTATGGTACATTTTATTGTATTGTAATGTAACTGCCCCAGAAGATCAGTATAATGTGGTGACGAAACCGTGTGCAATTAAGCATTGGTTTGTCTTAGCAAAGCATTTGCTTCAAGGTTTAGAAAAACCAACAAAATAATGAAAAAACAAATAATCAAGACAGAAAATACAAAATATTGCTTTAAAATAAAATAAAATATTAATAAGCAATAATACAGCATCGTTCGTTAAATTATGAATGTTTACAAAACCTCCATTAAACTTTGTTAATTGACAACCCTCCACAATATGTTCAACGGTTTTTGATTTGTTTCTACAGTCACAATTTGGATTAATATCATTTATCATTTTCATTTTATTCACCAAAGTACTCAAAAATTCGAAATTTCAAAAAATTTAATTACCTAATCAAAAAATTACTGACGTAGAAAAACACCGTAGTTTATATTTTTAAAATCTATATTTCCAATTAGTTTCGACTAATGAAATAGTTTTTAAAGTCCGTTCAGTCTCATCTGGCGGTTATAGGATTATAGTGTAGGACGTTCGTTTTTTGTGTTCATTGTTATAAATCACGCCCTTAAAATAATTTCCATTCTATGCTATAGAAAAGAGAAACAAAGATAGTTATACACTGTCTCAGAGGTAGTGCGTGTATTCAAACTTGATTTTTTAATAACTAGGTAATAGAGTCCAATTTTGAATGACCGACGAATTGTCTACATCTTACAAATAATCCAGAAGTTCTCAAAATTCTACTCGATTTTTTATTTAAGTATTATTATATCCTTACACAGAGAAAAGTATTTTTTAATTATAAATGCAAAAAGTTAAGATTTGATATAATTTTTAATTATTGTAAAATATTTCTGCCTGCAATAAAAAATGCACTGTAAACAGTATAATATATATTAGGAATATTAGTACAAAGAGCAATTTTACTTGATTTGTGAGCAAACCAATTAAAAAAATGTGAAACGTACAAAAACATATGAAATAAATTTATATATAAGAACGAATTCTAAAACGTAATACAATAAAATTACTGGATCGTTTTCCAATATTTCAATGCGGTGTGACAGTAATTGCTGTTTTAAAATAGAATATAATTAATAATAAATAAAGAAATGATACATCCTCATCCGAGTCACTTAAATTATCAAAAATGTCTTCGTCTTCACTATCTTCACCGTTGACCGTAAAAATCAGAGGTCGTACTTCATCAATTATTTTTTCGCGGGCGAAAGTGTCTTTTATTATACTTTTTGTGTGTTGGATACATCTTCTCCAGGTATCAGCGGATATTTTATTCAGGGCCTCATTCCAAGTACTTAGAACGTGTTCTTCTCTTCCAGATGTAGCTACAATACATTTGTCATAATATTCCTTACAATGCCCCATACCAATTCAATTGGATTGAAGTGGCAATGATACGGGGGCAAATGTAGGACTTCGTGACCATAAAACAAAGCTAAATTGTCGATGACGTATTTATTACCATCTTCGGTTGCATTTTTTTAACTATTTCAAGTAATTCGGCTTTCAACATAGAATACTCAAATTCTATATTCTTACTAAGCAACCAATCAATAATCTGGTTTTTATTCCAGGAAGTCGAGGGTTTTTGGTCAGTTTTTCTAGAATGGTAGCTTGCATTATCTAAAATAATGATAGACGGTTTTTCTAGTCGCCACAGTACAGATTCTTCAAACCATTTTTCAAATAACTCAGAATTCATGTTATCGTGGTAATCGTAGGATTTATTTTGTGTGCCAAAAATTAAACTGCTTCCCTCAACAAATCCATTTATATTACCCGCGTGAACAATTACGTAACGTTTACCATTTGATGTCTTGGCTGGTTGTTGTAAACTCTTCGAACTTGCGTCCTGCCAACTACGTTTAGAATTTCCTTTACTAAACACCCATGTTTCATCCAAAAACAAACTGCTTTGAATTTTTGGAGTTGACATTTTTAAATATTTTCTTAAAAGACGTTCCTCATGGACACAACATGACTTTGTTCACATAAACCGAGTCTATGGTTTGTTTTCTTAAATCGGAAACCCATATGCTTTAGTAAATAAGATAAACTAGTTCTTTTATTTCACAAACACTTTTCGTCTTGATTAAAGCCAATAGAGAATCTAAGGAAACGTGTTCTTTTTACGTACATTTCGTAAATTAACTCACGAATAGTTTGTTTTTACTATCTGGTAGATCGATAGAACGGATTTTATTTATCTTCCTTTTTACTGGTTCTAAATCAACACATTCATTTCTTAGATTGCACAGTCTTTGTACGGTTCTGAGTGAAATTTGTAACGAGTCCGCTGTTCTTTGCTGAACTGCAAATACAGATAGTAGAGGACCACCGCTTTGTTTTTCTTCAGAAAAATAGTCAAACACGTTTAGCACTAACTCACGGCATTGTTTTGTCAACTTCTTTGGCATCTTGCAAAATTTTGAATTAAATCAACCGCACTTGTATAAGTTACACCAACAACTAACAATTAACAATAAATAATAATAACAAGAATAATCACAGCAATCGATACTTAATTACTAGAATGACATTATTATAATTACACCTATTAATGTTATGGAATTTCAAAATAAAGAGTACTTTCACTATATAATTAAAACTATTAATGTCACGTGACAACAAATATCTCAGTAATTACTCCTTAGAAATAAGAAAGTCTATGTAGGTGATGTACCCTTTTGGCTGGATGGATTAGGCCCAAAAATTAATCAGATCTGGGCATTTATAAATAACATCTACATGCCAAGTTTCATGAAAATCGGACTTGTGGTTTAGCCGGAATCTTGTTTACATACGTGCGGACGGCCGGTCGGCATAAAAACAAAATTTTTTTGCTTCTTTGTAACATACTAACTCTACTTCGTCGGAAAAAGTGAAAAAAAGAGGGGTTAAAATTTTCGGTTTAGAAATCGTCGCATAACTTCCCATCGTATACTATGATGTGGAGTAAAAATCGAGTAAATTTTGAGAACTTCTGGATTATTTGTAAGATGTAGACAATTCGTCGGTCATTCAAAATTAGACTCTATTACCTAGTTATTAAAAATCAAGTTTGAATACACTGTCAAGAATAGCACGCACTACCTCTGAGACAGTGTATAACTATATTTGTTTCTCTTTTTCTATAGCATAGAATGGAAAGTATTTTAAGGGCGTGATTTATAACAATGAACACAAAAAACGAACGTCCTACACTATAATCCTATAACCGCCAGATGAGACTGAACGGACTATAGTAATTTTTCAAGAATCTACAAAGATATTAGTTGTAACAGTTTATTTTAAGCAAACTGAAAAATTAGTAAGCATTGTTGAAACTTGACCAGCAGCTCGAGTAGTCGAAGAGTGGTTGGAGGATTAACAAATTGTTAGAACGAAGACTTCTACACTGGGGAGATAATTGATGAGGGCGTGACCTTGTAGAACGTGTAAGAGATTTTCTAGAGCAACTAGGTCTCATAGACATAAAAAAAACCGCAGGATGGTAGATATATAAATATAAAATAACTAGGTCTCAATAACAACGACATATGAATATAAACACAAATAGATATAGAGATAAAGCACAATATAAATAAATCTGTGACGGTATTATTTCGCATATAACTATTGGTGTTCGACAGTTAATATTTCATAATACGCTAACCTATTTAGGCGTTTGTGTCTCAAATTATTACTCGTGTCTTAACTCGCTCTTAAGAGTTATTATTATTTATAATTATATTTTGCTATTAACTCTAAATGATATTACCTATTGGTGTGTCTATGTATTTCTATGTGTGTTGATTGAAGTTTAGTCGTTATAATAATATACATATTTCTATCAACGTACGGTTTTTTCCTGTGTCCTAATGTGTTCCTTGTGGCTCTAGAATATCTCTTATACGCAATCTTAGGTGGCGCCTTATAAATTCTTCGTGCAGTGTAAAAGTCTTCATTCTAACGATTCTCAATAAGCCCACGACCACTTCCGCTGCCGGCAAGGTCTTCTGGCATTGCTATATTTTTGAGTTTGTTTACAAATAAACCGTAACAAATCAAGTAAAAGTTCAATATAACAATTTGTTATCAAGTAATATAGGCAAAACTACCCGATATGCGTTTGCCAAATTGTCTATTACGTTACTGGAGAAGAGCGTAGACGCCGCCACCGTCTACAAAAATTTTACGATAGCATCTACCAATAATAACCAAAAACTACACATCAATTTGTATGGCAATTAATGAAGTTAAATTGAAGTAAAAAGCAAGTACGTGGGCACCGGCAACTCAACAGCAAATCTAAAATTGTCCGATAACGTAACACATAAAACGAACTTCAAAAGATCTTTCAAATTTACAATTATTTAATAACAAAACGCAATAATTATGTAGGTAAATTGACTAGGGCTTACAGTTACGTTAACAGGACAAATATACAGGTTATATAAGAAAACAACATGCAAAAGAGAGTTAACTTAGCTCGTTTATAGGTAGATGAACGATAGTCTTCCAGAAAAATGAATAAAAAAATACAGAACCCGTTGGTATGAATAGCTAAGTTTGCCTCAAACAACCATGTAGAAATCACTGCTTAACTTGAGTAAGGTTCTCGACAACGAAAGGGTACAGACCGAGCTCCAGGAAAGGTTTAGTTAGATTAGTATATCCACAAAAATTACGGCCTCGTTGCTTTATTTAATAGTTAATTTCTATCAATAAGTTTTGCGACATTTAGTGTCGATTCGTGTTAACGATCAAGTACGTAAATGCATTAAATGCATTCGCATTAATCAACTTATTTCTATCCATGTGCCCAACAGGTGGTAGAGCTAACAAGATGACGAGTGCTTGTCTCTCAATTTTAACGGATGTTTTCTTCTGTTTTATCCACTTAATATGGAATAAACACATTCTAATTCTTTAAATTTTGGATTAGAAAAATCAATCAATTGGTTTTATCAGCCGTTAAAATAAGAAGAACGACGTGCTTATCAAAATGCTAGTGCGTTGACTTTTTGAGTAGGAAACACACAAACTATAAAGTCTCTAGAAAACACCAGAAATTAAACAATGCACAAAAAAGCATGGACGCAACCGCAAGTTGGCTAAACTACAGGCACACAGTAGCCTGCAAATCAATTTTAGGATTTTAAAATTACAAATTTCTCTTTTATTTATTTATTTATTCAATTTCTCTTGTTAGTTAAAATACCTTCACATAGTTAACGTTAAATCCTAAAAATTTTGTGACTTACTTAAGATTAAACAAAAATAAGGTTAAACATTGATTGAAAAAAATTTTTGTTTAAAAGACGAAAGGTTCAATCTGAAGATGTTTGTAAAATTTTAAAATTTATACAAAGAAGACATGTAAGATTAATATTTGTGAAAGTAGAGTTAAACCCACATTATTAAGTTAAGAGGAACTGTGAAAATGATCTACATTTTGAGACCAGATTTGGCAAAACGTAATAGAAATTTACAATGATGGTTGCTGAGCATCAGAAAACTGTAAAAAGGACTTAACAAGGTAAACCGTTTAAAACACGTCAACAAAGTACTTAAAATAGTTATTTGTGTAGCTAGTGCAAAAGTGCATTTTGGTACACGATGCATAAGGTTTCTATGCTGAGAATGCAACAAATATGTTTTTCACTTGTTGCTTCAGGTGGTCCAAATTCCTTGTCAGAGTAGGACATTTCGGTAACCATAAAAGGTAGAAAAAAACAAGTAGCCAAGTCTCGTTCTCTTTTTTTGAGAAATGTTTAGTGATGAAAACAAAAATTATTTATCTTTTTTTGTTTTTGTTTTATAGCCAAAACTTGGCAAAAAAAAAGAAAATCAGCACAGAATGCAGACAATTACAGAGCGTGATTAACATCGGAAGGCGTGATTGTGAAGGGAATTTTTTGGTTATTTCTGATATGAACTTTGACGTGATTATTAAAATGAATATATTGGGAAAGTACAAAGTGATCATTAATAATTTTTGAAAAGAAAAACTTGATATGGAAGGAAATCAATGTGCCAATGCAAAAAGAAGAAAATATTCAAGATGAAGCGTTAGAAAATGAAACGGAATGGATAAATATTAATAATATGGAAATGGAAGATTACAAAATTGATGTAAAATGTACGAAAGAATACAAAGGAATTGTGATCAAAATATTAAATGAAAATAAGGAGTTACTGAATACGAAACAAGGATTAGCAAAGCATTAAACACATACATTAGAAGTTAATGATCATACTACGTTTTATAATAAATCGTATCCTGTTGCATTTAAATATAGAGAGCTAGTTAAGAAGGAGATTACGTCGATGTTAGAAGGTGGGATTATTGAAAGGGCAAAAACCAGATTTATAAATCCGATAGTAGTTGTGAAAAAGGAATGGGGATATCAGATTATGCTTAGATGCACGCCAAATAAATAATAGAACGGTACCACAATATGAAACGCCAAAGAAGATTGAAAATATTTTAGGAAAGTTTGGGAATAAAAGATATTTTAGCAAATTGGATCTAAAAATTTCTTTTGGTTGATACCTTTAGATGAAAAATCAAGACAATATACAGGGTTTTCGATCGATGGAAATATTTATCAGTTTAAAGTCGTACCTTTCGGATTGTCCACATCTAGTGCAGCATTGGTTAGAGCCATGCAAGAAATTTTAGACAAATATGAAGATTTCTGTAGTCATTATATAGATGATATAATTATCGTGAGTGAGAATGAAAAAAACATGAACAACATTTAAGAATAATTTTAAGGGAATTAAATAATAATGGTTTGAAATTAAATAAAGATAAATGTGAGTTTTATAAAGATGAAGTAAAATTTTTAGGGTTCAAGATTAATTTGAAAGGCATAAAATTGACAAAGAAAGAATCAGTAAAATGCAAAATTATCCTAAGCCTCAAAATTTGCGGACATTGAGAGGTTTCCTGGGAGTTATGAATTACTATAGAAAACTAATTCCGAATTTAGCAAAAACAGTAGAAATATTCCAAAGATTATTAAAAAAGGAGCAGAAATGGGAATGGACAGCGGAACATGAGGAAAGATTTAAAATGATGAAGAGGAATTTATACAAAACATAGGAATTTATCATCCGGACTATGATAGTCTATTTACCTTAAGGACAGATGCAAGTGATTACGCCATTGCCGCAGAATTAACTCAAGTAAGTGAAGGGGTTGAAGTACCTATAAGTTTTGTGAGTAGGACGTTAAAAAACATGAAAGGAATTATACGGTGTCAGAAAAGGAAATGGCAGCAATTGTGTTTGCTATTTTAAAATTAAAATATTATTTAACTGGAAATAAATTTGTGATTGAGACGGATCATGGGGCACTTATACATTTAATGAACACTCGTTTTGCGAATAACCGAACTTGTAGGTGGACCCTGTTAATACAAGAATACAATTTTGAAATTAGGCATATACCGGGGAAGAGAAATGTGGTGGCGGATAGTTTATCGAGAAAGGAAGACCAAGGTAAACGCAAGTTGAATGAAGTCATAATAAGTGTGAATAGATTAAATGAAGAGGAAGAATATTTTCAAGAAAAGAAATAATAGAAAGACAAGGAAGAGATCCGTGGATACAGGAACTGAAAAATAATGTACATGAGGAAAGATACAGAAGAAGATGATATGAAGTTGTGGATGAAATTTTGTGTAAGAAAAATGGGGAAATTGAAAGGTACGTAACTACAGTGAAGCACATTAAAGAAATGACAAAGATATTACACTTGGAATATGGACACATAGGGGCAAGAAAACACAATTATTGTTAAGGGAAACATTCTGGCAAAAACGATTTAGCAACGATAAAAGAAACTATTAATAATTGTGGGGTGTGCTGTTTGACCAAATATAAAAATTATATTAATAAAAATGAAGTTAGAAGCATTGATGTTCATGAACCGTTAAAATTAGTCGCCATGGATTATTTATCGAACTTGACAAATAGTCAAGGCTATAAACATTTGTTAATCATGGTGGACATATTTTCAAAGTTTACAAAGATTTACCCTAATAAAAGTGCAACATGAAGCAAGCGACGAATACAGTAGAAAAATTTATTAATGAAGTTGGAAAACCAAAAGATCTTGGTTGACAATGCAACGTATTTTAATAATAAAGGATTCATCGAGCATTTGACTAATTTAGAAATAAAGGTGTTTTTCAGGCACCCACAAGGAAATCCATCGGAGAGATACATTCAAGAAGTAACGAAATACGTAAGGATAATGGTATTTTACGATAGACATGTAAATTGGATGAGATACATCAAAACAATAGAAAAGGTGATATGTGAAACCCCATCAACGGTCACTGAACAGGTGCCAATGCATGTAATGAAGGGTATTTATCCAGATAGGCATTGGGAAGTAAACGAGTTTAAAGATGATGATTTTGATAGTAGGGTAAAGAAGGTTCAAGAAAAGTTAGACAAGAAAAGAAAGAAGTTTTTTAGAAAAGGAAAACAGGAAAATAACGAAAAGGAAGGAATTTAATATAGGAGAAATGGTGGTTTTAAGAAAGTTAAGAGTTGCAGACACACAGAAACATATTTCAGCAAAATTATTACCTCCTTTTGAGGGCCCATACTTAATTAAGCAAAAATTTAATGATACATATGAGTTGAAGCATGTAAATAGTGAAAGAGTTGGGGGAAAGTTTCATATAAATATGTTATACCCGTGGGTACGGGAAGAATGGTAGAGAAGAGTAGATCGAGTTTAATTAACAAATTAGAGTTTAGATAATCGTAGGTTTAATGAGTAATCTCTAGATTAGGTTAAGTGATTGAAGAAATGTCACTGAATAGTGGCAGGTCTATTTGGATGCTGGCAAATGTGTTTCTTCACAGAGACATAGGTGTTGGTATTGGGTTTGGACACTGCTGTTTGAAGGTGATGGACCGGATGTCAAAAGAAATAGAAAGGTTAGGTGATTTTAAAGGAAAAATGCCTTTTGCTTTTAAAAATCAAGGGGCATTATGTTGTTTGAATTTTGTTAAATGTGTTTGGTTGCTTTGTTGATTGAATAGATTTAAAAAGAAAGAAAAAAAGGGTGTAGTTCAAATCGTGCTTTAAAATGTTGTGGGTTATTAGAACGGGAATAGAAAAAGGTCTGATGAGGCGTTTTAAAAAAAATTAAATTCTTCTTAGTCGAGTTGGGTATAGGCACCTGTAGTATTCATTTAAATAGAAAGAAGTATTTTGAAATATAGAAAAAAAAGGAGGCATACTTGTAACAAAATGAAAAGTTGATACCTTTTTACATTCAATTCTTGTGAAAATAAATTTAAGTAGTATATTTTGAAGTAGGTATTCGGTTTTAGTTAAAAAGAAAAAAAAGGTAAAACTTAAGAATTGTAATTATAAATGTAAGTAAAGTGAAATAATGCGCAATGTCACAAGGTGGACAGGAATCAAAGTGAAAACGATACCAAAGTGAGGGGTCAAAACGTGAAGAAAGGAACAGATTTATTAATAGTGCGGCGATAAGAAAAAAACTTGGCTGCTGATGTTTTAAAAAATGCAGATGCAGGTGGCATTTTTGCTTATCTTGCATGATGCAAGTGTAACGAAAATACACGGAGCTTGGTTGTTTGTGGTTTTTTTTGTGTTGGTTGGAAGAAAAAGGAATTGAACCTAAGGCGTCGACGCATGTAGATGTATGTGCTCTGCACATTCGGGGTATTTAAATAAAGAAAAAGGGGGTTCGAAAACAAAAAATTTATTCGTGAACCTGCAAGCAGATTTCAAGTTAATTTCTAAATAATATCTTTACGAACAAACTTTAAACGGTGTTAAAATTCGCGTGCGTAAATTAACTGAAGGTGGATCAAGTTGTTTAGTGACAGGTGCGAAATGACTATTTAGTTTTAGGGATTTAAAAATTTTTGTTATTGTAGTTAGGTTTTGTAATCATTGCTAGTTTGACAACAGATTTCTGTGTGTTGAATCGTTGTCTAGTATATCATTTGAAGACTAAAGTAAGGTGATCTCAACTGGTGGATTTCAGTGGATTTAAATTTAAACAAATAGGTGAGTCAAATTTTTGTTTTGTGGCCGGTTTGTTTTTTTTTTTTTGAAAGTTAAGTAACTCAAATGTTTGAAATTGATGGATTGTGAGAGTAGAGGGTGCATTGTGAACAAAAAAGAATAAGGAGAGTGTTTTGTTTAATTTTAGAAATAAATAAATAATTTTGAACCACACCCTATTTGAGAATTGAGTTTAAAATAATATTATTACTTTGCTAAAGAAAAAATAAGAGCGAACATAGCAATATATTTTTAAAAATTTTCAAAAATTATTTTAAAACGCACTTAATACACACGGTTTAACTTATAGTTAACAGCTACAACACGCATTTATTTGGACATAAGAAATCAGCTGTTTTTTTAAATCATAGGCTACTAAATCATAATTTTTAAACTAAAAATGCAAATAATGCTTTTTTTTTATTTTGATACATAACTAGTAAATATCGATATCATAAAGTATACCTTTTTGAAAAGGTAAATACTCTTTGGCTATAAAACAAAAAAAGGTAAATAATTTTTGTTTTTACTACTAAACATTTCTCAAAAAAAAGAGATCGAGTCTTGGTTACTTGTTTTTTCTACTCCTTATGGTTACCGAAATGTCCTATTCTAACAAGCAGTTTGGATCACCCGGTACACAACATTTTTTCTACGATCAAAAAATTATAAAAAAAAAAATAAAACTACGTTTTGCGCTAGTTCGAAAATAATATACTTTTGCACAAGTACAAAAAATAATTCACTGTTTGCACTAATCCAAAAAAGTAAACTATTGGCACAGTAATTGCTGCAAAAAGTAGTCACTTTTTGCACGATTGTAGAAAAAAATGTTTTGTGATATTCTCACTTCTTTACGCTTAAAGAGTTACTCGTCGACTAACTTCAATACTGCAACGGGAGTTTATTTTATGTAAAATGGACATACGGCTCACATAATCTTAAAGTGAACGAGAAAAATTATTAAAATAAAGCACTAATTTGTGTCAACATATTCCCAAAAAATGTAAAAATTTCGAGTCTTAAACAAGGTGTAACGAAAAAAATCAATGGAATCAATCAATGAACATGTCTACAAATTACCGTAAACAAAATTGGAAAACAAACGATGTTAATAACGTAAATAATTTAGTAACAGTGAGAATCTTTAAGCAAAAGTTAACAAGTTAAATCAAAATAAAACCGTAATTTTACGGTCAAGGTCGCAAAGTAAATCTGCAAAACTAAAAAAGTAAACGTATTTAATTAATATAAATTGTAATTAAACAACACATATTTTATTTTATAATAATGTGTCGTTTTTTTCTTTTTTTATTTTATTTTTGTTGGATATAAATTTTGTGTTACTACTTACATTAAATTATTTTTTGTATCATTTTGTTGTTACATGAGCTTGCCCGTAAATAAATAAATAAATAATGAAATAAATATGCAACCAATAATACGCACCTTGTTTTCAAAGACATGAAAAATTAGCTAATGTTAAAGTCATAGCCACACCTTATAAACTTTGTGATGGTAAACCTAATAACGGGAAAAAAACCAGCGGGTTCTATTTGCCCAGTTTTCATGCCCGACATGCATGTACGCAACCATATTTAATTTTTATGTGGATGAATACCCACATATCGCTTTCTTGTCTAATTTGTATACCATTGACCTAAGCGGCAGCGGTTGGTTCGGCGCCTCCATATTCACAATTTTTGTCATAAAATATAAAAAAAAAATAAGTTGCCTCAAATTCTCAACAACACTGCAGACCTATGTTATGTAGCAACCCTAAAGAGGAAAAGCACACGGTATATTAAAAATTAAAAATAATTGAGTGACTTTTTTTGCCCACATGGTTCTTTTTGACCACAGCCCGAGTCTTCCTTACTTATTTGCACCACAAATAAACGTAAAACAGTTAAAATATTTACAGGTTATGGGCCCTGAAGATATGGTAATTGCGATTGTGTAGTAATATCATTAGCGCAAAAAAACAAGTGTGTTACCTCAAATTCTCAACAAACACTGCAGACCTATGTTATGTAGCAACCCTAAAGAGAAAAAGCACACAGTATATTAAAAATTAAAATTATTGAGGTGACTTTGTTTCCCATATAGTTCTTTTGGCCACAGCCCGAGTCTTCCTTATAGTTGCACCACAAATAAACGCTACTCAATTCAGAGTGCCTCAAAACAACTAGAAAATGATCTACAATAATAAGCGAATATTTGTATTAAAAAATTCTACCAATTATACCGGTCCACTCACTTTAGCAATGTTTTTGAAATAATAACGGCGTAGATGTTTTAGGATTAAAAAGACATGGTGGCTAGAGATCTTCAGCTGTACATGGAAATGATGATGCTACAATTTTTTTCAAACAACAATAAATAATTATAATAATTGCATTTAATATCAATCCAAAAGTAATAATGTAAATTATTAATAAAAATTGTTTAATTTTGTACAAGATTTTTTTCAGTTCAATTGTTCCGTCTGACCACATCTGATATACTTAACACGTTCGCAACGATACGGGGCATATGTATCCCGTATTGGATTCTCCTCAGTACCGACATGAAAAATAGAAGTGTGACGTAAATTACGAACGCCATAACTTTTTAGTTTTTTATTATATTTTTTAAAACTTTGACATTATTATGTTAAATGGGTTTCTCTATTAGTTTTAAATTTAAAACGGTACGGGACGTATGTGTCCCGTATCGTACCCGAGTAGAATTTTCTCCTGTATTCTTGTTTCGACTTGCAAATGTATACTTCGCTATTTCATTTTTAAAACGTGAATCAGTTGAATTCTTATTGAACTTGTGTATACATCGCTAATTATGAGTTCTCGTACGAAAAATATCCTTAATTTGGCGTTAAGTGTGCAACAAAGTTCTAGTTCGGAAGATATTAGTGAGGATTATGATGATTGGATCGCCGATCGTGATTATGCTATCAATTCATCTGAGGATTATTATTCTGAATCTGAAAATGAAACAAATTCCAGAAACTACAGAAAATGTGACAGAGGATGTTAGAGAACATCCTCATATTACAAATATAATTAGAAAACAACGAAGCACCTCAAACTACTGATGATTGGATAGAAAATATAACTACAACAGGGAAATGTTCCAGAATCTTGTTTTGAAGAAGACAAATTTCTTTTTACCCTGAAACTTAAAACATCCTATAGAATTTTCCAACTTTTTGTAACGGATGACCCTAATTGAAATGATGAA